>VNJS01008330.1:34420-50116 GCA_008042575.1 Drosophila watanabei
GGGGGGGGGGGGGGGGGGGGGGGGGGAACTGCGGCGGACATGGCGGCCAGGCGATAATTCCGCTGTAATAGCTGCGAAAAAAATGAAGCCAGCGAAACCTTTTTCCTGGGAATCGAGGGACCAGGGACCAGGGACCAAGGACTTGGGACAGCAACAGGGGGCCAGGGGCCCGGATACCAAGAAACCAGGCAACCAAGGAGCCGACGCGATGGCTGAAAGGCCAAAAGTGACCAAAACAAATGGCGGCCGACGTCCGCCGGACCGAGGCTTTGACCCTTCGGAGTCACGCAGCTAATTGGACTGACAACAAATGTATATTTTTGAGTAATGACCGGGATTATGAAAGACCGTTCTAGGCGCCGTTCTCCCCCTCCCTTCCGCCAAGCTGACTGATTACTGAGTTGGAGCCATAAATAATGAGAGGGACAACAACGTTGCTCCGACTCCGGCTCAGACTCGGGGGAACCATGGCAGCAGACTGACAAATTTGCCAAAAGGGAAGGATACACGGAGGGGAGTATCGAGTTTATCCAGATAAAACTATATAGTTGACAAGGTCGTTTAGCCAGGAGGAGCTCAGTTTGCGAAACTTTTTAATTTCATCCTTCACGAAGTTTTTCGACTTTTGCTCAGTTTTCCATTCAACGTGCCTCGGTACCCCATCATCCCTTTTTCCTTTGTGCGCCCCCGTAATTGCCTTAGCTGCATTGCAACGGAATATGCTTGAGCGGGGACTCCCCCGTACCCCTGAATGCAGATCCAGTGGCAGCAGCCATAGTTAAGTCACTTTGTTGCCTGGCAACCCGACTCAAAACTGAAAGTTGAGGCTGCACAACAACCTCATCCGGCATTAACCTCATTAACCCCCCATTCAGACGTATTCCCTGGGACGACGATTGCTCGTTCTGTTAATTGGAATTGCGGTGCACTGAGCTCCATAAGTATGCGCACACAAGTCGCCGTGAATCAATAAATAATGTTTAATCGTTGAAATGCGGCAAGAGGAGGATCCACAGAATAATAGTTAGTGTGTGTTGGGTGGCGATTTATCTATAATTTATTCTTGGCACACAGTTGGCACACCGAAATTTGTCGATTGGCTGACCCAATTATAAAACTAATTCTTTCGATAATTCATCCAACTCGCATACAATATTAATTCAATTTGAGTGCCCCAAAATAATGCTTTAATTTTAACGATAAACAGGCCAATTTTGTTGCCAATTAAGTTGGCAATTGTGAAAATTAATGTAACATTATTGGGATGTATTGTCTCACTTTAAAACATATCGAAAATATCGTAAAATTTGGTATATCGAAAATGTAACTGTCGAAAATACGTTTAAGATATCGAAATTAATAAAATTATTCAAAGCTAACAGAGTAAATTTTGTTTCTGTCTTACAGAATATTGATTTAAGATAAAGAATAATACAATATGGATTTAAAAATATTTATATCTACCTTTAAACATCAATAAAGTATCGATAAATCGACATTTTTCTGTATTCCTTATTCGATTAATAATAGAATCGATAACTACCAGAGAACATTTTGTTTCTGTCTTACAGAATATCGATTTAAAATAAGGAATTATATAATATTGATTTACAAATATGTAAATCGACTTTCAAACATCGACAAAATATCGATAAATCGTTATTTTCCTTTATTCCTTAGTTGGCCCATATTTTTCCATTAATTCTTTCATAATTTTCTTTCGATAAATCGTATTTTTTCTCTATTTCTTAGATGACCTATATTTTTCCGTTCATTATTTCTTAACTTACTCTAATTTGTACCTCTTTTAATAAATATTTCCCTTAAATTTAACCTTATTCGCGTAATGTTATTGGAATGCTTCAAAGACCCAAATGCCAATTTCTACGTTTCATTATGTCTCATTTTATGTTTATCGTTATTATTCAATCTTTTAACCATCTGAAGGGCAATGAAACGCACTGTATTAAACAATTGCCTGCGATGGGCATGGCAATTTGCCGTCTGCTGGCAGAAAACAGGAAACATATTGCCTGGGCAAAGGCAGCACTCGGCTCTCCCTCTGCTCCGCATATCCTGGATCAGGCTGGCTTCCATCATTTTGCCCGGCAAATTACTTTCCCATTCCCCTGTCTCATTTCCTTGGCCCCAAAAAAAAAAAAAAACAGCGCGCTGGTAATAATATTTCCTCCTTTGCAGATTATTATTAAACCTTAAACCGTAAACGGAGCAAGCACAGCAGCGAGCCGGAGGAGCAAAGGACTCCGCCGTGCCACCAGCAGGAGTATCTGTAGCAAGTAGCCGAAGCGGCAGCAGTCCGAGTGGAGAGCATAAACCATGTGGACAACGGACTGCCCGAGAGCGTTGAAAGCGATTTGCCTGGTGCCGCTGTGGCTGTTCCTGCACCTCGGTGAGTATTCCCTTCTTTTTATGCCATGCCTGTGGTCTGCACAGAGAGAAATAAATGTAATAAGCTTGGAGTTTATTGGGTAATATTGAGGTTGATTTACGATTTACTCACTCGAGGCACATGTTACCTATAAAGAATATACAGTATTTCTTCTGTTTGTTATTTAAAAGTTATGACTAAAGGTTATGATTAAATGTTAATATTACTAAATTCTTTATTTTAAAATAAAAAATTTATTTAAATACTTAATTTAAAGATAAATTAATTAGTACAGGATTTGCTGTGATTTTTTATTCACCGTTAAGTACCCTAAAAATGTATGTAATAAATTTTTTTTTTTTTTTTAAATGTAAGGGTATCTAATTTCTTTTATTTTACGTATATATTTTAGAAACAAGAAAAACCAGCATAACATTAATAAATAAATTTTTAAAACGTTTTCTGATTCAAATTCATAAATTATATTATTACATTTTATATATGTTAATACCTAACAATTGTTTATATTATTGACACATTCACACAAAAATTCGTTTAATTAAATACCCAAAACTCGTTAACATTAATATAATAATGAATGAGGATAAAGGTTGAATAAGTACTCTAATTATAATGTTTAAGAATGAATTATTTCGAATAGAGTAGCTAAGATTTTTAAGCATTTTTGTTTATGTTATATTTATAACAATTTAAAGATTTATTAAAACAAGTTTTAAAGTTTTAATAATTTCATGTCCACCAAAGAAAACCCTTAAATTTTAATTAAAATTCCATAATTTCAGGCCTAATAAAGTGGAAAATCCACTTAAGAGGCTTACTTCAAAGTTAACGGGCTTAAATTAAATTTAATTATGAAAAAAAAACAAAAGAATCAATTATTTAATTATGTTTAAAGCCTCGCAGCTTTTATTGCTCACATGTTAAAGTTATAAACATACATTTATATATTTATATTTATATCTTTTTTAGCTACTTTAGTTATTAAATACCGGTTAAAAAACTCCCTCTACAAAGCCCACAAAAAACAGCTTGTGAAATATGAGCATCTAAGTATTTTTTTTTTCATAATTTTATTGTGCATATGCTGAATATATGTAAAAAATAATAATTAAATAACAAATGAGATATGGGAGAGAGCGATATGCACGAAACAACTTCCTTTAGATAATGTGATTTAAATAATATTGTCAAAATGTCAATCAGTTGGTTAAGGATAACACTTTTACGGCCAATAAAAACAGGAAACAGGACTACATTAATATTAATAATATTTATATTTATATTTATATTTATCATATTAAATTGTTTGATTTAAAGCTTTAAGATAAATTTTCTTTAAGTGACCGAATGCATCCCTCTGTTTGTTCACAGATTGCGGCCTGGTTGGCGGCGAGGTGCCGCCGCATTACTGGGAAACGCCGTACTCGCAGCCGTACTTCGACAACTCATCGAGGCGCGAGGTCACCGCAACCGTGGGCCAGGCAGCCCTGCTGCACTGCCGCGTCCGGAATCTGGGCGATCGAGCGGTAAGTGGGGTCGGGTCGCCAGCAATTAATATGACCGAAGGGAGAGTCCCGGGTCCGGCATTATATTCGCATAAGGCATAAGGCAAAACAAACGACCTGCGGCGGTCGTGTGGCAGATTTGTAGATTACTTTTAAAAGATTACGCCATAAAGTTGGTGGTTGGTTGGATGGTTGCCCCCCCGGAATGCGCTCCCTTTTTCATACTTCCCCCCCCCCTTCGCCTTTGTGTGTTTGGCTCGCTCTGGTTTGCACATTTGTAACACGGCTTCGCTTCCGCTCCCGGCGATTTGTTAGCAATGCAACAACACACACAGGACCCGTGCCCATACCTCCGCCACCTGCCGCAGTCCTCTGTCCCAGTCCTGGTCCCAATCCATGACCATGTCCATGTCCAGGCCCGAGTCTCCACCTTTTGTCCCGACCAGGCGCTCGCTCGCTCTCTGTGGCTGTGCAATTATGCGGTGTAATAAATTTTACGTTGTCCGTGCCCGCCTCCTGGGTTCCCCCCCCTCGGAGTTGGAGTCCCCCGCCTGACAACGATGTCAGCAACGCTCGTTTCGCCCGCCCAACTTTCAGCAAGTCAGTGGAATTGAGTAATTAACGCCGTGCTGGAGCCGTGCTCAGAGCTGGGAGCGGAACTGAACTGAACTCTGCCCTAATCCTCAAGCCTGGGCATTGTCTCCCGTTATATGCGGCTAATTGGCGGTGTCTCTCCAGCACGTTGCATTCTCAGTTCGCTCTGTGCTGTCCGTGCTTGGAGCTTCTTGCTCTTTGCTCCTCACTACTCGCTCCTCGCTCTTTGCTCTTCACTACTCGCTCCGTGCTCCCCACTACTCGCTCCTCGCTCTTTGCTTCTTGCTCCTCTCTCCTCGACTGCTGGAATCCCAATTCGAGATCCATTTTTCCAGTCACTCAGCGTGGCACGACACCCACTCCCGTGCCACTCAGAGCGTTCCGTGCTAATTGATTGTCGCAATATATGCACGACATGAAAATTTTCCCTCTAAATGGGATTTTTCGCATTTCGTTCTGCATGCCTCGTGTGTGTGTGTGTGTGTGTGGCAGCCTCAAAGGAAAATGTCAACGAAAAAGGAAAACTAAACGAAGCCTAATCACTTTGCCACAAAATTTAGTTCAAGTGAAACGAACTAGTTCAGAGGCATTTTGCTTAGTAAAAGTGTTTAAGCAAGGAACTTGCTTGTAATGTAATAACTTTAAATTGTTAATTGGAAAAAACAATGCTAAAGAAAATGCCTTAAATTGGTTTAAAAATACTTTTAGTAATTATTTGATCTTTTCATTTAAATAATCTGTTTTAATTTTGATTACATTATTAAAAGTAAATATTAAATCAATTATTTAAATTATATTTCTAAGTTAAAATCAAGAATTAAAATACTGAATTTTTTACTAAATTATGTATCAAAAATGAAATTGGTTTAAGAATACTTTTAGTAATTGTTTCATCCTTTTTTATTTAAAAAATCCCTCCTAATTTTAATAACATTATTGACCTAAGTTTCTTAGCTAAAAAGTATAAAGCAACTCAATTATTTAAATTATTTCTCTAAATAAAAATCAAGAATTTTAACTAAAATATTCACCAGTTATAAAAAACTCAATACTTAAATATTTCCGCATCAATCAATCATTTTACACCCTTTTTTTCTACAAAGTTAAACAATATATATTTTCTCTCCCGCTGATTAATCATCTAAACTAACATTTAAAAAGCCAATCGTTTATCCAGATTTTTTCTTCATTCAATTAAAATGTTGCTTGCAATCTAAATACAATTATTTTCTGTATTAACAACTCAATTTTTTATTTCAATTTCTTGTAGTTTTTGTTTGCATTTATCAATCATTGCGTGCTATATGGAGTATTAAATGTGGAGAATTCACTTAGTGAACGTGTTAATTGGTTGGTTTCACTTTTTATGCGTTTTCTGTGCATTAACCAAAGGCCTTGCCTTGAACTTATTTGTACAGGGGGGGAGGGGAGGGGAAATGCAAATGCAAATGCAATTAATTTTAATTGAATATTGAAAATTAGTGAACGGATGGTTAATGAATGAATATTCATTTAAATATAAATCAAGCAAGCTCTTTACGTGCTAATCCATAATTAATTGAACCCAAACAAAGCCAGGGCTTCGCTTCTCTCATTTCTCTACTGTTGTAACCAACTCCTGCCACGATATATATCTATCTATATATATATAGATGTACATAAAACTACTCCCGGGACTCTGAGCCGCGCTAAGTAACCCAATTGCAGCCATAAATTAGAGTCCAGACAAAGCCGAAACAGGCAATTAATGAATTTCTAGTTTTCCCCTCCGCCCACAAATGGGAAAACTTTGGGGCAAACCATTTAAAGTTGCTCAATTTGCTTCGTGGCCAGAGCATCCTAGGCATCCTTCTTCAGGTGGAGGCTGGAATCCTTTTAAGCCCGAACACGCTTTGTTCTTGCTGGCGAAAAATCCTGGCTAATTATAGGAACATATAAAAGAGCATTTATGTTATTATTTTGGGGATTTGCTATTGGGAGTTTCCCGCTTCACTGAATATTAAGTGAAAAGTTTTTTTATTCCCGCCACTTGAACTTTTTGCCCGAGAATTCCTATTTATTCCCGGGAGATACATATTTCAAAATGTGCACAAAAGTTTACCACTTTGTTGTGGAAGCCTGTCAATAGTTTGTACTATTTTTAGCCGAAAACTACCTGATATAAATCTCCATTGTCTTGGTCCTTAAGTGGCATTTACACATTGCAAGGAACATCATAAATATTTCCACACACGAATATATAAAAACCATTTCGCAAACTTCATGAAGGCAAGCCGCTCCTTTAAGAAACACGAAATAATTTTTCATCTGAAATTTTGACAGGTGCATGCAGGTACAGCAGTCCAGTAAAGGCTTTCATTAAATTTGTATTCATTTTTTTTCACAGGATTCACATTTTTGTAGGTCACTTTTTTAGGGTTAAAAAATAAAATTGATTGCTTTTCTTATTAAAAAGAATTGTAAAAGCAGAGAAAAGAATGAATATTTTTAACAAGAATTAAATCTTATTAAAAATATCGTAAGAAACTCTACTCTTATGCTAGATTTTCTTATATATTCCCACAAAAAATATTAATTGCCAAAACATAATCAATTTATGGCCATTTACTGATGAGTTTTCTGTGTAGAAAAAGGTCCTTAAATAAAGGAAATAACTTTAATGCCGGAAGAAGAACCTTAAGCTAATGTGCTAGAGGAAGGGAGGCTTCCCTTTGCTACATTTAATGACTATTTATTCTTCCTCCTCCAGGTGTCCTGGATACGAAAGCGCGACCTGCACATCCTTACGGTGGGCATCCTTACGTATACAAACGACCAGCGCTTCCAGTCGCTGCACTCCGAGGGCTCCGACGAGTGGACGCTGCGCATATCGTCGCCGCAGCCCCGTGACTCGGGCACCTACGAGTGTCAGGTGTCCACCGAGCCCAAGATCAGCCAGGGCTTCCGCCTCAACGTGGTGGGTGAGTATCGGAGCAGGACAAGAAGATGAAGCCCCCCATTAGTTGGCCATTTGTTTGGACGGAGTGCTAATTAATTGCCTGCCTCGTGTGGCGTTTTTATCACCAGTGTCGCGGGCCAAGATCCTGGGCAACGCGGAGCTCTTCATCAAGAGCGGCAGCGACATCAATCTCACCTGCCTGGCGATGCAGTCGCCGGTGCCGCCGTCGTTCATCTACTGGTACAAGGGCAAGCGGGTCATGAATTATAGCCAGCGCGGCGGCATCAACGTCATCACGGAGCGTTCAACGCGCACCAGCAAGCTCCTCATCGCCAAGGCCACGCCGTCAGACTCGGGCAACTACACCTGCTCCCCGAGCAGCTCAGGTGAGAGTCAACATCAGAGCCCTAGCTACCATATGCCACATGCCACATGCCAAATGCCAATTTCCCCTGCAACGAAACACACTCGGAAAATTCAAGTGCCACAAATATCCAACATTTGCATTATAATTTCATGTTTCTAATGGCTGTCCAAATAACAAACATTGGAAATAGGACCTTGTTTAAACTTTAATTTATCTAAAAACAGAATAAACATGAACTTTTTCTCCATTGTCTAAAAATATGGCAAAGCAAAATCTCGGTGAAGCCTTATGAACTTTTGAGCTGGAGAATGGGAACATGACTGATTGTTCATCAGCTAAAAGTTTAACCGGTGGGCGTAGAAAGTTATTGATACCTTTTATAAATAACCTGCCAGCAATTGTAAGGAGCCTCGAGTTCACCCATACACATTATTTTAATTGAGGATACGAGGCGTATGAGCAATTATTACTTTGAAATTTAACATGCTTTTAGTCAATATTTAAAGTAAGAGATCTTAAAGGGAGTTTTTAGTTTAAAGGGGATAATAATTTGAGTACTTGGAGCCTTGAGTTTAGGTAAATTTAGTTTTAATTAGAAATTTAATTAGTTAAAAGAATAAGGAAAAATATATTCTTAGCCATTTTCTGAGGTAAGAAGTCTGGAATGCTTAAGTATGTAGAATAAATTTATTAATATACCTTTAGCTACGATTTCTGAAACATAATTTGCTTTATAAATTTATTACACATTTAAATTTATTACAAAAATATTTTTTAAACATGATTTATGAGTTATTATATATATTTTATACATTTTATTTTGTGAGTAAATATGAAAAACAAACCTACTAAAAAGTGCTCAACCGTTTTGATTATTTGAGTTCTCTGGCAGAGCGACCGTCAAGAAACTTTTAGGAGTTTCTCTCTCTCACTTTTGTCAATTCTTCTTTTACTACTCTGATTGCTCTCTTTGGTATTGGGAGAGACAAAATGAGAAACTTTTTGAGCCGTTAGCTAAAACAAAAGAGAGAGAAAGAACATAGCATTCCAAATAGCAAGCAGCATCAAGAGTAAAGAGTAAAGTAAAGAGTAAAGATTAAGTTTGCTCTCTCATTTTACCCGATAAATCTTACAAGAGATGAGAGATGATTCTTTAATTCCATTTTCCATTTTTTCCATGTGCAACCTACATGTTACGAACTTTTAGTAAAACAAGAACCAACCTTGCAAACTCTGAAAAAATAGAGTTTCAAGAACTTAAATACAAATGAATGCATGCTTATTAATTTAGAATACGCAACACAACACAATATATGTTGTTTATAAACAAAACTTAGTTTGAGTTTTAGTTTTAGTTGCCAAAGTGGGAGCTTTACTTGTTTAGAAATCAGAGAAACAAAGCGGCTCAAACTCTCAAAGGTCGTTCTTCAAACTTGTGTGACTTTCGTCTATTCATAAATTAAAAAGTTGGTGGCAAGAATTTTCCGAGTGTGTGTGTGTGTGTGTGTGTGTGTGCCCCCTTTCCCCCACACACTGGCAATTAATGCAACTATATTCGTGACCTGCGGCATTTCCATTCTCCAACCACGTACCATGTACCACCTCATTTCCCATTTTTCCTATTTTCTTTGCGTTTCTCCCGCTCTCTCTCTCTCCAGACTCCGCCTCGGTGGTGGTGCACGTCATCAACGGGGAGCATCCGGCCGCCATGCAGCACGGCAACAGCAGCGCCAGCTGCCTGCGCCTCCTGCCGCCGGCCACGTCCGTGCCTTTAGCCTTTGCTGCCAGGATGGCGATGACGCTGGCGGCTGTCGCCTGGAACTGCAACTCCAACTATTATGCTAACTGGAACTGGAACTGGCACAGACATCAGTACTGGAACTGGCACTGGAACTGGAACTGGAACTGGAACTGGATGCTGGGTGGCGGCGTTTGGAGCTGGAGCTGATGCAACAGTAATCAATGCTAAAGAAGAACGCCGAACGCTGAACGCTGAAAGCCGCTGTCCCGGCCTAGTTGGGACTGGGCCCCCCCCGCTCCTCCCCAGATGCATTTAATGAGCGCGGAGGAGCGTCCTTACGAACTAGTGTACATATACAGTGTGTCCTTTAAACGAGTATTATCTATAAGACATCCCGAAGAGAGGCAGCAGGCAGGCAGTATTACGAACGAACGAACTTTTAATCAAGACAGCACAGTCAACGGGAAGGAGTCCAGGACCCCAGCACTATATACATCCCTTACTTATCAAAAATAAATGGAAATGGAAACAAGGAAACCATAAATAGCAGCTGCTTCGCCCCCAAAAACTGAGTTGTGTGTGTTGTCATTGTTTTAATTTGGAATTCATTTCGAACATAATAATCATTATACACGGGCCAAAAGTCAGCAATTATAGTCAACCTTTTCGGTGGGACACAGTTTTACAACACTTTACAACAGTTTCACAGTTCACCGTTTCATTTTGTGTTAACAGAAGCAGAAATGTCCGATTGTATATATACAAGAAAAATACATACAAAAGCAAAGCATTTTAGGCCTTCGATTGTTATTTATTTATACCGAAATCATACACCCAGAAACAACACTCATACACACGATATAGGGGGGAGTTAACCCTCGGCTATATATATATATGGTTATTCAGTGTATATGGGATAAGTTTTTATCTGGTTGTCAGCGCGCAAAATTGTTCTACGTAGTCCATCATCTAGTTACTGTGTAAAATATTCATACTTGATAATTGTACATTTAGAGGTCGGTTTTAAGCGGTCTTGATAAGACTTTTAAGCAGTAAGAGCGAACGGTTCAACCCAAAAAAAAAAAAAAACAAAAAGAAAACAAAAATAGTCAAAGAAAATTATGAAAATTATTAAACTAAAAACGAGAAAAGTAACATAAATGAAAAGCTAACCTAAGCAGAGTCAAAGTATGTTTTTCTGTTTAAACAAAGCTAAAATAAACGAACAAATGTTTCTCCATAATAAATGAAAATATGGTTATGGTTAAAAAAAATAGCCTCTCATTAAGGGGGCGGGGCTTAACGGAAGAGGGCGGAGAAAGGACGAAAGGCGAAAGTTTTTATCCTATTATGGCAGCATTTAATTAACGTCCGATTTGGTGGAACGCATCGCTTCGATCATCTTCATTATGCATACGCCACGTTGGCCCGCAAATCCGACAGCTTCTGGCCACATTCGGTGGCAGCCACAATCCATGGCCACGCACTACGCTCCGTCGTTGTGCCCCGAAAATGAAAGACTAATTAAGCGGCTTATTTGCGCGTATTAATAGACCGACTTGTGGTCAGCTCAGCGTATGTTCATCGGCGGTATATATGGTCTATATAGTACATATATATGGTGTCGGAGTTTGTCCAACAAAAACTGAAGCCGGGTTGCCCAACTAGCAACTAACAGGACTCACTGTGTGTGTGTGGCTAAACCAACATGTATTTATATTCCGATTTAAAAATAGGAAAAAACCGGAGACCGAACACCCCACGCAAATAACGGAGCAGCAACGCACGGGGGAGCTGCTGCAGATACAGATACAGATACAACCGAAAATGGACTTATAAAACTGTACGGCGGCAGCTTACATACGTGACAGGGGTCAGGAGACACGGGGCAAGCAAAAAGGGTGCAAAAGTCAAGGAAAATAAATGGTTTTTCAGCTTTTATTTACTTGGGAGCGGCCTGGGAATGGAGAATGGGAAATGGGGAAAAGGGAATGCAGCCAAGGATGATGCGACGATGCCGGTCAGTGGAATCAATGTAAAGGTCACAATTTATTCAATTGCCTTTCTGCCAAGATATTTTTATGGCGTGTTCATGTGCCTGGACTCTCTGGCCAGAAGACCTAATCCCAAATCACAACGGAATTACAAACTGGTAATGGTTATGTAGCGGAAGAGAGAGAGAGAGCAGGACACAGGAGCTGTGCGGAGCCCCCAAACCCCCGGCACATAATGGCCAATTGATAGCCAAAAGGCATTAACACGCCAAAGAAATTCCCCAGGCTAAAACAGAGATGTTGCCAAAAAAAGCGAGCAAATTTCCAGCTAACACACACACTCGCACACATTCACATTTTCGCCCGAAAAGCGAGCCAGACCGAGAGGGAAAATATTAAGTTCAAATGTAGCAGAAATCCAAAATACGTGCCATGACATAGAAAACAGCACGGCCAAAAAAAACAGGGGTTCGGTGGGGACTATGGGACAACGTAAGCAATCCCCGGGCCACGCCCCCTTTTGAGCCACCCCTCAAAATGAAACTAACTCCCCTGTTTAGGTGCGGCATGCGTGCGTGAAGCGAAAATCACGTCCAATTCGATGCGTTGCCCCGAGAATTTATTGGAGGAAAGGTCACAATATTCATACATCGATATTTTCAGAGTCTCTCCACCTGATGCGAGTATAAGTATGGGTACATCGAAAGAAAAAAACCGAGTAAATCGCATCATCAACTTGTTAATTTTCAGCGCAAGCACGACTAAAGATTCCAGAAAAAATCAATACGTGCGATATTCCACAGGCAACTGTCTGCATTTTAAAGACAAGATGTTGCTGAATAGCTTGTCATGTAATAAGCTTACATAACTTTTGGGATGTATTTCCGAGTATTTTTGGAATATATTTAATTATAGGTTTGAATCAGGTTCGTTGAGATTTCTGTCATACGTTGCTGTATGTTTTTGGCAGCTTTACCACGTGGCTTAATAATATTTACAAAATTATTTGCTGCATTTTTCTGGGAACAATTACATATTTACTGGAATAAATGTAGTATGTAATAGCCAAGGCTTTGGTGTTTGTATAAGAGAAATAGAGAGGGAAAGAGAAAGCTAAGAGCAAAAGATAAGCGAGTCATTAGAGGAGCAAGCATAATGACGATGAAAGATATCGTATTTAAACTTATAATGACGAGTAACCTACACAACAAGTCTTCGAAAATCGAAGATAAGGCAACTGCCAAGAGCGACGTAACAAATAGTACAAGAAGAGAAAAAGTTGTTAGACAGAATAATGAATTAAAACGACGAGTAAACCCAACAAGGCTTTAAGACGAATAACGAGTAAAGATGACTGGGAAAGTCAACGAGTTAACTCGACGAGTTACGCTACGTCCAGAGGGTCAACTGTGATACCAAAAGAAAATATCCAAGGAAGACAATTATATGAAAGAAGAAGTCAAGTCTTTGAAGAATCGAAGATGAAGGCGTCGAACAAATGCTACGAGAAGAGCGAAGAAGCCACGAGACTTTAAATATCGAGCGAGTAAAGGTGGAACTAATCGTCGATCGCGATTTCTTATATTTCCCATATTTCCTAATAGATATTTTATACTAAATAAAACCATTGTTTAAACCTTTTAATAATATCAAACCCCATTAATTCAAATTCAATCAATTTTGTTTCAGGAAAACGATAAATCATAATATAAAAATATCAAAAAATCCTTGTAAAAATATTATTTAAATTTCTGACTCACATTTCTCTCTCTGCATATTGAATGTGTGTGTTTGCGTTATTGAAAAATTCAATATGAAATGCTGGCAGCCATGTGGGAAGACTTAGACAAATGGCCACCCGTCTGGTAAGCGGATGAATATGACTTACAATACGCACCGAGCGGACCTGAGTAACTTATAGCTGGTACCTGGCCATGACTGCAGGACTCCTAAAAGCGTTAAATATTTTACGATATGTGCAACTTGGCTTCCTCCGAACACACTTATGTAGCCCTCACTCCCCACTCCCCCTTCCTTTGCAAGTGGCGTAGCTAATGGTTCAGAAACGTACGAACGAATGGAGTGCAACAACAACAAGTGGAAAGGGGTTTTTGGGAGGGGGAGTGGCAACAAGAGCAACAACATCAACAGGAAACTAGGAGAAAAACAGCAAATAAATTTATGAAATTTTCATCAACATTTTTGACAACAACAGGCGAATATTCAAGACACAGTGGGCGGTCGGGCGGGTGAAGAAAAAACATTTGTAAAATGGAATATAGCAGGGAAATTGTTTAAATGCATGGAAAGTGCTCCTCAAGTGCGATAGGAAGCAAGGAAACTGGAGCACACAATTTTTTGGAGGCACTTTGGAAAATATTTACGCCGTTTAAGGGGAAATAAAGGTCTTATTTTTATTAAAATGTGTGTTTAAATAATTAGATTTATTTTAATTTAAATGATTAATTATAATGAAGTAAATTTTAATAATCCGAGTTAAATGTGGTTACTATTTTATAAATTTTAGAATGAATAAAGTAGCTGCACTAATTTTCTTTAATATTTATAATAATCTTTTATCATTTGAAAATTAAATTCGAGTATTGATTGCAAAATAAATACGATTCCAGTTAAAAATAAAATGAAAATAAATTCCTCAAAACCTAAAAACAATAGTTAGTGATTTTCAAGAACTTTTCCGTAAATCTAATGTTGCAATTTCTGCAAATATTCTCTAATAACAATTTCTTGGAAAAAAATACACATGTTAAGAACCGATAGAATGTGCTTTTGAGAGATTCTAACCATGTGTACATTCCTGGAAAATACCTTGATTGATTCAACCGAAATTAGATTCTCTCCTGGAAACGTAAGAGCCATTGAATGTAATCGGTGAGAGGTAATTTTTTCCTGTGCCAAGGAAGTTGGGAGAAATCAAAGAGCGAATGGGAGTAATGGCAGCAGTAGAAAGGCACACGCAATGCCAAAGTGAAAACAACAACAACAACGACAGTGGCTAATGAAATCTCTCAAGTGCATGGAAATTGCTAATCGGATGCGAGTGTGTTTCTGTGTGTGAGTGTGCGTGCGAGAAGTGTCGGAAATGGTGTTTTAGGGGGATAAGAGAGGGGCTGGAAGAGACTAAGCCAAAGTGAAATTACTGTGGCCAATTGCATGGAAAGTACGCACAGGATGCACCCGAAAGTTGGCACAGTAGTTAGCAAGGGATTAAGCTCATCCAGCACAATCAGATAATGCCAATTTCTTCGCTTCTCCCCTTCCTTTTGCTGGGAAGAGAGAAATTACAAATGAATTAAGCACTTACAACTTTTATGATAATTTCTCAATTTCATTCTCAGTGGAAGGGACTTCCTGCTTCTCGGTCGCCTTCGCATTCGTTGCTGTCTTCGACTTTGGATGATTTATGATCCACGTATCCACATTTGCATAGATACATTTATCGATATTCGCAGGTAAGTAAACAAAGCCCCAAGGGCCCCCATCTTTCCGGCCAGCCAAATATTTGCTTAGCTTTTTGCGGGGGGCGAGGCGGGGGGATTGCCAACTTAATGTTAACGTTAACCGTATCGGCATTCTGGCATCGGGCATAATCCTGTTGGCTTTCCATATTGTTTTTGACAGCAGATCAATCGAGTGGAAAATGTTACGGCTGGCGGTTGCGGGGCCAATCGGTTTATCGGATATCGCGATTATATTTAGCCGATAATTGGCCCACAAGCGGCAAGCATTTCGTGCTCTCTCTCCCCCCCAGAGATGCCGGATAACTTTATAATGTGCTCGAGCACAAGGTGAGATTGCATTAGGAGCTGTCAATGAATGGACCAAACCCGAGACAAAGGCAACCACAAAATTGCTGAGAGTTTTGCAAAGCAAAACAAAGGCACCAGCAGCCGCAGGGGAGGAGGGGATGGTTAGAGAGAGAGAGCTGTACAAGAAGTAAGGAGGTTTCTAGGGGGCTTCTACCAGCAGCATAGCCAAGCAGCCACTTGTGGCGAGGGAGCCGAGGTGGACCGACAGAGGGGAATGCAGGTGGAATGGCAAGCAATGTCAGTTTGTCCCTACAATTGGCCCAAAGCGTTTGCTATTGTGTAGATCCTCTTGCTCCCCCCCCCCCCCCCCCCCCATC
>VNJS01008330.1:50135-242333 GCA_008042575.1 Drosophila watanabei
CTTTCCCCCCCCCCCCCCCTCGCCTCATCTCCAGCACCTCTGTGTAGCTGCTCCTTTCTCTGCTTTGCTCTGGCAATGTTAACCTGTCCCAGCTTTCCCGTTACCCCGGGAGAAGTATTACACGGGGAGAAATTGGGGAAGGTGTTAGTTTTGAATGTATACTTAAGATAATAATTTAATAATTCGTATTATAAAAATCATCGATACATATGTATATCGACAATGCAAGTAGCATTTTACGATATGCGTTCAATTGTTGATATTATTTTCGATAATCCGAACAACTTAATCGGAAATGAGACAATTACCTTAAATAATATTATTTTAATATGTTTCAATAATATCGATATTTTAACGTGTCACTTGATATTATTATTGTTTATTATTATAATATTATTTTTAAATAATTCAAGTTTCAATATATCAAACATTTCCGATAAATTAAATTTCAATATGTCAAACTTTTCGATAATTTCGATATAATATTAAGTGCAATATTTTGATCGATTTATCCTATTTTTCCTTATCCTCTTTCTCATTATATTTGCACATCACGACTAGAAACCATTTAAAAACCCTAAGAAAAACCTTTAAAACCCCTTAGGCTCTTAGTTCTTTTTCCCCAAATTACCCATCCCCCATGACTCCACCCATTTTCTCTCAGTGCATAAGCTAGAGAAACCGAGAGCGAGAGACTTTTCGGCTTGAAACGATAAACAGGCTGACAATGCCAGCTGGAGAAGCTCCTTGTGCTTCTGCTTATGGCTGCCACCACTGTGTTTGTGTTTGTGTGTGTGTGGAATCTCGTAGAAAATACTCGATGCTCTCTATATACCGAAAAATCGTCGTTTATTCTCTGGCCAACTTACCTACTCCCCGCAAAGCTAAAATTTAGCCCCTCCTAGCCCACACTTCACCCCTTTTTTTGCGCCAGCGGCGGTGGTGCTCACTCTACGGTGGCACGTTTTTATGACTTAATGCTAACAAACGCATCCACGTGCCAAAATAATCGTCCGACTCTTTCTGTTGACTCGGCTCATTGTGCTCGGGCTTTGGACCAATTTTGTTGCCAATACGTTTTAGCCATGTTTGTACAAAACGCAAACGGATTTGCCAATGTTTATGCCATGGATTATTGCGGCATGCGTAAGCCTGTCTACGTGTATTGGCCGCCGCCCACAGGGCCAGCTATCCGATTTTCCGGTATGTCTGCGTATTAGTGTTAGTGTGTGTGTGTGTGTGCGGGAAATCCGTGTGGCCAGAAAAGTGGCCAAGAACATAAAGCCCCAACCGGGACTATGGCCAGGTGCCGGGACCGATAATAATAATAATAATAGGCCAAACACGGCACAGCGGCAGCGGCTAAAAAGCCATCAAGAAATTTATGGGCGTGAAGGGTTTCGGAGTTGGGGTCGACCCCGGTGTCAGAGTTGGACCTTTAAAGTCGAACCCATTTCGTCAGCTGCCAGATTTGATGCTTTGTCGGCAGCATCCACTCTCTCTCTCCCTCTCCTCTCGGAGCTGTGCTGCCAATTAGCGAGCAAATGGCAAATTGTCTTCCAGAGACATCGAGCTCATGCTCGTCGAGTTCCAGCTGGAGCAGGCAGTCGTCGTCGTAGTTATAATACGACATTACAATAAAAAGTGCGCTTGTTGTAAGCTGACATGCAACATTGCAGCAATTTTCAGGAACTGTAGCACTGCAGACGACGATGACGACTGCGATGACGAATGGGAGCGGAAAAGAGCGCAAGGAATAGCAGCGGGTTCCGGGGTTTCTTCTCTTTTTTTTTTTTTGGAAGGAGGAGAGAACTCAACAAGAGATTGAGTGGAATGCTGGAAATAACGAAGGTTGCCGCTTAAAGCTTTGACAGCTCCTCAACGCTCAGGAGCAATTGAATTTTTGCAGCTGCCAGGCGACTTAACCCTCTAATGCCGACGCAAATAGGATTAGATGCAATGCCAGTTGATTGCCCATTCGAATACAATCAAGTTTGGGTTAATTATTCAAGAGCTGCAAGTTGCAAGTTGCAAGCTGCGAATGCATCGAGAGAGAGACACGCACTCGAGCATGCATTCCGCCTGCCGAATTCCGGTTGAATATGCAACAGCACGTGGCGCAATCAAGGCAAGACAATACCAACTCGGAGTCTGGGGGGGATCCCCTCTTTGTCGATTAATTCAACTAGTTTTTACGCACACATACAAGGAACAGTTCCCATTCTTGGTTTCTTTTGCATGTTTTCTGCTTCCAGAATTGGCAATAAATTCCTGGAAAATGTTTCAACATTTGCTAACTATCTTTTTTGCTCCTTTCTCTCCTTGATTTTTTTCTAAATACTTCAAAATAACCATACCTTTATCTGTAATAGAATTGGTTTCTCTTGAATCCTGGAAATGGAAAACAAATTATTTGCATATTTTAAAAGGCTTTTTTTTACTTTAATTTGTACAAAATGTTTCAATAATGCTTTGTAAACATTTAAATCCAAAGTAATTAATAATTAAAGAATATTTCCCCAGTAATAAGGCAACCTTAATGTACAAAAGGCATCTCCATTTAATTAACCGAACCCCCGAGCCAATATCCTTTTGTGAAGCACACACAAAAAGGAAGCCAGCATTCCCAGCTTCCCATTTGTAAGCCAGATAGAGAAATCACATTTAAATGCTGGAAATAAATAAAACGAAAAAAAAAGTGAAACACAAAGCCAGAAATATACATAGATGGATACTGATGAATCTGTACAATTTTGCATGTACAACCAATCAAATTTGCTCCCAGGAAAAATCGTTGCATATATACATAATATATATTTGTAAATTACCGGTGGTATGCACAACTAATATTTACCGTATACAGTTTCACTTGAATAGTTACAGGCCTATTTACATTGCTTAAATTGTTCATTTATTTTGCGCCTTGTTATAATTAAATTAATGATGTTTAATGCAGTTCGAAAACAAATAAAATTGAAAAATGTTACCCCACTCTCAAGCTGACCCCATTAAAAGAAAGTTCTAGTAGTTCAGTGGGAAGTTATAACCCAGTTTTTATGCTTTTTTTTACGGCTTCCTTAATTTGTAGCCTTATAAAAGTATACATAAATGTACGTAGTTTAGTTTTAATATAAGGTTTTCGTTTGGAAAAAGAAATACGAAAAGAATAAGTTGAGACTCTTTTTTACTTTCCAAGTTTCTAATCTTAAAAATCAAATAGAAATACTAAACTTTTAGAGCCTTCCTTGGCCAAGCATCACTCAATGTTGTCCGGCATAAATGAGGATAATATTTTCCTTTTTTGGTGGCCATCAACTCTGTTTTGATGGTCTTTTCACGACCGACTGGAGTCATAACCGGCAACAATTTCCAGGTTCCATTTCAATAAACGGGGAAATCAAAAAGCACTATATCCCACAGCCGAAATTCAGCTGTTAGTGTGTGTACGTGTAAGGATGGTAAGGATGTAGTTCCTTCCCTCTAGTGACTTTCGGTTCGGCTTCAGTTCATTTTGCTGCCGCATAGTTCATTTCCTGATGAGCGTGTAAAAAGCCGAATATTACCTGCGGGCAGGCACTATGCTTTGGTGTGTGTGTGTGCGTGTGTAACCGGGGCATTATCACAGTTATTCCATTAGAGAAACGAACGAACGAAGGCTGGCTCTCTCTGGGGCTGTGTGTGGGAGGTGTCGTCGTTAATGGGTTAACTGGCAGCCCGAATCGCTTCATTTCATTCGACACATAAGGCAGTTTCTGCTCCCAGTGCATTCCAGCCCCTGGAGCTGGGTGGGGTGAATCCTTACCCCGAAGGCAGGATCCTGGGCAGGGCCATGTGTAGTGGTGTCTCTAGAAGAGCTGTGGCTAGTGGGTAAAATGTGGGTGTGTGTTTTTGGGGGAGTGGCTGCCTTTTGGTAAATGGCCTGCCGTATGCTCATTTGTATTGGCTACAAATACAATTTGATAGTCCTGCTGCTGCTACCAGGTCCTGGCCCTGTGGCTGCAGGCAAAGCACACAAAAAAAAATTCCCCAGCTTTTCGTTACCTGCAGTTCTTCGTGCAGCTGGAAAGCCCAGCCAACAATGAAATTGCTCGGTTCAAGCAGGTGGAAGCAATTGAAGCTTCAATTTAGAAGGACTTACGACGGCGCACTCGAAGATTCTATTAATTTGTGAACGATTAAATTGGTTTGCCTACAGCTTAATGCCTAAATAGGTTTAATTTATTCGCAGAAATTTAACTGAGACTCAATTTACACTAGGAAATTAAGGTTTAAGTTGCCCGACATTTTCAATTTTCTTGGGTTTGCAAATAAATCTCTCAACTGCCCATAAATAACCCTACTAAACCTAGAAAATATACCGATTGAAAAAGTCGTGAACAAACCAAACACTAATTCGTACAATTTCGGTTGAAAAAGTAAAATCGATTGCTCCGAATCAGAATCAGATTATTCTGGGTATTTTATCTTTCGCTTCAACTTTTCCTTTTCTTTGGCTGCTGCCTTTTGCGGTAGAACGTAGATTTGTTTTCTTTTTAAATTACATCTTTGGCATTGATTTGGGCTTTTGAAAAGTATTTTATGGCTATAAATTCCTATCGAATTCAATTGTCTGCCGCCTTATTTTTCTTTCTGTGCTCAACGCACACACACACTCGCAGGCTGCGTACGTGTGCAGAAAACAGTTAACCAAGGAGGTAAGTAGAGGGGGGAGGGGAGGGAAGCAGGTCTGAACGGAATGGCAGGGCGGTCCACACAAATTGCGCACCACCGACGAATCTGCACCGTTCCACGGATGGTACACCTAGGCGTATGCGTTATAATAATACGTATACGTATGCACATAACGATGGCCAGAAACAGAAGCAGAAACAGAAGCAGAGGCAGAGGGAGAGGAAGAAGTGGAGGCAGAGGTACAAGCAGAAACAGAAGGAGGAGCAAAGCAGATGGCAAGGAAGGAGCTGGCGCTAAAGAAGGACACAAGAGGAAGTAGAAGGGTTGCGGGGCAAGATAAAAAGTTGAAAATAAATTTTTATTGTTATGGGGCACACACACACACACACACCGGAGCTCTTCTTGTACGTCCTTGTATCTGTTTGCGTGTTTGCGACACTCATTTTCTGCAGATGTCTTTTATGTGTGTGCGTGCCGCTGCCCCGCGCCCCTCATCGCCAGATCCTTCCTTGCCCCGTATCCATTTTCCACCTCCCTTCCGCTGTGGCTGTGGAAAATCCAATGAGAACATGTGTACTTAACATAAATCGCTCACTCATTGAAAACAGTTGCATAAATACCGAACCAAAGGGGGGAGGCGAACCAAAAGCGGGTGTGAAAAGCGGTGGGAAAAGCGGCTGGGGGAAAACCCCAGAAGAAACCAGAAACAGAAACTGAAACCGAATCAGCAACCGAATCAGCTGAAGTTGCAACTGCAATGCAAAACATTTATCGATTTGCAGCCACACACAGCGAAACTATCTATGCACACCGGCTTTCCCACCTCTCCTCCCCTTTCCCCCGTTGAATTTCCCATTTTCCCTGTTACCACCATTACCCCGGGACAGGAACTCGCACTCGTTCAGCCGCCGCTGCCGCCCCACGTGTGCAGAAAGTTTTGCCAACAGTTTTAATTTCCCATAATTACACAATTACAAAGCGCAAAGTTTTCAGCACACGCCACGCCCCTCCGCCCCCAAGAGCACGAAGGCCCCCCTCCACACCACCCCCCTGCCCCACGCCCCACGCCCCACACAATGCCAACTGCGCGTCATGGAAATGAGCAGTCAAAAAAGGCAAAAAAAAAGGAAGGTAAAACACAAAACAAAGAAAAAATGAAGGAAAGCGGAAAACTAAAAAACAGCGGAAAACGGAAGGCGGATTTATATCCCATGCCAAATCGAAGCTTTAATGCCCTGAAAGCAGTCCAGGATTAATCGCTTGTCCGGCAATTAGTGAATCTACATAGAAGATTGTGTCGTCCTGGCGTTACCTGGGAAATAAATCAAGGCGCAACAAGGCGACGTTGATGACCCCATTGATATATGTATATATGTCGCTCAATAATGCGTTTTTATAGTGATTTTTAATCGAGTCATGACATCTTAAATGTCGCAAGTTGTTCAAATATATAGTTCTTAAATAAAGTTTGGTAATGTTTAAAATAAGAGCTACAGAGGAATAAGGGAAGGTTTATTATAAATAAGATCTGTGATATTTGTTATAGGTTTCAATCATACATTAAAGCGATTGAATAGTAGTATAATAATTGCAATATTCATGATAATAATACACACAATAATTTATATAATAATATAAGAAAAACATAAATACCTAAATAACTTCATTTACAAATAAATCTATAAAATCAGCCAGTAAATTATTATATTTCGTTGTAAACTATACAACTCAAAGGTGTTGTATGAATATAAACATTATATAAACAAAAAAATCGATATAAAAATAATATTTAATTTAATATAGTACTATAGGATTTGTAAAATTGTATAAACAAAAAAATCGATATAAAAATAATATTTAAATGATAAATTCAATATATTATAATCTGGTTTTAACATAGTAGACAAATATAATTGTATAATTTTATATTTACTTCTCCTTGAAAGCTTAAAAACCATTTAAGATATTTTGTTAATTGTAGAATATTTAATAAATATTTCTTATTAGATGCAAAAAATATGTACACTCTTAAAATACAATTATTAAGAGTATGCTAATGTCATTATTTAAATTATACCTTCCTCCACTTGTTTTATTCACAATTAAACTTGAAAAATGGCCTTGTTCTTTGTCATTAACGCTTTTAACCAAAACAATTAACATATTTTATTTGATTAAAAAAGTGCCAATTATTTAATTAAAATAATTACTACAGGTTAGGGATAAAAAAAAGCATGTAAAATTATTACACAATATATATTATAAAGGAGTTTCACTGGTGTGTGGGAAAAAACTATCACAAAATCCCAATTAAATCAACACCTTTGACCAAAAAGAAGTCCCACTGTAACCCATCGCTATGGACAAATTCTAAATAACTGTAACTCTCTCTTTAATCTCTCGATCCGATCGCTATGCCTCTGATCCTCTTGGCAGGGTATTACTCGTGTAGCCCGACAACAGGCGAAATGAGCAAGGCAAAACTTTTGTGCATTGCTCATTCTCTCTCACTGGCACACACTCACACATCGGCAGCAGCAATTCAGCACACATGGATAGTCAGGGGGGCGGTGTGCGGTGCGGTGGAACGGAAGACGGAGGAGCGGAAAAGTGGACGGACACGTAGGCAAAAGTATTTATTGAAAACTGTTACCGTTAGCAGCCAACCTGGCCGCTTCCCGCCGCCTCTCTCCCACTCATCCGCGATGCCTTTCACACTTTGTGTTCGAATGGGTTTGAGTGTGTTCGTTTGGTCGCTTGCTTATCGCTGACGTTGCTCCACACACGCACACAACAGCACGCTGAAGTGGTCATGTGTGAGTGCATGCCATGGCAGTGGGCGTGGCAGGAGAAGGGGGGGGGCGGAGTCCTAAGGGATGGAGATGGAGATACGCTGCCAAATGACAATGCGACAATGCTGCCCGCCAGCGAAGCGCACTTGGAAAAATGCTATAAAAAATCGCCATTACGCGGGCAAAATCGAGAAAAGCAATTGCAAAAGCTGTGATTTCTTTTTAGCTAAATATATTGGATTTAGTTCGCTTTCAGATATAGCTTAGTTGTTCTCTTTATAATGCATTTTAAAAGCTTATCTAATTTACTTTTAGTCTTTTGAATTATACGCTTTGAGCGCTTTAAAAATGTATTTTAATTATTGAAAATTGTATTTTTTGTATTTAAAGGATACATGCAGGAATATATTTGCTACTCTAATCCCTGAAATCTGTTGGTATTAATTTAAATTCAAAAATAAAGCGATTGAACTTTCCAACAATGAATTTAATGCTGAACATATGCTAGGAATTATTTGTTTTCAGCTTTATTTAAAGCTCCAGAATTAAGTAGCAAATGAAAGCTTTTATTTAAAAAAATAAATTGTATACTATTTTAAACTCATCATAAAATGTATGTATCAATTAATTAAATAGTGTTAAAATAAATCCTATACACTCTGAAATAATTTATAAATTTGATTTTGAAAATACCTCACGCAGTAACAAGAAAGATAGCTACAGTTTGCAAATGCATCAGGAGTCAAATTTAAAACACGATCTTAACTAAGCCGTAAATTCATGAATTTCAACTCGAAAACTAGTTTTTATTAGGCTAACAAATTCGTAAATTGAATTTAAAATTTAATACAATTTAATAAATATAATTTAATAATACAATTTTAATACAATTTTTGTTCGGATTTTCAACAATTTTATTGATATAATTTTGAAAAAGTTGGTAAATTTGAACTTTTTTAATTATGAATTTCAACTCGAAAAGCTTTTCTGTGCCAGTTTTTCATCGTAGATTGATTTTATAATTTAACATATTAAATTTTTATTATTTTCAACAATTTAATTGATAAATATTTGAAAAAGTTGTTACATTTTTATTTTTTACCGGTCATGCCTAGATCGCCTCGGCTGTTGATGCTAATCAAGAATACATATGATTTATAGGGTTATAAATGATTCCTTCACTGCGTTTCAAGCTTCTAACTGATATACTGATATACTCTGTATATATTCAATTAATTATATTTTATATTATTTTACCCATTTTTTTGCTCAGTGCACTTGCGGCGCCGACTGTTGACAGTGGCTTTTGTTGGGGATTTTAAAATCAATTGTAAATGCAAGTTATACGCGCATATCCTTTAAATCAGGCAGCTGTCCTGTCGCTGTCGCTGTCTCTGCCGCTGTCCCTACAGCTCTCTCCCTACTCTCTCTCTCTCTCTCTATGGATGTATGTATGTGTCCTTGTCTGCCGGATGCATAATCCCTGCCACTATTTAATTTTCAATTGAAAGGCCAGCAATTTATGGCTCTTCTTGGAAACTTCGCTCCTTCGCTCTCTCTCTCTCTCTCTCTCTCCGTCTCTCGCTCCCGGGTAGACAATCAAAAATTGTGTGCCAGCGGCTTACAAGTTTCTCGTGTCATAATTTATGCCATGCCAATAAAATAGACGCCTCGGCAGTGGCCATCAATTTCTCAGCTCTCTGGCCCCCGAAAAATTTCAATTCGATGTGCGTAGATCCTCGCAGGCTTTTCATGCGGCATGAAGAATGGGCCTTGGGGTGGGAGGCACTAGCCGGAGGCAGGAGCAGCAGCCGTAGCGGGAGCAGGAGAAGGAGCAGAAGCTGGAGCCGGTTCAGTAAGAGATGTGGCAGGCCAACCAGGGCCATGCCACGTTAATTATGCATGGGGTTAGCTGCCAGAGAGCTCGGGCCAAAGTAGGCCACATGGTTACGAAGGGGGGCCCAGGCTCTGACTCTGAATGCTGCCTCCGAAAAGGGGGGGAGGTGTGGCTGCCTGCCTCAGCGATGGGGCATGGGTTATGTATGTGCGGCATGCAGCGAACTTTTAATCCGCTTTAACTAAAAACATTTAAATTTGCCCGGGCACAAGCCATCCGAAAACCCACTTCACCCACCGAATGCCACAGCCACCGCCCCGCCACCCCGCCACTCAGCCACTCGCCAACCGAAAAAATGGAAAATAAATAGAAAAAATATATTAAGCTTATACTCTGCCGCAGGGAAAAGTAGCTGCTGCTGGACAAGGATTGAAAGTGTTGCGAGGAGCAACGAAGATTAATGCCGAGATGATCTGCCATGGTTTTAGCAGGCGTTCAAGGGGAGGTACTTACAGGAAAGGAAACTATTTATGTAAATCTAGTTATGGGTTTTTAAACTATGAAATAATATTCAAAGGTCTGCTCTTGACAAAGGAAAGAGCTTGGCAGAAACTAAGTATTAAAGATTTTACAAGGTTTATTTAAAGATAATACTTATCTACTTTATAATATTAATTAAGAGTATTTAAAATCGGTTATCTAAGCAAGGATTTGAACCACAAATGCTGCTTTACAAAATTAATTAATCAAAGTTCAGCTTTTAGCTGAGGGAGGTTGAAAAACTCCTGTTTGTGAAAACAAATTAAGTATACGCCGGGGTTACGGCTTGTTATGCAATGTTTATGGGGATTGCATAAGAGCAGTAACAGTAATAAAATAACTTAACCAACTGAAAGTTAAACATTTTTATATTGAAAAACAGCCACAATCAGTTCATGATTAATCGCATCTCTTGAAAAAATCAAACAGCATTTGACTCCTGACTGAAATTATATTAAAAATCATGGCAATTCCTCATGGAGTTTCGATCAGCTTTCATTCGGCATTTTCGTTTCGATTTTCCAAATCAAATCGATTTTGCGGCTACCGAGACCTGACGAATATTTGATTTGCCAACTTATTTACTCTCTTTTTTTTATTATTTTTTCGGTCAACTATTCGATGACGTAGCAGTTGGAGCGGTAAAGCGAACTCAATTAAAAACGGATTGAATGCCGGAATATCGGAATATCTGTGAAATATTTAATATGGAAATGCTTTTAATCCCCCAGCCGAAGGATGAATGGCGTGTGGCAAGACGAATGCTGTTGGGATAGGCATTCGAAATATTTTATTGATTTGTTAATATATATTTTGTGATTTCATTTGGCCTTTGTTCTACACACAGATGTATGGGAAATTCTTGTTCAATAAGGAATTTGGACGATTTGTTTTTGGTCCTGTCTCCCTCCTGTCAGTTTCTGTTTCCCAGTGAATGTGTAGTTCGGTTTTCCGCAAATTCATTTCATTTTCTTAGCTTTTTTCCTGTCGGGAGTGAGTGATTTTTTCCAGGGGGTGCGTGGGGTAGCTCTGGCTTCTTATTTTTCCTGCTTCCCTAATGAAGGACGCGCTTTGAAAGCCGCAGGCGGGAGGTTGGGGTTTCTAGGGGCCGTGCTGGGTGCTAATCACAACTTGCAGCTAAGCAGCTTACAGAACTTGTTTTCCACTGTAATTTTTGGCACTTCTCGTGGCCGGAACAGCTGTGAGGCATTTAAGGAAATTTCTTTTGCTGAAGCTCAAGTGGCAGCTTCGTTTTCAAATTGTTCTTGGACAACAGATTACAATAAACAATTTTTCATGGCAGCAGCAGCAGCAGAAGCAGAAGCAGCAGCAACAACATCGACATCGACATCGACAGCAGCAACACACTGACATAAACACGAACACGAGCAAAATCCTGGAAGAGAGAGCCGCAGGACAACCGCAGGACCGCAGGGCGAAGTGGAGCCCATAACTTAAATTTTGACAAATGTATGTGACACTTACAATTAGTATAAATTGACTGGCGTGTTGAGTGGCTCACACATACCCTGACACACGCACATACATATATGTATATACCTCACACACCTCCGCCGCCGCAGCAAGCCCATCCTGCAGCCAGGACCCAGCGACGCCCCAATGCCATTGTCATACCATGAGGATTCGTGCTGGGGAACCGCACAATAGAGCGAGCGGAGAGCGACAACAATGTCACGGCATCTGCTATTGTCAGTCCACAATACGCCGATTTGCATTACTAGCTACGGAGGGCGGTGCAGGAGTTTCCAGATGTTAAGGATTATCAGGGGATTATAACTAAAAATTGAGGAGGATATATTTGTTTAAAGAAGAAAAAAAAGAAGTTTGATGATAGGTTATATTTTTTAGTATTTGCATTTATTTGTAGGTATTTATAAAACATATTTAAAAATGTATCGGAGTTCTTAGGCCGAGAGTGAGAGAGAGAGACTTTAAAGATATTTTTTGTAGCTTGAAAATTGTAGTTAAAAAGTTGTTAGCAAGTGTGTCTATTTAAATACGATAAACTTTACAATTTAAGAAAGTTGTAGCATAAGTTTAAAGTTAAAGCACATTGAAAATTAAGTTAGAATAATAAATTACAATAGAAAAAAAGTACTGGGGATGTAAATAATGATATATCGGTACTACATCGATGTTTGACGCGAAACTCGGCATATAATCAATATTTATGTATTGCGTGAAATAAGCAAAACATACAGCCGTTGACAGCTAATTAGAAACATGACTAAGCATAAAATGTAATCTTTTCTGTTATGCCCCCTTGTAAATAACATAAATCTTGAATACAATTCAACAAAAACTATTTTTTTTTTAAAGAAATGTGCAATGAGCAAGCGTTAAAAATAGCAGTGGAAGTGCATAACTATTTTTATATCAAGGTCAAAGGCGTTGTGTATATTCTCTTCGATATATATGAAAAAAAATAAGAAATATAATAACACTTTTTGAACAATTTGTCCAGAACTTCAATACATTTATTTTGAAAGGAAAAAGTAATTTTTTTGCTATGTAAAAATATTGAGAAAATAAAGCTTATTATAATTTTTTCTTCTATATTCCTCTCTAATTATAATAAAATTAATAACTAATAGTGAGTCAAAAACACTTATACTTTATTCTTTTACTAAACTATTGAGCAGAACCAATGACAATGTACTTGTAAGTACCTTAAAAATATTTATTTTAAGTTACATTTTCCCATCTAAAAATTTAAAAAATTCACAATTATTTTCAACAGCTTTAGCCCCCATTATATTTTAAAATCAAGCGCCCCGAGTTCAGTTAAAATGTACCTAAAATAGAATATTGAAAGTAATCCTGGAGCTGCCCCTCTCTCGTGAACTCTCGCGTAATAATAAATTTATATGCCAACTCTCTGTCTCTCTCTCGTTCGCCTAGTGAACTGAACTTCCATCAATTTATGCCAATTTCAGCGTGTGCGCACGACTAAACCGTTTAAAAATTGATGCAAATTAAATTCACTATTTTGTGAAATGGCGGTGGGGAAGTTTCGGTAAAAACGGAAACAACAAACAATGTGGCAGTGGCCGAGGCAGGCGGACAAATCAAAAACAAAATAAAACAAGAAAAAACCACGTGGAAATTGGGAAAATTTAGTTTGTGGTCATCCGGCCACGCATCAAGTATTCATGGGGACCTCTGTTGCGATTCCATGATCGCCCCTCGGAGGCCTCATCTTGTTCTCTTGTGTGGGTGTAATGGCCTGCACGTGTGTAAGTGTGCGTGTGTATACGTATTTACTCCATATACAAATATATCATCCAAGTTTAAACTGCCGCAAAGGCTAAGGGCAATTGCTTTTGACAGTTATGCACAAATTTATGAGACAAAGTGCTGAGAATGGCGGCCTGTGGCGGGGGGAGTTCGGGGGCGATGGTTAACTGGAGCGTGGTTATTTCGGTGGTTTCGGTGGGCACATATCCAGCATAACATATGCCGGGGCGCTAACTTTAATTGAGTGAATCGCACACACACTTAACCTCCTTTCCAAGGAATCCACACGAAATCTACGAGCACGCACACCCGCACGCAACGCTCTCTCTCTCTCACAAACACACAGACACACATCTCGAGGTGAGGTATCAGAAATTACTTACAATTCAAAACAAACTTTTTGGCGCACAGCAACCTAAATTTGTAAGTCAACAATGGGCGAGAAGCAATCAGAGGGCAGAGTGGCCTAAGCGTTAGCCCGAAATCCGCAAATGTCGCAGAGAAAAACTTGCAGAGCGACGAGTGGAAAGGGGAGAGTGAAGAAGGGAGAAGGGAGGTGGAGAGTGAGGTATAAGAGAGGCCGGGGCAACTCAGACTGCAAAAGTGAAGAAAAATTGTGGAAAACTTTTGCTGATTTCGCCCAGTGCGCTTCATTTATTTCAACGATTTGTTGCCAGGCCAAAAGCAGCTGTACACGGGGAGAAACCGGGATTTGGGATGTATTTCGACAAGAAAAGTACTTTATGATATATCGAAAAAAATATCGGACTCAATATCATATCGAAAATATCATACACTTTGTTAAAATATATTCTTAAACATCAAAAACTGTAGTAATTTATCTTTTTAAATTAAAAATTGTTCAATTTATGTTGAAATATGAAAAAAAAATTTGTATTTCATTGTCTCGATTTTGATTATTATCGTTCATAATGTCAAATAAAACATCGAAATATCATGTATGCACAATTAATCGATAATTTGCTAACATTTTCACATTAAAAAATCGATGTAAATACATAGCGAAAAATGATATAATAATATTTTCTGCATTCCTACAATCAATAATTCTATTTATATTAATTAGTTAATTATTAATTAGCGTATCAATTATTTATAAACCAAATATAGTCTTTTAACTTTAAGTTTACATTTTTTTTTTATGTTCTTTATTGATTTTTAATTAAATTAAATAGTAATTAATATAAAGCAAGTCATGACAAGGCCACCTCTATTCTTATAAAAACTTTATAAGCTTTTCTTTTTTGCCCCCCTAATTTAACCAAAATATATTCTCAAAAATAAAATAAAGTAATATTTCTGTTACCTAAACTTTAAACTTTAAACCATAAATTATTCCTTTCAAACTATTTATATAAATTTTACAAAAAGTATTTACTGACTTCTTGAGACTTTTCCTCAAAGTGCACAGCTAGAAGCTGAAGCAGAACCAGGATTGTGTCCAAAGAGCAGCTGTTTTACTTCTTGATGGGTCCGCAGGACTCCCTAGTATCCCCCCCCCGAAAGCCCCCCTCTGACTTTATCGCTTGAGTAAGTTGCCGCTGCCTTCCGTTTTATAATATTATAACGTGCGTTGTTTGTGCTTGAACAATTTTTCGGCGTTACCTTCGCCTCGGCTCTTATTGGAAAATTGCAAGTTGTCGTTGGGTCGCAGCAGCAGCAGCAACATCAGAAGCAGCCGGAGCAGCAGCAGCAGCAACAACAATGGACCATAGATGGGTGGCAAAGTTTTCCAAGGGGACAGCTCCAGTTTGTGGCTCGAGTTTAGTGTGTTCGCATAGGTAAATACCTTGCAGATTCTTATTTGAGTTGCCAGTTTGAGTTGTGTTCCAAGTTTGAACAAACTAAGTGTGTGTGTGTGTGAGGGGGGTGTGCGACCCCTGTTTGGCCGTGTTTGAGCCGCTTCTCAAAGAGCATTTGAGGCCAGGCTACGCCATTCAGGCAGCTCTCCCCTTTATCGGGGGAACTATCTGCCAACAAAAGCTAAAATGCCGGCCATTTCGCAGTGCTAACAAAAAGCGCACAATTGTTGGGTTTATCTTTCTGCGGCCATCGGCAAAGACACTTGCTTTTTATTTCGTTTCGCATTAATTGCCAACTTTAATCGCCGTTCTAACTGAAAACGGGGGGCAAAAGCAAGCGGAGTCAAGCAGCTGCGGCTATTTTTAGTACAACGAGTTGCGAAATTATTCATGGCCCCCAAAAAACCAACCGAATTATAAAAGGAATTTCATTGAAAGTTTTGGGCATAACGTGTCGTAAAAGTTAAGTTTTATATTGCTTTCCAATTAAAGCTCTGGAAAATATCACTCTAAATTAACTGTTTCACTTGAGGCTTAAGTGAAAAATTAACCTTTTCTGTAAAGAATTGGTATTGATTTTAAAGGTTCATTTATTTTGTATATTGCTTCCGCTCTTGATATTTTAAGGACATCAAAAAGTGGTCCCTAAGCGAGCTTAAGTTGCGATTTGCTGCTTATATATATAAACTTTTTATGACATTTTAAAGCAGCAGCTTTTGAAGCTTTAATCCGATTACTAGATTGAGAAGCTGTCACAGATTTGTTATTAAAGTCGAGCTTTAGTTTATAGTTAACACTCAATTTCCTTCCACAATAATATTCGTTGTTTTTACTCAATTATAAATCGAAATTTAATTGCAAAAGATGACAAAAAAAAAAGGTAAATCAATTATAAAAACATGCATAAAACCACACAAAAACAATATTAATAAATCATGGAAACATTAGAGTTACTAGGCCGCTTTTTAGGGCTATTTTGGTGGAAAATTGAAAATGTTGAGTAAGGGGTTTTGCATAAATTTAACCAGCAGGCATTTTTATTGAATTGATTTTGTGAATAAATTCACACTGATTGAGTCTTTGAAGGTCTCTAGTTATAATTTGTTTAAAGAGTGAAATTTCCTTTCGTTTTAAGCCTTTGAATTTTTAAGAAATGGTTTAAAAGACTTTTTAATTGAACTAACAACTTGAATAGAGTTCGAACAAGGATCCTGGATCAAGGACCTATTAAAGTGTTAATCGCGTCTGAGCGGTCCAGCAAAGTGGTGCAATTTTCGGTGGTTTTTGTTGGTTCATTCCCCCCACTTTGTGTTGGTCCATTTTGCGGTTGGTTCACAGGGTTCATTCACTTGCCTCACCTTCGTGTGCTGCGGGACACAAAAAAGCAGGACAAATGCATGCATAGGCTGTGTGCAGCATTTTCGTTTACGCTGCTCCTAATTTTAAAGTATCCTTCAAGTGCTCGTAGTCCTGGTCCTGGCCTGGCCTGGCCTGGTCCTTTCGCACTAATGCTGCTGTTGTTGTTGTTGCTGTTTCTGTTATTGTTGCTGCCTCTGCTGCTGCTGCTGTTGTTGCAATGTTGTTGCTGCTGCTGCTGATGTTGCTGTTTTTTGCTCTATGTCTGTGCTGGTGCTTTGCGCCGCTTGCGTGTGTTCTATATGCTGTGTGTTTGTGTGCGGCAAACATTTGCAAAAAGCGACACACGCTGCAAAACTGCACAATGAAGCTTCCCCCGTGTCCCCCCAGTGAGCCTTCATCATTCCTGGCCCATCCCTGCCGCTGCCGCACATTGTTGCCGCTGCTCCTTGTTGCTTAACAAAAAGCATTAACACAATGCAGGCGCAGCATGACGGGGCCACGTTTCGGGGCCACATCCACATCCACATCCACTTCCACTTGCACTAGCACATCCACATCCACATCCACATCCACATCCACATTCGGTTACAGTTGGGAGTGAAATCAGGAGTGGAAAAAGGAGCAGGAGCAGGAGCAGGAGCAGGAGTTGGAGTCAGAGCGGGCGCTGGAGCGGCAGCGAGTGGATCCTCCGCGGGTCGTGTTATGTACCGACATTGTCGTACATAGAGAATACGACACTAGGAGCGAACACAAGTAAAGAAAGCCAAAGTTCAGAGCCTCGACTTTCGGGTTACCTGTTGCCTGCTTCAGGAGCAACATTCATACCTTTCAAAGTTTGCAAATATTTACTTAAAGTAATACAGTTACATATCCTTTGCTGGTTACATAAAGTCTAGCCTTGGGGTTATTTATGGATTATAATTCAATATGTAATTAATCAACCAATAAATCCCTTTAACTAAGTTCTTAAAGCACTTGTAATATTAAAATATCCCCTTAACTATTTGCTAATAGGTATTCCTAGAGCTGGAAGGGCACGGGCAGGAGGACGGGGTGTCAGGGGCCCGAGTGAGAGTGCAGCTGTTGCCGGCGGCGTTGCGTGGGACTTCCGCTGAAATGTAACCACAGCACAAGAGGAGAACAAGAGCCCGGGGGCCAGGAGTGGGAGGAGGAGGGGAGCGGAGTGGAAGAGAGCGGTAGCCGTAACGCCGGAGATATAAGCAGCCCCAGCGGACGGGACTGGGATGAATTTGCAAGTGCACCGAAAAGAAAAGTGCAAAGTTTTGGAGCCATCGTAATGGCCCTAAAGACTCCCCCTGGACATTTCGGCTGTCTTGCGAGTCAAGGCTTATGCAAGGATAATAAATTATAAAAATACCAAATATTTACTTTTGATATTTTGTGCAAAATAAACTCTTATGCTTGAAATTTAAAGGCAAACAATATCTAACCGAAATGTAAGCTCTCTTTCAAGAGACAATATCTAAATCTAATCTTTAATTTTCTTTAAGAAAATCCAAAATTCCATTCCAAGTTTAAGTGTTTAAGTAATCAATTAAACCAAAACTGGCAAACAGTGGCCTTCCATAAACCGCAATTGAAACATTTTGAGATTGGAAAGATGGCATTCAGCATAGAAATTCTTTGGCTCGAAATGGACAGTCAATGTTTTAATTAAACATGAGCTGCTCGCCAAACCGAAATAATATTCATTTCCGACACTTGAGGACAGGCTGCCACTTGCCACATTTTGTCTCTCTGTATTTTGATGACAGCCCTGCAATGGGGGGGGGGAGTGGAAACTGGTGGGTGGCTTAGCCCGTTGCAGGGGGTAATTGCTAAGCAATTACCTTCTTGCCAAGATTAATGGTCATGGAAGCAACTTGAAAATGCTGCCGCAATGCTAACAATGACCCCAACACATGACAGGCTGCGAGCTCGGATTCGGGCCTGGAATTCGGTTCCAGCTTCGGTTTTACCTTTTTTTTACCCCTTCTTGTATTCCCTTCTTTACTTTCTTTTTTTTTTAGGACTTGGCCATGGGCTAAATGAGGGCGTTATGGCATTAATTAGATGCACAGTGGGCGTGCGTGTTCTGGACCATTGTAAAAAAGTCGAATTATGCAAATTGCGACAGCTCCGCCCCAAAGCCAAAGTGCAATGCAGTGGGAAAAAGACAAATATAGCTGGCTTGTTGCTGTTTCTGTAGTTTTCCCTTTTACCGCCATCATCCATTTGCAATTTTTGCAATTTTTTTGCTTTTTATTTTTGTAATTCGCACCGGATATATGTATTTTCAGGCATGTTAAACTGCAATCCCAATCGCAATCCCAATCCGCGACACCGCAATCACCGCCGCTGACCCACCTCCACGTCCAGTTGCAGCTGCAGTAAGGAATCATCTCCTGATCCCCGCCAGCCCCCCTTGGTCACCCACTGCGCTTTACATAAATTATATTTCCGCCGGAAAAATTAACATTTTTATGAATTTCCTTTCAGCAGTCGCGCATTGTGGTGTCGGGTGAAAAAAATAATATATAAAAAAAAGGAAAAACGAGAAACGGCAGCCAGCGGAACGCAGTTCAGGGCGGGGGGCGTGGCGTTGCAGCAGGAAGAGGAAGAGCCACAGGACGCACACTGGCGCCAAAGTCGAGCTTCCTAGGTTCTCAGTTCTCAATTCGCAGTTGCTCAGCTTCTCAACTCGAGGCCTCTCTCTCAAAGCAAAGCTCCCCAGTGAGTGTTTCTCGCTTGGTTTTTTTTTTTAGCTTTGGCATAAAGGGAAAACTGCGAGCTGCGAACTGCGAAACTGAAAATGAAATGTTGTTATTGAAATTGGCAAAGTTTTATGTGCGCACTTTTTACATAGAAATGTGGCCATGACTTGCTGCCGAAAAATGTTCCCCAAGTCGTTGCCGTTTTGCCATTGCCATTGCCTATTTATGCGCGCCGAGCTTACGAATGAAGCGATTTCCCTCACTTTTTTGTGTGTTGTGTGTGCGACTCTATCTCGGCCTAGATGGACTGGTATGTGTTGGCCTTTTCTTTGTGGAGCCTGTGTGTGCTTTTTTTTTTCGCACATTTGCGCCAATGTGCCGGCATTGCGTTGGTGTAAAATGCCACAATACGCCAAGCAGCAACAACAACGGCGAAATAAAGTGCCAGGAAACACATTTAATATCTACGCATAAAAATAAAAGTCCGGCAGCCGGCAATGGAAGTGACCAAACGAAGCAGCGACACAAGCGGTAGCGGCAGCATCACAGCAGCAGCAGCAGCAGCAGCAGCATAACGCAGGCTAAAGGACAACGCACAACGTCGTCGTCGTCTCCGTCGCCGTCGTCGGTTGAAGGTCTTGTTTATTACGCTCGCATAGCCAAATGCATAAATTTACGGACCGATGCGTGCAAACTGTACAAACTTAAAAAAAAAAAGAAAGAAAGCAACGGCAGGACGATGAAGGAAAGGCAGCAGTAACAGCAGCAGCATCAACAGCAGCCACAGCAGCATCGGAATCAGAAGCACAAGCAGAAAGCCGGAGAAAACCCCGAGCTGCAAATGAAAAACGCGCCGGAGAACGGCCGGCGACGCCAGCGGCGCAGTGGCAGAACGGCAATCGGAGCGACTGCCACAGCAGTGGCAGCAACAGAAGCAACATGAGCTGGAACAACTTCCAAGCCGGAGCTTACATGCACTGCACAAAAGAGTAGAGAAAAGGTGGCTCTGCACGAGGTGTGCACTCTTGTATTTAAACAACGATGGTCAAAATATTAGCATAGGGAGAAACCCAGGGCTCAAAGAGCACATGAATATGGCATATCTGTTGATTTAACCTTTAGCGAGTTTCATTTTTAAGAATACATACGAAAGTAAATTGAAATTCAGTTAATTTATGTGCGGGTAAAGTTAAGGGAAAATGCATTCCAAGAATGCTCAACGAAATTCCCATTGTGGCGAGTAAACAAGCAAACTGACGAGTGAAGAGGTGGAGTAAAGAGAAGAGTAAAAGGGACGAGTAAAAGCAACAAGGTTGAGAGGAAAACAAAGAGAAAATACGACGCGACGAGTAGATGAGAATTAGAATGACGAGCAATTGGAAATTAACAACAAAAAAAAAAAGGTGAAGAGATAGAGTTCAAGTCAGAGCAAGTAAATGGCGAGAGAGTATAGCTCCGATGTTGAAAAATGTCTAGCAAAGTCTACGAGTTGAAAATATGAGTTAACCGTTCAAAGAACGAGAAACAGCAAACAAATTCAAAATAAAGAGAAGATCAATCAAAACATCAACGTCAACCTAATTAAGTGCCAATCAGAGCACGAGAGAGAATAGCGTGTTGTTCCCTTACACTGCGTATACGTAGTATTTGTTATGAAATTCTCTTAAACTAGAATATAAGATCTCTGACTTTGAAGAGAAAATGATAAAAGAATTCCGGACATGAGCACTCCATGATTACAAAATACAAAAATACACAAATAAAAAGTACAATTTCCCCTATCCTGCTCCCTATCCTTCCGACCGCAACTGTACAAATATAAGAGTGGAATGTGCGCTTGTAAGTATGCATACTGGAAATTCAATTTTAATTTGAATGGGTGGCAAACATACAAGCAAGCGAACGAACACAAATATAAAACAAGAACACACAAACGGACAAGCTGCACCTAATGGAAAAAGATTAGCCGAAAGCAACAGCCATGCGGTGGCAGTATATTTGCATAAACCAACTCGTATTCAATGTGTAATTCCGATAATTAAAGGAAATCCCCCCTCAGCAACTCCCCACAGACAAGACAAGCCACTGCGACATACACAGAGAAGTTTCACAAAAGTTTCGCGCAGTGCATTTTGGGGCAGGCCAAGCGAATGAAATTACGCCGAGGCAGAGGCGAGAAGAGATAAAAGGGCCGAAAGTGTGCAAAACAAGGCAAAAGGCGATCGAGGAAATGCAACAGAAATGAGAATTTATGTTTATGAAAATATTTTTACCCCCAGCTTATGAATATGCAAGATGAGGGGCGTGTTGCAAGGGGCTGGGGTCTCGAAACAGGATGCGGAAATGGAAATGGCAAGGGGAGGAGCAAGGCGAAAAGAAGAACCAGAGGGACCAGAGCTGCGGAGTGACGTCTGAGGTGTATATTTATTAGCAGGCTGTGCACAGGAAGCTGCTAATGTGCTTGCCGCTTTCGACTGCCAGTCTGTGGGGCAATAACTGCCTAATGGTCTGTCATTTGTCTCCCAGCCAGTCACGTGGTGAGGGGATGTGATGATGAGGGGGTAGTTTCAAGGGAGCTCAGGGGCGCGGGCTGTCATAGTCTAACTGGAACTCATTATGCACCACGCAGAGCTTTGATTAGCTGTCAAGGCCTAAATATTTAAATCAAAACTTTCACTGAACTGAGCTTTAAAGCTTTTGGTATTTAGCTTTTAAGGAAAAGCTGTTGGAAAGCTCTCCATGTTTATGGCAACCTCTTTATAGCTAAGCTCTTTTTATGGCTGAGAACCTTTTCTATTTCCCCTTAGATAATATTTCCCTTCTAACCAAAAATATCCTTGAATGTTCCCCCTAAAATTGAACTTGGCTCTGTTTGCCCGCCTCCTTTTTTGCAGCTCCTTCTTTCCTGCTCCTTCGTTCGTACTCCACATCCTCATTCTCATCTTCTTTTCGGTTTGGAGATTGAGTCTCTGTTTTTGGCGTGCCTGGAAATACATATTTAATAATTCAAAGTTGACTGCTATAAAATCTCAGCGGGTGTCCATATTTCAGGGCGGTAATTTCACATTGTTCGGTTTGCCAGCCGCAGAAGCAGGAGCAGAAGGAGCAGAAGCTGCTGGCCTCCAGGACTGGAGTCCTGCCAAGCAGGTGGGCCCGCACAATATTCGCCTTTTCCTGGTTGTACCCAGTATGCGTAATAATAAAGGGTAGATGCGTTTGCAAGGATAATAAATTATAGCTGAGATCCCTAAAAGTTAAAGAAATATTTCTTTAAAAATTTTATTTGTATAATAGTTACAATCTGAAAAATATATATTTAAAGTATAGATTTACATTTAAACTCTCAGCATAAAAAATTCTACATAAATCTGAGGAAAAAACTTGTTCGCTTTCAGTTTGTTTTTCATGTTCGGCAATTTATTTATCTCTCTTTTTGCCTGCACATTTCTTTTAACAAACTTTCATCAATCCTCTCTAGAAATTGAACAAATATTTCTTTAATGATTTTATTTGTATAATAAAATAGTTACAATCTCAAAAAAAATCTCTTTAAAGTATGGACTAACATTTAAATTCTCTACACAAAATTTCTAAATAAATTTGAGAAAGAAACTTGTACTTTTTCAGTTTCTTTTTCATGTTCCGCAATTTATATATCTCTCTTTTTGCATGAACATTTCCTTTAACAAACTTTCATCAATCCTTGTATCTCTCGCAATCCTTCTCTGTTGCACTTTCTGTTGATTCACCTATTTCCTAATTACTCGCCTTCCTCCCCAAATGAAAAAAGTATGTTTCTTGCTCGTAGTACCGGGTATCTGATGGTCTGTTTAGTTCATGAACGACATGAAAAGCGTCCTAACTGGTTTTTGGTGCCGGGTTTTTTTTGGGGATTGGCTTTGTGTTAATGTGAGAGTTTACTTAGCCCGGCGCTATGCCAGCTCTAAGGCCATTGAGCCGGGGTGCTTCCTGGGGGAAATTAACCTCTTGCCGGGGGGCAATTGTACAGGACCGTGCACTACTAGCTGCCGCTCTTTGGCCTCGCTTTGTCAGTCAGTCGGTGTCCCTCCGCCTTTGATGGTGATATGGATCAAACGATGTTGTTTGCAGATTAAACTACATGGTCCGACACCAGCTCCGGATCCTAGGTTGGAGCCAGAGCCAGAGCTGCTAGAGCCCCGAAAAAGCAGTTAGCGGGTAACAATCGCGTGTCGCATGCGAGCAAATGACAGCCCACGGCCATGCGATTCGAATCCATTCTGTGGAAAATTGCTGCAAAATGCCTGCCACTTTGCACTTTGCACTTTTGTGCACTGCCACACGGCCACTAACGCTGCCAGAAAACTTAAATTGAGCCCAAAACAAACATTCGGGCGGGCGAGAGCAAATAGTGCCGGCACCAGGATGGAGCCATGGATGGAAGAGGGGGTTCTGTCCTGTCCTGGGCCAGGCCATTCATTATCCGCACTTTGATTTTAAAGCCAGTCAGCAAATCACTTAAATCTCTCTTGTGCAAAAGTCGTGGCCAACTTAAATCGCATGATAAATGTTTTCTTAGGCCCCGCTCGGGCATACCCTCCAGCCGAAGGGGTATATTGAGCTGTCTCGTTCCCCGTTTGCTGCCGAAAGGTACTGGGTATTTGACAATTTATTTACTCTGGCCTCGGTTTGCCCTAGTTTTCTGTATCTTTATCTCTATATCTGTATCTACACATCGACTGTATATTTAATAGAATCTTTTGCATTTCTTATGTGTTTCCAAGTGTCAGCGAGCATCTAATTTGATTTATGACCGACAGAGTTATGCCCCGATAATAATATCGAAGAGAAAACTTTTTCGCCTCTTGTTTATTCTCGGAAGAGAAGGAGGCGGGGAGAGGAAGGAAGGACTAACGATGACTAAGGCCTTTTAAATACTGTCGAAAGATGTCATTGTTTTTGGCCAGCAAAAGTTCTCGGCATAAGTTATGCATGCCAGACAGGCTTGGCCAGGATGAAGAGCTCATGGAGGATACATACTACTCCTCGGGCTGATGTTGCCTGTCAGGACCTAATACCTGATAATCAATTGCTAAATGCTGGCTAAATAATTGATTGTTGTTTCTTCCAATCAATCAAATTCCCGGTCCTGTTGCCATTTCGGCTAATTAGCAAATGAAAAATCCCTAGTTCCGTGCCGCTTTTCGTCGCGTTTTTAAAGCGCTTTCCTTCACGACCTGCAGCAGCACGAAAAACTCATTAGTAATTAAATGTTTTCCGGCGCGTCTACGCCCCGTAGTTTCTCTCAACCAGCTCCTGATCCTTAGTCCTTCGTCTGTCCTTGTTGTCGCTGTAGTCGCTGTAGTCGTCGTGTTCGCACAGCCAGCACTTCCGCACTTCCTGCCTGCCGCTGATTCTCGTTCCGAGTCTGCTGTTGATGCTATCTTCCCCTCCTTTGAATACCCCTTGCCCTACGCCCTTTGCTGTCTCTGCTGTTGTTGCTGCTTCTGCTGGTGATGACGCACACACACACACAGTTTCGGAGGCGAAGAAGCCCACAGTACGTATACGCACTTTTTCCCACCTGCTACCTCGCAGTGTGAGGCGAGGTGTGTTTGTTTTCAGCCGCTGCCAGAGGTGATTCTGTTTACAGCCCGAGCAAATTTTAATTAATTAGAATTGATCAATGGTTTTTCTTTGGTCTGTGCAGGAGCATTCCGTGATTAAGCCTGGAAGGCAACTCTTTGCAAAATTGCCCCAGATAAGAATAATAACAATGGGCATGACTTTCTTGTTGTGAAAGTTGATGTGGTTTTATGATATTTATAGTATTTTTGAATAATATAATTAAAAATCATTTAAAACAAATCAATAAAGGGATTAAGTTTATGTTAAATACAAAAGAATACATTTTAAGAAGACAAAACAAAGACTGTAAAGGGAAAGTAAACTTAATAATAAATTAAGTTTTTCTACGCCTCGTTTAATGTTCAGATTAAAGCTTACTTTATACTATTTATATTCCCAATTTTCCAAAATTACTTAAAATAGCTTCGCTTAGAAGGGAAATTAAAACCCAAACAACATTTTTTGCAAGTTACTCCTCAACCAAAATATTTTATTAGGGAAGTTACAGTCTTACTTAGATATTTATTAACATAACATTGCTTGTGCATATATTTCTTATAAGATAAATATTTTTTCCATTTTACATTTTACAATTATCCTTGAAAATATAATCTCAATAAAATTAATCAAAATCCCATAATGAGCATCCCATAGTCGCTATCCTTGCCTCTATACTTGCCCTGTTCTGCGTATTAAGCCCGTAAACAAGTCCGCAAGCAATAGCTCCAGTTAAGGCAACGCCAAAGGCTACGGCTATGGCTCCTGCAAGGACTACGGCAAGGACTATGCGGCTCCGGCTCCTACTGGGCTGTAGCTGTAGCCCTGAGCATGATTTGTTACTGACAGCGTCTCAGGCAGCACCAGCACCGAGTCGAGGCTGGGTTTGATTTATTTCTCGTTGTACAATTTATGAGTGAAGGTGAAGCAACAGCAACACCACTGCCCGGCAACAGCAACAGCCAAAGGATCGGGATGCCTTGGCCAACAACCGGACCCTCGGCACTTGCAATTCATTGAGCCTGAACCCGAGAAGCGTCCTTCCAAGGGGTTATATTCCGGAGCCCGGACTCGGGCCACTGTGACTGCGGCTGTCAGGCAGCGCGTGTTTCAGATGCGTAAGATTCCCCAAAGATTTGCGAAATGCCGGGAGGAAAAGGCGGGCACAACGACATGCTAAGTCCCAAGTAAAACCCTCTCCTTGCGCCAGATTGTGATGGATGTTCTCCTACTTTGGTGGGTTTCCTTTGGGCGCCGAGCTCCGCAAGGGGTTTGCGGTTGTGTTAAAGGGAAATAAGGAAGGGAAATGGGAACAAGGATCTGGGAGTTGTTGCGTGCGGACCCATTAGCGGCTGGGAACGTCTTTTATTTCAATTACCACCACCTTATGCAAAATTCAGCGCCAACACTTGGCAATAAGAAGATGCGTTATGCCTGGCTCCAGCCATCCTTGCGCATCCTAGCGCGTCCTTACAGCCTCCAGTGCCACTGCCACTGCCATTACTCATTGTGTGCCATTGCGGCTGCCTTTGAAGCTGCCGGAACTGTCGTCCTGCATTCGCCGGGTACTTATCCTTATCCTTATCCTTATCCTTATACCAGCTCCGAAAACTTTGTCCAAGAACTCCAACTGTAATTGCCGTCGCGGAGTGTGAATTACGCACGCTTCAAATGTTTCAATTACCCTGCCCCAGGCACACCTGTCGCCGCCGCACACCTTACCTGCCTTTGCTTCCTTCCCCTCCTTTGGGAAAATCGAAAGTGTTTTTCCTTTGATGTGCTTGGCTTGGCTCTCCCTATGCATGGAGCCTTCAATGACCCGGCCTGACCTTATCGTTTTTCAATTACTGTTCGAAACTCGGTCCCCTCCTCCGCAATTAAGGGCCATAATCCGGGTCGTCGCAGGATGTCAAAGTCCTCGCCCAGATATATAGTAATCGACGGCGGTCCCACTCATATCGCCATCAATCATGGGGCGGGATGAAATCGAAATTGCGTATACGCGGCAGGCGATTCGTCATAATTAATCTAGATATCGCCGCACGATTATTAAGATTAAACATTTATTTACATTCGTTACGGATTCAATTCGATTCGATTCGATTGCTCGCCTCTGGTATCTCTAGGTATGCGATCGGCCGATGTATATATGCTACTTATACGTATGTACTTAGCATATGAGCACATAAATATATATGCTAGACGTATGCACTCTCGACCTATTTACTTAATTACGTATAAAAATACTTAGAGACTGAGCCACAAACACAAACATAAACAAAAACTCGATTTACATATTTACAAGACAACGCGACATCGACGTCGTTAGCCTGCAGCCTCTGTACTCCATCCTGTCAGCCAGTCATCCAATCTCCTAGTGGGCGTGTCCTGTAACGAGATGATGACTACGACTCCTGAGCTGATGACGGCATTAAAAATCACCGACTTACCCGGCTCCCGGGGGGCTCCAGACATCGAACATAAGTTGCCGCTCGACTTTGGCCCGGCTTAAAGGGGCGCCGCTGCTGCTGCAAGCGTTGCTGGCGGAGATGGAGTTACCGGGGAGGCGAGAACCACCAGAAGGGCCGCCAGGAGGAGCAGGGCCAGCGGTGGCAGCTCCAGCCTCGCTCCCAGCTCGTGCTGCATGGCCGCGTGCTGCTCACTCTTAATGATATGCACAAAGACGCTGTCAGAATCTGTTCGGAGCAGATGTCGGTATATATATTGAAGGAGGGTTAGTGGTTGTCTTCAACACTCGGGGAAAATTATTTAAAAATTTCATTGTTATTAAAGTGCTCAAAAGAAATTAAGAAGTATTTGGTAATAAATAAATATGCTGCCATTAACTGATAAGTGATGTCTTAATGAAGCAATTATTTATAATTTATAAAGTTTTATCAGGGAAAAACAGAGAAATAACAGAAGATTGTATCGGATTTTGTGTCGGAATTTTATTATAATAAGTTGTTAATATTAATCATATTTTTATTATAATTAATAATTAATATAGAAGCAAATTAAGATAATATAAATGTTGAGTAATATCAGGCATTGTATCTTTTATTTAAATTTATATCTCAGGAAGGATTTATGAGAATAAATTAAACAAAAGAAAGTAAAGAATGTCTTATTAAAATATTCCGAATTCAGAGCTTATTAATGCTGAATATTAATATTTAATATAATTATTCATTAATTATATTTATATTAAATATTTCTCTATCCATAGTTCAGAAAATAACAATTTATATACACTAAAGCATCCCCATAAATAATGCAATAAAGACACAAAATTAATTGAATTTCAACAAAGTTCGTGACATGAACTCTAAGTAAAACTTAAACAGCAAATGATGTCAACTAAAAAGGACTTAATCCTAAAAAGAACTTAGTCCTTCAAGGACTCACTCGAGTTCTCCGCGGAGCAGGTGTAGTTGCCAGAGTCCGTGTTCAGGACGCGCGATATCACCAGGTTGCTGGTCTTCATCTGCTGCTCGGACACCACCCGGATGCCGCCCCGCGCCGAGTCGCTAACCAGCTCCGTGTCCTTGTGCCAGAGCATGTGCGTGTAGGGGCCGGGCGCCTGCGGGGCGATGCACGTCAGATTGATGTCGCTGCCTTTTTGGATGAACAGCTCGCGGTTGGCCAGGATCTGGGCCTTGGAGGCTGTCAAAGGAAAGCGGATAGCGTGTCGATGTCGATTAATGGGGGTGTCAACAAGTTGCCATCGGGGGGTACTTTGTTGTCTCCTCCTCAAGAGGGGTTGTTTGATAAACTAATTTGTCAGAGTAATCCCCGCTCTTTGCACCCTTGGAGATGTAAACAACGGCAACACGGACTAACACGACCGCCAATCGATTGGCATTCAAAGGGAGTACCGAGGCGGGCACTTGCCTTAATTTAAGCCCCTGGATTTGGGGTAGAAAGGGGTGTTCATATACCGCCAAAGAAATTAACAATTTTAATGAGTTTTTAATAGAGTCAGCAGCTTTCCCCGAATTTGGGTCTTTTTCTTTTTGTTAATTTCTTTAAGGAGCATTTATGGCACTAAACTTTATGTCTGGCTGAAAGTTAATATTTGCAAAGCTAATTTCCCAGAAGGATACTCACTCACAACGACCAGCTTGTAGGCCAAACTGATCTTGGGCTCCGTGGACACCTGGCACTCGTAGATGCCCGCATCCCTGGGCTGCACCGACACGACCTTGAGCACCCACTCATCCGAGTTGTCGATGTGCCGTGCCAAGAATCGCTGGTCATTGGTGTATGTCATGATGCCGATGGTGAGGATGTGGAGGTCACGCTGCCGGATCCAGGACACGGCCCGGTCACCCAGATGCCGGACGCGGCAGTGCAGGCGGGCAGTGGTGCCCAGAGCAGCGATTATCTCCCGATCTGTGGAGTTATCGAAGATCGGATCGGGGCCTTCGTAGTTGTCGGGTATCAGGTTGGACAGTTCCTCGGCGGCGGCCAGGTGACCTGAGGGGGAGATGGAGATTATAAGGATTTTTAGGAATTAAAAGAGATGATAGAAAATATCGATATGTAGATATTGCTGTAATATTCAACGCGAGAGTTAATAAATAAATAAATGAAGGTTTTTAGATCAATCAATATTCTGTAAGATATATCGGATCAAACAGTTAAAAATAAGGCAAATATATTAAATAACATTTATCGGATTATAAAGCCCATTTTTTAATCTAAAATCCGATAGTGTTTAACATTTAAACCTTATATAATTAATTTCGATATTTTCGATAGGATAATTAAATATTTAAATGCTTTCTTTGAGTTCACCTAATTTCTTATATAATTAATTTCGATATTTTCGATAGGATAATTAAATATTTAAATGCTTTCTTTGAGTTCACCTAATTTCTCTTTCATTGCATAAATTTCCTATTTATTTAAAGACCAATAGTTGAATTCCCTTTTTATAAAGTTATACTCTTTGCCATAGAATATTAATTGTTTGTTTATAAAAGTGAGTTCATATTTAAGCAGCTGATTTGCTTGATTCGCCACAGAAAATATCATTACCACTTAAGCCCAAGGATATTTTTCACATATAAATCACAACCATCAATTTATTACCCAGAAATATTATCAGATAACATCATTCTGAAGGATAACTGATACTTTAAACAACCGTAGACATCTTCGGATGATTAAGTTATTTGGTTATGTGGGAAGAGTTGTAAATTCAAGACTCCTCTACATGGTCATTAAAGCCACCCAAGTGGGGGTGTCAGAATATCCAAACAGCTGTATCTGAACGTCAATCTAAACGTATTCAAGTGCATTCCGAGGGCCAGACAGACAGATGGAAACAGGAAGCGTCAGCTAGGCAGGCATTCAGACACTCAGACAGATAGATAGATAGATATACCGACAGATAGACAGAGAGACAGACAGACAGATGGATAGCTATTTGAGCGGGTTGTGCCTGGGCTTGGCCACCTCCTGATTGGCTCAATCGCCTCAGCTGGCGGGGCAGAGGGGGTATCAGCATCAGCATTCATTTGATTAACGAGTATTTGCGCTTAATTTATGCCCCAGCTTAAGCAGGCACCCACTCCGAACCCCCTTTTATGATCCATCACCGGTTAGGGAGTGATTTATGTGGGTGGTGTTCCTGCTCCTCTGCCCGATCCTGGCACCAACCAAATGGCAATGTATTAGCCAACTAATGCGCTAATAATCCATGAGTGCCTAAACAAATACAAACACAAATACAGCTGCTAAAGTGGTTGGTGCTGCGAGTCCATGGGAATGTGGAAGTGGATAAACACATATTGATTTATAGGCCGGGGATCCTTTGTGCCTGCCTGTGTGTGTGTGGTTGGAGCAAATTTAGCTATCAAATGTCGGAGCAATAAAATGACGTTAAACACTTAATTGAAACTGTTGCTCCAGAGCCGCTGGGCTGGCAGGCCAAACACTTCACTTGAAATTGCTTTTTATGCTGGCCACAAAATAAAAAAGGAAACCCGCCAACGCCCACACACACACGCTCACGCTGGCAAATAGCATGTAACAACATAAAAAATTTTTTAATAAAAGTTGCGTATTTACATACAACGTGCGGGTGGCAAGTGGCAAGTTGGGCGGAGTGGCGGGCAGAGAACCGAACCGCAGCAACCGCAGCAGCAGCTTCAGTGGCCATCTCCTCGTAACCCAGCATCAGGAGCAGTCAGTCCCACCCAGGCTGCAGTCCCCCCCAAGAGGGCCCTAAACTGAGCTCAGGTGCCATAAATTACAAATGAGCAATTGGCGAAGGTCCTGGCTCTGCTCCTGTTCCTGTTTTCAGTTTACACTCACAGATGCGCGAGAAATGCGAAATAGATGGCAGCATAAACAATTTCGGACAGATGCAATAGGGAATTGCCAAAATTGAGATCCTTTCAGAGATCATTTATCCATTAGAGAGACATGAGCATTACTCAGATATATTAACTCTGGTGCTAATCCTGGCGAAATTAATTTAAAAGGGTTGTCAGTGACTACACATACAGTTGGGAGAGTTTATTTGGTTAAGCTTTGCAAATAACTTTATAATTAAAACGCCAGTGTTAACCTGCAGGAATAAGTTGGTAGTTTGTTTTAGTTTTATGCTGGTTTTCATGTTCAAAGTTGCAAATTAAAGTTGGAAAATTCTATTGATTAGGGAAAAGGTATAAAATTAAAGGGGTTTCTATTTGAAATAAATTTAGAAATTGAATTTAAAAACTGAGGTAAATTTATGTGGAGAGTTCTTATGAAACGTGCAAATTATTTATTTATTTAAATATGCATTTTAAAAAAGCTAAGGTCTAATAATATTATTTTTTTTTACTCTAAAAGGTTTCTAATGACTAAGAAAATATATGATTTTAAACCTTTAACTGTTAGATATTTCCATTCTTAAATTTAAAGCATACATTCCTAACTTTTTTGACAAATTTATTTATAAAAAGTCTGACTCGCTTTTTAATTAAATGAAAATTTAATCTCATCTTTATTTGTTTTGTAGCTTTCCTCGTCACTTATTAACTTTACATTTCTTTCTTTCTTTTTCCGACTTTAAAAAATTAAGTAATGCAGAAATAATTTATAAATTTTTACACAGAAACAACAAAGGGTTAATCCATAAGCCCTTCTGTTTTTTCTCTTTTTTATTTCCAGCAATTTGCTGTGCCAGCTTTTGAGCATTTAATGTATATCCTTTGGTTTGAGAGATCAGTGGCCCCCGGCGCATAATCCCCGCCATATCCCTCAATCTAATTGGAAGTGGTCGGCGGCTTACCACAAATGCGATTTCCAATACCCTTTCCGTGCTGTGTTGTTTTCTCATTTATAATGCCATTTCTGATACGATTGCCCAGTCTCCGGGCGGCTTAACCCTTTGAGTGTCGCCTGATTAGATTTAAAGCCTTGAAGGCTTGGATACTCACCGAAGTATTGCCTGGTGGGCCGGCGGCTCTGCTTGTCGACTGTTGCGGTTAATCCCATGATCACGAGCAGCGCCATAAAGTATTCCACCAACATTTCATGCGCAATTTGTGTGGCTCTCGAATTACATATAACTGCAGCCAGCCAGGATGTGGACCAGGACGAGGACCAAGACCAGTATCAAGGAGAGAACGACAGAACAGAAAAGTAATTAAAATAAATGATGGCAATCGCGGGACTCGACTCAATTCAACTCGACGCGACTCGACACAAAAGATGGAGACGAAAGCAAAGACGAAGATGAAGGACACTCCGCACCACCCACTTTTGAGGCCACATTGTGCCGAAACAATAACTGAAAGGGATTAGGCTCAGGGCTCCGTCTTATCGGAGAGCCGGAAACCGCAGCACATTCATTTAAACTGATGACAAGACCGCAATGCGGTTGAGTTTTCAATCACCATGACGCCCACAGGACAACGGCGTGCTGGAGATTGAGATGTCCTTAGGGGTGGGGCAGGAGCAGAAGTTGGGGGATGGTAGAAATCGAGCTTTTGGTAATTTCTTCATTACACACTAAGCTGTCCATTCAATTGCTTGGCCAGTGGAGCAGCAGGAGTGGGAGGAGCTGTGACAGTAGAAGGAGGAGCTGACGCTCGGTTGCCTCGCCCGCAGGCAGCAATTTCGCTTTGGTCACGTTCCGATAATACACTTAATTATATTCGACAGGGACGGGACGGAGGGTCAAAGGGGCAAACCGGAGGCGAAGGACGAAGGACTACGCTACCTTTTCCCTGGCAGCGAACTAGATTCGGTGGCTGTGGTCGGAGTAAATGTAGCGCGAACTGCGTGCCGCCATCTCATGCGCAACGTAACGCATTCGAGCGCCTTGCGTTTCGGTCGAGTGTTTCTTACGTAACTGCCCTTACGTTCGGCTACGTAAGGGAACAGTCATGGTCAACCGCTCGCACACAATCACCACGAAACGTAATGCAAAATCAGTCACTCCAATGACGCGATTCCAATACCAATTCCGATTGAGACGCCAGATATAAGTGGGGGCACGAAAGCCAGCCGAGCAGTCTCACCCGAGTCACAGTACACGACGAGTCACGGGAAGTGGTCACGGTATGAATCGGTCACGATTTGTCGTTCGTTTCCGGTTTTAAGCAATGCGCTCGTCGCGTGTGTGTGGCTTGAGGCGCGGAAAACAACTGAACCGAGCTGCTCTGGCAAGTCCTCCGCAAATATGCAAATCTCCGGGAGTAGCAGGAGTCCAGTCCTTGCTGATGCGCCGGCGCAGCAGCAACATGTTGCGGCAACATTTATTGGAGCCAAATTGAATCGCAAGGCCTGGAGGCGACACTCACAGGAGGAGGAGGAGGGCTAAGGACCTCCTGCAATGTCCTGGGATCTCTTTAAAGTTCATCGGAGGTGCGTGGCTGGATGTGCTTATGAAATATTTACCAGGGTACGTTTGATTTGTGTCACGCCACTGGGAAGGAGCAACAATGAAATGCCAGCCGAGGCACAAGCAACAGAAGCAGTAAGCAATAATAGCACCAAACAACATCAATAATAAAAGGCACAAAACTCATGCATGACAGGGCGTCTTTTTTAGCCAGGCTTTGGCAATCGAAAGTGGCACAGGGGCAGAGACAGAGACAGGGACAGAGACACACACACCCGCCAAGTGCCACGCATTGTGAGCCCATTGTGTCAAAGCGGAAACGGATATGAAGCGGCCATGGCAGCCGCTGCTCCTGCTGTTGCTGTTGCTGTTGCTGCTGCGGCGACTGATCAAAATCGATGAGGCAACATATGGTCGATTTTAATTTTCTAACATATTTCTCCTGCTGGCACACAATCACAGACACAGAGACACCGACACCGACACTGAGGCACTGTGACACGACACAAGCCACGCACACTTTGCCCGACTGACATCCTCACCTCGGGAAATCCCCCTCGCCGGCCCCCGCCTCAAATCCGTTTAGCATATTTTCTTTGGAAATTGAATTTCCAAGTTATTATAAATATTTCTCCAATAAATGCAATTTGAGTGGAATTTTTTTCTTTTTTTTGTGTTGTATTCTTCGTCTTCGTCACCGTCTTCGTCTCCGTCTTGGTCTTGGTTTTCCTCGTCGTCGTCACCTAGTCGCCATCAGGATGTACTGGCAAATCAAATAGACAACATGGAAGGACAAAAGGCGGTAAGCAGAGTCCCACGCCCACGTAGCTTATATTATTTTACACTAACAAGCCAAACATTCCTCAGAATTTAACAAGCGGCGACATTCTTGCAGGCCCCTCATCCATCACTCTTAGCCGTAAGTGAATTCTGTTCTCTCTCGGTGGTAAGGTTGCAAAAATTATGAAAAATGTTTTCGGGGAAGGACTATGCTCTGCTGTTGCCCAGAAAACATGAAACACTTTAAGGCTAAAGTCGAGTTACTTTTGATCTGAGCGCAGGAAAGGATGCTGCGAAATGTTAAAATTCAATATTTCCGCGAAATCCCCTGTTAAGATCATTTCGCGCATAACCTTTTGAGCGACAAAGCGACCCCTTGCCTCATGTAAATATTCTTCTTTTAGACAGTGAACTGTGTTTACAAGGAATTTGTTATGGGAAATTAATGAAAACAGAGCGGTTTTTTGGGTAAATAAGGAAACCAAGTCAGGGGAATATTGATTAATATATCATAATTTATGAAAACATGCAGGAAAATGATTTGAAAAGAGCTTTAAATTCCAATAATTATTGAAAAGGTAAGACTGAATTTAGATTAGACTGTAAATATTTTGTTAATATTTATCTTTGAAGAAATTCCTTCTTTAAGAAGCTCCCCTGTATGTCTCACGAGGGGTTTCACCGCTTTGCGTCTTCGATTTGGACATTGATTGCATACTGAATTGATGGAAATGCTGGCAGTCGCTGGCGGTATTACCTTCGCCTGGCCCAGCCTTATCCCGACCACTTTGAGAAGCCCTTCCGCCGGGGAATAATGTACTCACGGGGGGGATGGATGGATGGGTGGCTCTTAGGAAGCGCCAGCGGGGGTGAAGCGAGGACTGTCGTGTGTAAAATTGATAACTTTGTTTGTGTAAACAGCGACGCGACATATCGCCCCAATTCCCCACAGTCCCAGCCCCTTCTCCACTTCCTCTACATCCCGCATCCTGTCGTCGTCCTAGTGCTTTCCTCGCCTCACCTCAGCCACCGACAAATTTTCCGACATGATGTATGTTTTCGGGGCGTGTGCGTGTTTATATCGCGTATACGCAGTGTGTGCCGACTCGCACAGACTCGAATTATCGGTGTCAATTTTTATGCTGCTACGTGTGCGAAATTTAACAGAGCGCCAACTGATGAGTGAACCTGTAGACACATTCCCACATCCCCAGCAAGAGAGGACCAAGAGCAGGAATCCCAGGAGTGAGCAAAAACAAAACATAAAACGATGTCGCCCAATTTGGCATTACATGGCGATTGCCGACGACGTCGACTCGATAACGAAATGGAAACCCAGTCCGAACGAGGAAGAGAGCTACAGCTGGCAACAGAAACAGAAGCAGCAGCAGAAGCAACAGAAATTCTGGGAAACTGGCACTGGAGGATAAAGAAAAGTCGAGCGAGAGCAAGGTGAAAGCCGGGCTAAATATGCCAAAAGTAGTTGCAGGAACAGGAAAGCTAGGACAATAAGAATCAGAATCACCAGCAGAATCAACAATGGCCCAGAGCAGCAGGAGGAGTGGTAACAACAAGCGTTAACAGGGAGTAACAACAGTAGCACCAGCAGCAGGCGGGACAGACAACGAGGACGACGCTTAAGTTTTGCTCAACTGTTCATCAGAATTACAAATTGTATTCGATTTCCGGCATTTGTGACGCTTGAGTTAACAGCCGAAGTAAGCAGCCAAATGGGATGGGTTCCGGATCCGGATTGGACAGCAAAGCTGGGAAGGCAAAGGGGTGCGAAGCAACCCCAGGCACGATTTAAATGCCATATAAAGTTTTATGCATATTGCGTACTTGTTGTTCTTGTCCCAGCGATAGTTTATAGGTTCGGAGACAGGAGACAATGGCCAGGACTCGCCCCAAAACGCTCCATTTGAGGCCCGTTGGGTTGTCAAAACGTTTGATTCGATTAGACCGATTGATTGTATTAGCATAAAAAACGCATTGATTCGGCTTAGCCAAGCACTCAACGCTCGCACAGATTCCTCTGGTTTTTTTTTTTTTGGGACAATAACGAGGTGACTTCTACCAAACAGTTCTCTGGTCTCAACTCCGACAGGTTCTCAGTTTCAATTTTCTATTTTCCATTTACCAGTTACCATTTTCTCCCCCAATTTTCATTGGAAAACAAATCGCACAACGCTCGAAAAGTTTTGCTCGATTCTTTGCAAATTTATTTGAGGCATCTTCTTCGCTGGAAACTTTTCTATCTAGGATCTCTAGACTTTCGGTTGATTTATAGGATTTGGCGCGGGGCTTTTTGGTAAAAAGTAATATTTAAATAATATATTTTTAGCGGAGGAGAAGACAAACATAACTCATGATAGCAGCTCCTCCTTCGATTGTTACCCATAACCGGAGACTCGGAAACTGAGGTCATCCGCCAGGCGCCTACGATTCCAGCTTCCCCTTCCGATACCAATTTCGATTTCGCTTCCCCGCACAAAGTTGAAGCCATCAAATAAACCCATGATTGACCAGCCATCGTGCGGCGATTCCCTTTTGGCCATTGCGGGTTTAATTATGGCCACCATAATGCGCACAAATAGCAGGTTACATTCAATTTGACATGTAATTTTATCGCCTGAAACAAAAACTTTATGTGTGTGTGCGCCAGAGAGTGGGTGAGGGAGAAGGGTGTGAAGCAGGAAAGGACGCGCTTCGAGCACAATTCAAATACATATATTTTATTATTTTATTATCTACTGTTTTATAACTTTTTGCCAACAGCTCCTAAGCTGGCACTCAAACTTTCTGCACGTTTTCCGTATAAAAAGAGCACTGTGTGTGCGCGCTTCCGTCAGCAGATTTGTGTCGATTCGACTCGACTCTGTCCCGCCTTCATGCCCCATTCTGGGCTGCTATCTGTTCCGATTTCAATGGCCATGGCCAGGCCAAAATCTATAGATCCCCTCCAGTCCCGCCCCTGAAGACGCTCGCGCGCGGCACAAATGGCGCAATTGTGTGAAAGTTGAAAAACGTTTTTTTCGGCGAAATGTGCGGCACTAAACAATGCCATAAAGCGTCAAACTTGTCGATACTTTTTCGCTCTGGCTGCCATCATCCAATCTCGTGCACATTGCTCTCTCTCCCGGCTGCCGTAATGTATCCGAATGTGTGCGAGTGCCAGTGTATCCGTATCTGAGCGAAAGCATCTCAGTTCGGTCCTGTCTCTGTCAGCTACAGTTGCTGTGTGTTTTTCTTGTTATTCAGCTACCACTTTGATTATAACAATGGCAGAGTGGCACACTGGCAAGGAGCAGCAGGGACAGCAAGGAGCAGCTCGGCAGCAGCAGGACATAAAGGGGAGACTAGACAATCGCTTACAATCTTGGCAGACAAAAGTTTTCAATTTGTAACTATTTGTTGTTTTGGGTTATGTAAATTGGCTCATGTCGGTCCCGCTTGGCAACTCGGGGATGGAGGAGGAGACTTGAAAGGCGGAGCATTGCATTCATTCCGATCCCAAATTCCGAATTCTAATTCGGCCCAAGCTACTGACGGCTATCTGCTTTACACTTCATTTGCAGTGGCAGTTGTTGCGATTGTTTTGGGGCGAGTTTGGGCTTGCAGCAAACGAGAATTGTAATAAATGGCCATTAATGTGCATCTCCTCCAACGAGGGGGGTTCGGTGGTTTCGAGGGGGGACTGTGGCTACCGCAAAAAGACTGCTGACTAATTTCGAGCGCTCGAAATTATGAAAAGTGTTTGGGCCATCAAAATGCGAATGCAACTTTGCCCATTAATCATTTATGGGCGTTCGTTTTTCAGCCCGCTGCAACTTGGCAACTTTCAGCACCCCCCCAATGTCCGCCCCCTCTTACCCAGAGCCTCCCCATAATGGTAACACTAGATAGCAGTCGAAGGTCCTTTTTTTGCAATCGCATCTATAAAGGTTGCAATCCATAATATAAATTAAGTAAAAATATTAATTTATTTTTAAGTTGAGTTTAAGTTTTTTCCTTTTTCTCCTTTCTTTTTATGGTATTTTTGAAGCAAATAATATTTTTGTCTAATTTGTAAAATTAAGGAAATGCCATTTATTATGGTGTTTTACCTTTAAAATCTTAATAATGAGAAATTAATGTTTGATCCTAAATTTTCCCATTAAAATTTGAAACTTATTTATACATTATAATTTCCTTTATCTAAATTATACCTTTTTTGATTTTAAAATTCAAGAAACTCAACACGTTCTTAGACCTCTTGCTCATATTTAGTAATATTCATATTTCTTTTAAAAATTTGATATTTAAAGCCATGCACTGTTTATAAGCTACTTTATTTAATTAATTTTATTTATGTATCTTTAAAAATGTTTTTAACTTATGCCAATTCATAGAATACATTTGCTTTTATTAAATGTATTTCTCCAACATAATAAAAATATCTACAAACAACTTAGATTTGTCTAAACTTCTAGGTTGAATATTGGGCTTATTTAAATGTTGACAAATAGTTTATTATTTTTATTGCTTTTAGTGTTCATTTTTAGTTCAAATAGCTTTGGCTGTAGGCTGCTCTTATAAAAACCAAAATCTTTTTCAAGATATAAAAGAGAAAATAAAGAAATAAACGAAATCACAACTCTTAAAATAAACATTTTATTTCACCCAAAAAGGAAGCTTTAAAAAGTCTTATTTCTTTATAGAAACCCATAAAATAAATCCAAGTAGCCATATAATTTTAAGTACCTTGTTTCCTAGTGTAATCTCTGAGCTGACGCAGCACAACTCGATGGCCTTCCAAGTTGCAACTGCAACAACAAAGACAGCAACCTCTGCTCCTGCTGCTGCCATTCTACAACTGTGTGCCCCCGGCGGCCTTTCAATGGGCAATTTAACCAGGCCCCCGACAAACAGAGATATCCAATTGTTGATGCCAGTCCTTTGTCCTCGGTCCCCACATCTCCTCCTGCCCCACATCTCCTCCGTTGAGTAGCAACTACTATCCTGATGGGCTTCTCTCAATATTTTCCTGCTTAATAAATACGCTCTAACGATAACAGACGGAGAGGGAAAAGCGAGCACAAACATGTAATAAAATGCTTCAATAATTTAATTTAATTTTTTATAGCCCCTTAAAATGTGCGCCGAGGATGCGGATGAAGATGCCGATGAAAGGGAATTTCGAATGCGCTGCAATTCAGCCGGAAAAGGGATTAACATTAACCCTGAACTCTGAGGCAAGTGCAGCAGAAGCTCAATCTGGAGATGATGCAGCATCCAGGGATTCAGGGATTCCCTTTGAGGCGTGGGAAAAGCTATTACGTTCAAGGCAAAGGAAATCAAAAGTTAAGCCAGAACTGGCTTTGAGATGTGGGATTAAGGAGGAACCTTTAGGCATTGGACTCTTAAGGATTTCTTAAAGGTATTTTTATACAAATATTAAAATTCTATTTAAAATGTTTCCAACATTAAAGCTACTAACTAATAGTACTTGCAGTCATTGTAAATACACACAAATGCAACTTATTCCCATGTTGATCATACTCAGTCGGACACACAAAACTGTCCCAGTCTAGTCCTGGAGTCCTGGAGTCCTAGAGTCCTGGCGTCTTGAGTACCTCTTGTCCCAGCAGCTGAAATGCTAACAGCGTACCAATCTAATGACGCTCGACTTTCGGCAACTGGCCGATTGGAGGACCAAAGCAAAAAACTTTGGCCAACATCAAGCCGGAACACAGAGAGAGACGAATAGGGAGCATCGACAGCGGCAGCAACAAAGTAAACATATGTCAATTTTCCACTCGAATTGCGATGCAAAGCTGAAGTGAAAAACGTAGCTGGGAAAACGGAAAATAAAAATAGAAAGCATACACACACACACAAAGGGAGCTGGAAACGGAGACCAAGACCGGGACCGGACCACCGCCAGAAACCAAGAACCCAAGAATGTAAACGTTGACAATTTTCGCATTTCTATATTATATATAATATGTATGTTTCAGCTAGTGCTCATACATACCTACACCTAGCTCTATATATATATATATATAGAAGTAGGGAGCGGGACATGTATGAATGAACGGAGGTACTTTCATTTTGGCTGCCAACAAACAAAAAATAAAAAAGTCGATTTTATTGCTTGGAATTTCGGTTGATTTTGCCAGCACCAAAAATTTTTTATTTTTCATTTTTCGTCTCTCTCTCATCTTTTGCAATTTTCCCTTGCTTTATTTGTGTTTTATTTGATTTTTTCTATAATTCTGCAGCGCCAATCGAAGGAGCAAGAACGCTTTTAAGAAGTTTGTCTGTGAGCCGAACACGAACGTTACGTTACGTTACGTTGTTGATAAATATTGGCTGTCCGCCTCCTGCCACTGCCACTGGACAACTCAACTCGACTCGACTCAAAGGACAAACATCACAGGACGAGGAAGGGGAAAGGGAATCGGGTCTCAAGCTGGGTTTCGGGTCGTATGCAGAGACGTCAGAAGGATGTCAAAATGGCAAATTGCTGGGAAACATGTAATTTTCATGGTTAGTTACATTTTTATTGTGACATTAAGTGGTCGGAGCCAGGCCACCGTGTGCTCCATGTTCGTGTTGTTCTCAGCCTATGAATTGATTGAAATGCCATTTCAGAGACCAGATGAAAGGTCATTCGGGTAATATCTCACAATGTGTGTGGAGGGGGTTTAAGCTGAAATGGATTTTTGGCCGAAAACTGGCTGGGAGTGAACCGGAATGGCTGTGCAAATGCGTTAACGGAGCTCAGCAGATTGGCTCGAAAACTTCTACGCCTGACTGGGTTACTTAACGCCCAGCTCCCACTCTTTACGGATTTTTTTTTGGCATTTCCCCGAAATTTTCCTGACTTTCCCACGCCTGCAGTAGCCTGCAGGCAAGCAACTTCAATCTGGCCGCCAGCAGGGCCTCAACTCAACCACGGAGCGGCGGAAACGGAGCCGCAGTTTGAGTTTGTTTTGCCATTTGGCGTAGTCATGGCTCCGCCCCGGCATCCGTATCCGTTCCCGTATCCGAACGGAGTCACGTCATGTGTTGTTTGTCTGTCTCCGACTCTGGATTAGATCAACATTTGTGCGCTAAGCCAGGAGGGGAATCCGGTGCGGTGCGGTGCTGAGGAGCCGTGACCTCAAAGCGCAGGCAACACGCGGCAACGTCAAACAATAAATCGCAACTCGTTGTGCTTGCCAGCATAATAAGTGCCTACTTTTACGTAATCCAAAAGCGCTTGGCTTTAGCCTACTAACCCCCAGTTAACCAGTTAACCAGCTAACTGGGCTAACGCAGATAACGTTTACCAAGGGGGGTTTTTATAGAGTCACAAAAACGTTGTAATTATGGGTATTGTGTACCAGGAACTGTGGAGTAGAAATTACACCCTTTAAGTAATGAAATCTTTACTAAAATTAAATTTAAATTCAAGAAATGTAAGCTTTATTTTCAAGTAAACAAAGATATTAAGCCAAGAGTAAGTTATACCTCTTTTTATGCAGGAATACTAAGCAAATCAATTTTCGAAAATTGCAATTCAAATTGAATCACTTCTTCGGGATCTTAAAATTTACTCCCTGCACCCCCTGCTGGAGCCACTGTTCCATCCCCTCCCCCTCCCTTCCCTACATTTTGCACTGATGAAGGCCACAGGCGTAGACACTAGAAAACAGACAGCATCAGGTTGGGATTACCTCTCGAGAAGGGTGGAGCTCTAAAGGGGAGGTGCGCTCTGGCTCTTTTGCATTTTATTGTCATTGCTCTCTCTCCTTTCTCTCTTTCTCTCTCTTTCATTGTCATTGTTGTTGTTATTGTTGTTGCGCCATTGTTGTTTATGTGCGGGAATCAAAACGCTATTAGGCCATGACTACGACGGCACGCATACCTCGATATCAAGTTGAGCTTATGCACACTTATCAGCGCCGCGGTGGCTGCCACTTGAGTGGAGGGAATGCCCGAATGGGAATTACCCTTTCCGCCGGATGGAGGTCGTTATATATAGTGTGTACTTCCCCCCTTTTGTAGAAGGGAGCAAAAGCAAAGAGTCTCGTATGTAAAAAGCCAGGCATTCTTTCTGGCAGCTCTTTACTTTTTCTGCCAACTCTCGAGAGGGAAAGAGTTAAGATCGTGTTTAAAACTTAAAGGTGGTAATAAAACTTTTAACAAACATGAATTTGTCTTTAAGTTTACAAGATTAAGTGGGAACTGTATTATTAATAGGTATTTTCTGAGACCTTTAAGTAGAATTCAACCTCGAAAGTAAACCTTTAATATAAATATAAATAATTCTTCAAATACTATTCTAATATTCAAATATATTAACTTAATATATAATTAAATACTTATATATGAGAACCCTCTCTTATCTAAGATACCCTGTATCCCACAGATCTTTCTCCAATTCCGCTTTTCCAATTCCATAGCCAAACCCCTTGGCCAAGTTGGAGACGGACTCATTAAGAGAAGACAAACTTGGGATCTTTGCATATTTGCTCAAGTGCAGGAACTAATCCCTTGATACCCTGCGGCTCGCAGAGCATTCAAAGTGTTTTATCCCGCCCACCGCCCACCAGCAGCCACGCCTACTTGTCCCTAACCAAATATAGACTTACACAGAGAGACCTTGAAGTACTATTTCAGTAAATATCATCAATTTAATATTTAAATAATTTAAAATAAATAAGAAAGTTATAAATATTTTAATAGAAATATAGAAAAATATTTTTAACAAACTTAAATAATTATTTCTTAATTATAAACTCTTTTAACAACTACACTTTGGCTTATATATATTGTTGTAAATACTTGTGTATTTATATTTCCCCCCTTTACAACCCTTTTCTTCCAGTGTATCTATATGCTTTTGTGTTTATCTAGCTGCGTTGTAGTTGGAAATAAACGGCAAGTTTTGTCTCTGGCGCTTGTTAACGCCCCCGTTTCGGTGGCTTTGAAAAGCTTTTGGCATCACCGACATGGCCATGGCCATAGCCATGGCTGTTGCCGTTGTTATTGGCCAGAAATTAAAGACTTTTGTCGCCGCCGTCTACGGGAGTGGGAAGGAGCACAGGGGCGGGGGAGTACAGAGTCAAATTGGGAGTTGGGGAAACCCGAAAGCGAACCGAAGGGAACTCAGGGAACTCTCACGTACCCGGGCAACAAATGGGCTCTGCAAATAAGCAAACAAGACGGAGGCGTTGGCCCTGAGCTGGGGCAGGATTCGGGGGCACAATATGGGCCATAGGGTAGAGGTTGGGGGGGGGGGAGGGGTTTGGTCCTAAGCCTGGACAGCCTGCAAATTATTTTAAACAAACTTCATTCTTGAGTTTATACAACTCGTTGGCGATGGCGAAAGGGTGCAAGTCTCAGACTTGCCTTGTTTTTCAATCATTATTCAGGCGCAAGGCTTTACAGGCTTTTCCTTGGAAAAACATTGTATACGACTTGTAATGGTGTGTGTGTGTGTGAAAAGGGATGGTGCTGGGGCAGAGGGTATCGTGTTTTGCACGCTTTTAATTAAAATTGGGGCTACGATTTTTCACTTGTGCTCGGCTTAGAGCCGTGATTTATGAAACTTGCTTGCATGTTATAGTTTTATACAAAAGTAAATGCTAAGTAAATGCCACAAAAGGCCCACGATCCCGGGACCCGGCATCTTCTTCTGCTACTGCCTTGGTCCTGCTGCAGCTTTAATTGAAAACTAGTTCAAAGGTCAGTTGAATGTGGAAGAGTTTGCCAAGTAGCAGGGGCTTCAGAAGCCCCTGCCCGAGGCAAATACCAGGCCATAAATGCCTGAAATATGAAGACACCGGGCAAATACGCAGGCACGCAGGAAGGCAGGATGGCAGGATGGCCGGATGGCAGGCACATCCTCCTCCTGGCTGGCCTTATCGGCGACGGCTGGCTCCCATCTGGCCAGTTCTTCATCATGCGATTAACAAAGTGCCAGGCACTAAGTGCGCACCAGCAGCAGGAGCAGCAGCACCGCCACGGAACTAAGCACAATTAATAGCCCGGGGAGTCATAACAATGCACGCAGGAAGCAGGAGCATGTGGCTCCACCCACTCCACTTTGATTGTCGAACGAGCAGAACACATCATATCGGGGCCGGAATTTATTTGTATGCGAGGACATATATAAGTATAATGAGATTATGTCGTGAAGGAGATTTCGTTTCATTAGCAGGCGGCAGTTAATGACAGTTGGCACGCCCACCGCAAAGGCCTTATAGCATTGCCATTTGGTTGTAGCCACACGGCGTATGAGTGATGCGGCAGCAGTACGAAAAAGACCGGATGTTCATTCTCCAGCCTTTCCTGCACGTCATGCTTGGTTATTTTGACTCAATTTCGATTGCCCAGCAGAGTCACCTTGCTCTTGTCATTGGCTCCTTTGAGAACAGGACCTGAAATTGGTTAGTCCTTACTCTGCCATTTCCCCATTTAACAATAACAGTCAGCCAATTACAAAGCCACCACCCGAGTCCGCAAAGCTACTGGCCTTTAAAGGCGATACCCTCCTTTTCGGTTCAATTAGAGCTCGTTAGAGCTTCGAAGCCATAAAAGCCAGTACAATTGACTCTTGGCTACGGACTACGGATTGCATTTAGGCACATGACCATAAAAATTAAACGCTGCCGTTGCAGCTAATGAAGTCTCGCCCCGGCGTCGCCTTTCCTCTCTCTGCTCCTTCAGTTCGATGCCATCCGATCCTATCCGGGGCTGGTCATCAACGTCGAGAACGTGACAGGGTTTGGGCAATTGGCAATCCACTGTCATTTCAAGTGTGCATGTGTCGGCGGCGATTATCCCGCCATTATGTTGCCTGCCTTATGCTCCGGCTCCTTCGACTCACACTAAAGAAAAATCGTTAACATAAAGACGGCTTTTCCAAGAAGTCATTGGGAAAGAATTTATGCTGAATTTATGTAGAATTTACACACAATTTATACAGAGTTTAGACCGAATTTATACAGAATTTAAAATGACTTCTTGGAAAGGAATTTATGTGTGTAAGAGCGCAGGTTTTATTTTTCATTTAATTAGTCTGCTGTTTGATCTTATTGTCTTTGAATCATTTCAGTTAAGTCAAGCATGTTTATGTTTTTGTTTTAAATGTTTAATGAGAGGGATTTATAGAGTGTTTTTTGCAGTTATATAATATTTAAATTGTATCATTAATTTATAACTTATAACTCTTCGTTATTCAAGAAACTATTTTCTCTCCTCTTAATAGAACTTTTCCCTCAGTGCCCCTAAACTGCCACATGCTGTGCCAGTTAACCGGAGCTTTTTGGGCGGCATCTTGCGTGGCCGGGCATCTATTTTACATTTCCACATCATTTGTTCTGGCCATGAATTGAATGTATTATAAAGCCCCCGCCCCTGCCGCCGCCGCCGCCCGCTGTCCTATCCTACGTTTTGGCCACATGTGTAAGCGATGTAGCGCATAATGATAACGTGTGTCCCAATCCCAATCCCTATCCCTATCCCAATCCCAATACCCAACCTGAACCTAAAGCCCTGGCTGAGAGGAGAGTCCCTGCTAACCGACTTTTTATTGGCATATGATTATGGCAGCCCATTCTTTATGCCCGGAGAGCCCCGGATACGGAGTGCAGGCCAGCTAGATGCACATAAAAGATACCCGCCTGGCATTAAATAAATTGAAATATTTACAAGCGAGCGTAAATGTTTTCACAATGTTATATAATATGTCATTTGAATACTCAGCGGCAACAAAAGGAGCCATGGAAATACATAAAGCCCAGGGCCCATCCATCTGCACGTGAAAGCATCAATTTGCCCAACAATAACTCCGGCTCAGAGGCTCTGTGGCTCTGTGGCACTGCGGTTCTTCATCTCTGCAGCCTCTGGATAGCGATTTCTCCTTGTTATCGCCGCACTTAATCAAAGCCAGCAATGGAACTTGACTCGTTTTGGGTCTGAGTGGAGAGTCAGTCCTCGGCGCTGGCTGTCCGATTGCATGAGGAATGGTTTTTGGGGGCTCATATCCGTCCTGGAGCTGTCTCAATATCTGGCCTAGTTAATGTCAGCGGCTTGGCGCTACACCTTCACCTGGTTGGGTCCTGCCCCCGCCTTCTGGCTGGCAATTTATGGCTTCTCACAGGGCTTAACTTGACAGTTTACCTGGCTTGACAGTCTGCCCTGCCCTGCGTGACTGCGTATCCCTTCACTATTTGCGGTGGCTGGATGGCTCATGCAAAATTCCAGGGCACACACACTGAACTCGGGATCCTTTGTCATGGCTGTTCTCTCTCTTCCTTGTTAGCATCCTCCTCATTCGTCTTTGCTTTCCGAGTGTGTGTGCCTTGGTACTTAGGGCAACTTTCGGCGGCCTACAGCCAGGGCCAACTTTGAACTTCGACGTTGTCTTCACTGCTGCTGCTGCTGGTGCTATGCTGCTGTTTACATTGTTTCAAAAGCTAAATGTCATTATAGCAAGAAGAACCCTTGCCCGAATCCCTGGCCCCCCTTACTCCCTTTGATGCAAAGCGAAGCGCGCTGTTTGCGCTTCTGCATGTTGCTGTGTGTTGAGCACACACACACATCTATGCTATCCGCTATCCGCTATCTGCTATCTGCTATCTGCTGCCATCTCCGCTCGTCGTTCGTCGTTTGCCAGTGTGTAACAGTGCGTATGCGTGATGCGCATAAAATGCCAAGCGAAAATAAAAGCTTATCCCCCTTACACACACACACATACTCACATATAGGAACGTGAAGCGGGACATGTATACAATTCATTTGTGTACCCAAGCCACTGCTCTCACTCCCTCTCCTCCTCCCTCTCCCTCTTGATGTTTGCCGCCTGATTTCTGTTTGTCCTTCAGAGCGATGGCCCGTCGTCCAGCGTCCCTGCCTTCCCCTGTTTCAGCGCTCAGCGCTACCCCTTTTCTGCATCCGCAGGGGCGCGCATCCTCAACGTCCACTGTGCTCCATGGAGGCGTTGTCACTTTATCTTAATGTGTTGCCACCTACGACTTGGCAGCAGTCCCTGTCTCTCATCCACTGTGGAAATAAATGTAGTACTTTTGGAACTATATAAACTGAAAAGAAACCTTGAAGGCATCTTAAAATTCTTTTTATATGCATTAATCAAGTTTAGGTAATATTAATCAGAAAACTCAATAAAAACTGGTCCAAAAACTAATTTGAAAAGCTGCTTAAGATATTTTCATACACGAAGAGTTAGATCTGCTTACGGAAAAGTTACAACCAGAGTATTCAGAGGGCTTCAAACTTTGAATTTCAATGGAAACTTGTATAGACTTTCACACCCTCCAAGGTTAGCATACTTTTGGGAGTTGATTATAAAGAATTTCACTTTCTAATGAGAAAATCTAAGCAAGGAAAGTAAGTTTTCTAAGCAAATTGCACTCTTAAATAATTAATTTAATTACATTAATTTTGGGGAAAATTTTTACTTACATTTAGAAGTATTTTTTACTTGTTTTTATGTGTTTAAGCATATGCTTTATTCAATGAAATTCATTAAAAATAAGGAGAAATAAAGAAATTACATATAAATACATATAAACATGTATCCATTTCAATTGTAAATAATTCATTTATACTTTTGATTTACTTTATATTGAAATACTAATAAAATTAGTTAAATTTATTATCATTCTCTTAGTGTAAATGCCTCTCTGCGAGTGTGGCAGCTGAATGTGTCCCTGCGGTAGCATAATATCATCATTTATTGATCCGATTTATGTGACAGGCAGAACTATCCTCGCCTTTACTTTATCAGCACCGCTGATGGCGGAGTTTAAGGCTATATATACACACAAATAAATATACATATTTATACCTACATATATATGTTAGTGAAGCAGATGGGGACCGAGCGTGAGTTTAAAATAGGAAATTAGCTGTTGGCTTTAAAGGCAGCGCCTGACGATTAATCATCGGAGCTGTCCTCATCCTCATCCACATCGCCGACATCACTCCGTATCGAGCCGCCCCGTTGAGGCCAATCACATGCATAATTTATATGTTAATAAATATCTATTTTGCTGTTGCTTTTGTGGTTTTTGCCAGCGAATAAATTACAAATGTGCGCCAGCGCCAGCGTCAGAGGCAGAGTCAGAGTCAGGAACCGAATCAATCCCCCCCTTCGCTTCCCTGCGAACCTTTCTGAGCTGCTGAATGAACTTTAATTTACTGACTTTGGGCAATCAGCTGCCAGTCGCCGGCTCAACTGAGCGGACTGCGAAAGCAAATCTGCCAAAGGCAGCGCAACACGAACATGGCTGCCACCGATGCGGATGCGGATGCGAATGGAAATGCGGATGCGGACAGCAGACCAGTCGATGGCTATGTGTACGTGGCTCTACGTGAACCGGACACGCTCATAAATCAATGCTGAAATCAAATAGTAGTTCGAGTCGAGCAACGGAAGCCGTGGAAATGGTCAGCCAAGGGCTCCTGGACTCGGCTCCTGCTCCTGCTCCTGCCACTTCCCCAAACCCGATTACGATTTCGAGTACGAGTCAGCAGCGTCAGAGCCGGAGTTCCCATTCCCTAGGGCCCTTTGACATGGGACCCCTAAGTAATGGCAGCTGGCAAAGCGTGAGAATTAAAATTAAGTCTGCAGCCCCACAAAAATAACCTATCCTATCCATAACCAGGGAGCTGGCTGGAGAAATCCAACCTCACTCGAGGGCACAAAAAATAAAGAGAGATTCCAATTCCGATTCCAATTCCAATTCAATTGCCCAAAGTGAGTTTTGGGCGGGAGATATGGGAGATCAATTTAAGTGCCCATTAATTGCTTGGTTCATTTTTGGGAAAACGAACGAATGATGATGAAGTAATCGGCAAATTAATGTAATTATCGAGAAAGTTTCGGAAGGACCTGCTTTGCATTCGGCAGCAGTTTAACACTACTTGTGTGTGTGTGTTTTCTCGGGTTTTCCCCATGTCTGGCCTGGCCTTTAGACCCTTGTCAAATGAGAAATGCTCTCTGGTTACTTGACACCTCCTCGATTTTGGCCCAAAAATCTCCGCTTGAGACTTGACTTTCAAGTCACAGCTCAGCCCAGGACTTTATGCTCCATTTGCAGCGACATCTTCTCAGCTGTGAAATTTATGACTCGCAGACAGGACGAGGGCAGGACGAGGGCAGATATTGAAGTTAGGCAGGCCGCAAAACTGGCAATTAAGTAATCAGGTTGTTGGCTTACCAATTTTGCATGAAATTCCCTTATCAGCTCATTTTTTCTACTCGTCTGCTCGTGGGATTTTCGGGTTCGTCTCTAGGCCAGAGATTCCCCTTTTCCACCTTCTTTTTTTTCTCTGTCTCTGTCTCTGTCTCTGTTTGTCGTGGGGACTGGAATTCTTCAAGTTGGCTGACTGGCTGGCGATGTCGTCAATTTCTATTTTCACTGGGGGTTAAGTGCCTCGGGCAAAAGTTTTTAAGGGCCTATTCAATTTCTACGCTTGATTAAATAATGTGCCACGTTGTTCTCTGGCCTCTGAGGCAGACGCTTTTAGCATTTCCATGCACACAGCGACACACACACACACCCTGGCTCAGATTATGTTTATTTTGGGTGTCCTTGCCAGGGGTGAGAATGAGCGAGGGAAGTGGGACTCGGAGTGGGTGTGTTCGATGAGCCATGAGGCGAAAACTTCAAAAAACAAGAAGAGGCGAGAAGACAGCGGCATACGGAGCTGATGAAGAGGCAAGCCAAGCCAAGCCAAGTCCTTGGCCCGCCACGTAAATGCCGCAATTTCCTCGCCCCCAGGCCCCGCCCCGTCCACTTGCCACTCGCATCCATCTATAGGTGCTCGTATATTCCGCATACTCGCATATTCCATATACGATATGCCAGCAGCATTTACATATTTTTCCAACCAAACCAACGTATTTCAATGGCGGCGCACACATGTGCATTGAGGTGTGTGTTAGCCACAGTGCGACTGTATGTGTGAGCCACTGTTCATTATTTTAATTTTCTATCGCACAGATAATTGAAAGTGCCCGCAACATGCTGTCTTCCCTTGGCAACATGTTGCTTGGCTCAGAGCGCTCGCTTTGAGCTCTCTTAACAAACGAATGCTCTCTTTTTTCGCTCTCTTGGTCGAGTCACTGGGTTAACGCGGAACTCTGTCACCGAGTCACCGAGTCAGTGGGTCACCTCGTGCTGCGAAGATGTTGTCTGTGCAAGAAGAGAGGTGGCAACGGCTCTCGGCTTAGGCTTTAGCTTTAGCTTTGGCTTTGGCTCATTGAAACTTTGTAGGCATAGAAAATATGGCGAGTTAATTAGCTCGAGCCACGTAAATTGCTTACAAATTGCCAAGTTGATACACGAGAACAAAAGGCATAAAGCGGTTCAGCGCCGGCTGCCTGACTGCTCCTGTTGCCTTGACTGCCTTCTTCTTCTTGGCCCCCTCCGTTAAATGCCTCGTCTGCATAATTGGCTAATGCCAAAGTACACACACACACATGACACGTGTAAACAGTACACGGAGAGAAAAGGGTTTAGGTCCGAAATTAATTACGTTGAAACCCAATAAGGGTAATCGCATTCCCACCGCAGCTTAACCACGGCAAAGGTGCGAAGAGTCGCGGTCACCAATCATTGGCAGCCATACAAACCGTTTGCAAAATTCTAATTTCGTTCGATGAACTGATTTAATTACTTGCTGTAATATAATCGATACAGGAAGAGGTAATTTTTTTGTAATTACAGCTCGAAATTCCAATGAAAATTGAAGGGAAAATAGTGAATGTATGTTTAATGAAAAAATTAAATTAGAATTGTTTAGTTCGCCATTTCTGCTTACTAAAGTTAACTAACATAAAATTAAGTATAGAACCAATCAATATTTGAAATGTAATATTTTTGTATTATACTTTATTGAATTTTAATTTCAACTTGGTGATTTTATGAGCTTATAAAAACAAACACAGATAGATTTCAAATTCGTCCCTTTTTTTCTGCTTATTAAACTTCACCTTCTTCCTTTTCGTTTCCCTTAAAAACCTTTTAAATATTTCATAAAATTTCTCCAAGTCCAGAATGGGATGAGTAATTAATGTTACATTTGTATAAAACTGCTAGGTTTTTGTTCTGTCTGCTGTTGATAATCAAAAGTCACGTACGCTAGACTTGATTTTCGTCCGGTGCATAGTTGCCATGCCGAGGGAGAGACTCGTGTTTGTCTATGGCTAATTTTTGTTACAGTTCACAGTTGACAGGCTCCAGTTGTGGGCTAAAGCGCTGGCTCTGGCTTTGGCTTTGGCCGAGCGAAAACAATAACAATAACAAGAGCCGGAGAAGCAGCAACAGCGGCTGAAGCGAGTAAAGGGGAAGCCCAAACAAAGCGCATGTAAATCACGCATACGCAACGTTTAACCTGCACCGAATGGCAACAAAAACAATGGGCGTGGCCAGGTAAAAAGGGAAACAGGGGGACAGTCTGAAGCTGAAGTAGAGAGATGAGTTGCCTCGAGACGAGTTAAGTCAAGTGGCCTCCGAAGAACAAAGGCCAGGGCTGGGTAAGCAACAGCAAACAATGGAGCAGGAAATGGGTTCGACACAAGGCAAGCGAAATGGGTTAGTCACAGGAGTTGCTTTCCTTTTGGAGCAAAGCACAAGATCGATCAGTGAGTTGGAAGTGACCTAAGGCCAAAAGCGTTCACCGAGGCATGAGAGGAGATTGTCCTTATCCTTATCCTTATCATGTAGTTTGTTTAGTAAAACATATTTAACCAAAGCAAATTGAATCCTAAACAAGTTAGGAATGGATTTTCGAAATCAGAAGGCTTCCCCACACAACCCAGACATAATTTCATTGTATGCTCGGCGGAGATTACTTTAAGGAAAGCCTGCAAATCCATCCCTGAGCCCCGGTTGCTCCTTTCTGGAGTGTGTACAAGGAAGGGGATTGCACTTTCGCCCCGCCTTGGCCCATACAAATTTCATACATTTCTTTTGAGATTGCTCCTGTCGCCCCCATTAACCGCCAAGTGCGCGCAATTACAAGGAGGTCCTGGCAGGCTATAAGGGTCCTTGCCTCCATTGCGATGTGCGATGGGGGGGTTTTTGGGTGGAATGTTATCCCCCGCAAGCGCGTCGCTTTACAGCTGATTTGCATTTTCGGCTGCGCTGCAGGAGACATGGAAACGGGGGGCAGACAAAGGAGCAAGGCAGAGCAGCCAAGCGACAGGATGAACAGAAGCTCGAGCAGCTTTTCCTCTTCACGTGCGAACAGTGGGGCACTTGTGGCATCCGCCTGGGATTCGGCAGGACCAAGGACCAGCAGGAGGCTCCTCCCGCCGGAGGCTGTCACATTTCCTTTATGCCTCAGCCGTCTGTTGAGTGTTTCGCTTAATGCAGGTAAACGAGTTTTTTATGTCGCCTTCGGCGGTGGAGGCGTGCCCCATCCATCCGTCCGCCCGCCCGCTTAATGAGACATTTTTCCAGGCCAGCAAGTGCAGTTTATTGTATTGCCATTGGCGGATGGCGAATGGAGAGCAGGGACGCCAACGAGGACGTGGACCTTCAATTGTCCAGTGCCGGGCAATAAATCAGGCTGTGGCGGTATTAAAATTAACCAGCTAGCAGGCCAATAAACATTATCTGCAGTCGGAAGCCAGTATATGCTGGCGGGGATGCTGTAAGGTTGGTGTGGCTGCTGGCCAAGACGCCAATGACAGGCAAGTGATGGATTGAGCACACGTTTTGTCCTTTTCGAGGAGCGGGTAAGCTGTGAAGCAGCTAAAAGACTGATGTTGATGCTGACGCTGAGCCTGGCACAGGACCTGGAGCTGAGCCGATACTGATGCTGCTGCTGATGGCGATACTGATGGTCATGTGTGGACGGCTTGCCTTACACACCTTCACCTTCGGCTTGTGTTGTTTTTGCCAAGCCTTTTGATGCAGCAACCATAACTCATCGTCCCGAAAAACACTCGAGTCCCGGGGCCAGAGCGATAAAAACTATCATTTGCCAAAAGGTGAAGTGAGATAGACCAACCGGGACAGGGACCGGGACCGGGACCAGCTGGGATGCGGGATGCGGATGAAGGCATGTCAGCAGTGAGCTGTAAGAGATGAGAGAATGAGGCCGAAGACGGGATAGGAAAACAAGGAAGACACTGAGGATACTGAGGCCTCTGCCAAATGCCATTTCACACGTTTTTATCGCGCTGCGACCTGAGACCATTTGTTTGCTGTTCGGAGGCGAGTGATGGCTAGATGACTAGATGACTTGCTAACTGCGAGGACCTCAAGGACCCGCTTCGACCCGATCCCTCCCGCTGCACGATGACGCCATCGATGCCCCCCTCGCATCCCAGCACTCGTCACTCGTCCTTGTCTGTCAACTCTATTTGAATACGCTCCTCCTCGGCGGAGAGGCCCTTTGCATATGTTTTTGCCCATTTGTTTATTGTTTACCCCGCGGGTTGAGGCGGGTCGATGGCGGGTTAGCGTCAGAGCTGAAGGGGGGCCGAAGGACCCCTGGGATGCCGACGCTGTGGCGCAAATTATTCATGAAGCGAATGAGCTCAACAAATCTGGCCCCGCCCTCGAGTGGCCTCCCACAGCCAGCAGCCAAGTGGCCTAATACATATTTTTGGGACCCAGTCAAAGTGGCGTAGTTGCCCCGAGTTTGTCGGAGGGCATATATATTTTACATATTTCTGCTCGTTGTCTGCGGCCTCTGATCCGGTTAAATCGTATTAACTTTTACCGCCAAAGCTCCAATTGCCTGCCTGTCTGGCAGCAAGGCAACCGCCGCCGCCACCCCGTCGCAACTTCACAATGTCGCCATCCAACTAAGTATATTAAAAATATATTGAGCCGCTTACTCGTACAATGCCAGCACTAAGCCGGAGTCTATTCCAATTTCAGCTTGGCAGGCAGTCAAAAAATGAGGCAAATGGCAATGTGCGGCGAATGCATTCACATGTGGCATGCAACATTGGCAACGCTTGCGCCCCATTTCATTTAACCAGCTCTACGCTCAGCAAAATACTATTCCATTGTTATTGGAACAATCTGGCGGAAAATGGAAATGTTTCAACAAGAAATTAAAAATCAATTTTGGGCTTCGTAATTGTTTGCAAAAATGCCCCAATTGCTTTGCTCAGCAATTGTTTTGTATTTGTATTTGTGTTTGGTTATTGGGTTTAATAAAATATCTCATTGGCTTAATATACGATCAGATAGCAGGAATACCCTAGAGAAAGACCACTAAGAATCGCGAGGAAGAGACGACGAGACCAGTAAACAAAACAAAGAGTAGAATTTATAAGAAATAGCGACGAGTAAAGATGACGAGCAAGCGAAGATCAGGAGGAGGACTTATAAGAAAGAGTAAAGAATAGAAGCGCCAAAGAGAGTTAACAGCGAGTAAAAACGAGAAGTAAAGACTTCAAAGAGAGATTAATAAAGAATAAAGAATAATAAAGACGATGAGTCCGAGAAATGAATTAAACTTTAGAAAGCCGAAGATTTTATACCCTTGAAGAAAATTAATCTTAACTAAGCCCAAAATTCATTGATTTCAATATGGAAAACTTTACTGAGTTCGTTTTTAATTGGATAACAAATCTGCGTATTAATTTTAGAAATTAACATTTTTAAAATTTGTTCCAATTTTTGTCAGCTTTGATGATGTAACCCCTGATTCTGATTAAGAATATATATCGTCTATAGGGTCGGATATGATTTAAAAGCTTCTGACTGAAATGATAATACCTTGTAAGGGTATTAAAATTACTTAGAGACAAAGAGTAAATCAAAAGCAACTAAAACGGATAAATAAAGTCGAAGAGTAAAAGACAACGAGTAAAAATTACGTGCAAAGTTAAAGACGACGACGAAAATCAGCGAGTAAATTCAAAGAGAGAGAGAGAGAGAGAGAGAGAGCTTTGGAGGTCAAGGATCAAGGTTTTTTCTTTATGATTAAAATATAATCCTAAACAAATAAGTGAAAATTAAATAAATAATACCTATATGTAGGAACTTTTTAGATATAGTCCACTTCAGTTTATTACCTAATCCCACCAAACTTTGTGGTAAATTTCAAAATTAAATATCGATTTGGCGGTATTATTTCGCAGAGTGCAGGACACCCTCTCCGCCAATCTTTTAGCTGACTGTGCCCAAAAATGTTTATGGCAATGGGAATCGTGGACCCGGTCTCAGTTTCGGCTCGGGCTCGCATTCGAGGCCACTCTCGCCCGCTGCAGTTCAGCTGGGGGGTGGGGCCGGCACATGCATGTAAGTAGGTTTAAACTGCAATTTATCTAACACAAGGGGTCCGGGCCAAGACCTCCTCCGGTCCCGCTACCGCCGTGGCGCAGGATGTGGAGGTGGAAGTGGAAGTGGCATACGGATCAGCATAAGTCGCACACCATTTGCCTTCGGCTTGAGTTGTGCGAGTGTAAAATGGATACGCCTGGCAAGGAAAAACTTTGCATGTACATCTGTGCTTTTGCCTTTGCTGCTGCCTCGTTTTGGCTTTGGCTTTGTTCTGTGGGTTTTCTGGTGCGGCACCGGCTGGAGTACAGTGCGGTGGCGGTGGCTTCAAATCTATTATTTATGCCGGGACATATGTGTTATGGCAACGCTTCCATCAATAGAACTAATTGTTGTTGGCCTGGCTGTTTGCTATAAATTGTGTGTTTGCTCAAGGGACGCAATGTAATCCCAAATGGAAAATTCTGCCACACACACACGTTGGTAAATGACACAGAATGCCATGAATGCCTGACTAAGGACATGATTTCTTATTGAATATGGATGCAACATATATGTATATATATCTGTATATGCACTGTGCGTATCGCCACCATAAACAGTTTGAAGAGATTAGAGCTCCCCCTGTTGGCAGTGTGAAAGGCAATCGCCAGTGACATCCTCTTGAAGGGGCGACAAGATGGCTGCTCCTGATTGGGAAATCGATTTGTGGGGAGCGTGTTGCAAGTTGCAGTGCCCCCTGCTGCACACACAGATTGATGCGGACAGCCCTGATTGCATGGAGACCCTTAAGCGGGACTGCCACTCGACTCGGAATGAGCAGCATGCAGCTGGGCTTTAGTCTTGCTCTCATAACTGGCCAGAATTTTTTGATAATTCACCAAATCCAAAAAGAACTAATTAAGACGTGACTTTCCCAATCCCAAACAGGGCACTTCCTGGCTGCAATTAAAATGTCCTGCAGCTGAAGTGTCTCCTCAGTTTGTCCCATCAACTTATGAAGGGTTCGAAGTACCAAAAAATATTGGTTATGGAAAAGAGAAAATCAAAAATTCAGGGTCAAGTTTAAATTCTTTATGAACCTGCAAAGTACTTTATGTTACAATTTGAATTCCCTTTGCTTCAATAAAGTGTTTCTTGTTGGCCATCCGGTTGGTTTTCCCATTGGGACTTCGCTTCAGGGCGTCCACAATTAGGCAGCCGGAATGCAGCCTCAGGAACTGGGTATTCGCATGCTGGGCCACATAATCGATCACTTCCTGCTCAGTCAACTCAACATCGGGCTTCCTCACGATGCAGGCTGCTGCCTCGTCTCCGTTTGTAACATTCCAAATACCGAAAGCACAAGCCTCGACCACGCCGGGCATTCTGGAGATCAGTTCCTCCAGTTCGTGTGGATAGTACTTGTTGCTTTGGTACTTTAACAGGTCCTTCTTCCGCTCCACGATGTACACAAAGCCATCGTCATCTACGTAGCCCAGATCACCGGTGTGCAGCCAGTTGTCCTTATATACCAAGGCTGTAGCCTCCGGGTTGCCGTAATAGCCCGGCCAATAGCTTCCCACATCAATGCACACCTCGCCCTCCTCGTTGGGTCCCAGATGTTCACCTTGGTCGTTGATAATCTTGAGCTTGTAGCCAGGAGAGAGCCGACCCACTGAACTGGGCTTCTCATCGAAGTGCCTGTTAATACAGGCAAAGGATCCCAGCTCCGAAGAGCCATATTTAAAGTTAATGAAGTCTCCGTCGAGTTTCCTGCGCAGTTTCTTCAGAACTTCCATGGTACAGCGTCCGCCCGTTATTTGGTGGTAGCGTAGACTCCGTAGGTCGGCCTCCTCGAAGTAGGGACAACTTACTAGGTCAGCTGCTTGCGCCGGAGACTGCGCTAACCATGTCACCTGGTGTTTTTCTAGTAGTTTCAGGGTCTCTGTGGGATCCAAGGGTTTCTCGGATATAATGCGCTTTGTGCTGTATACACCTTCGACTATGGTTACCAGCAGTCCAACGCCCCAATCTAGTCTGCTGGCTGTGTACTGAACGTCAGAAGTTGTGAGATAACTGGAATTGAAAACTTTAAGATATTAAATTCAGTTCTCAGATATAAATGATTCACTTACGTAAAGCCATTAAACAATTTTCGATCATTCGTTGCCACTGCAGCCCGAGGTGTGCCAGTGGTGCCCGAAGTACTGAAAATGGCCAATGGCTGGCTGTTACCAAGTTTTAGAGAAGCGGGCTTGAACTCATCTTCCACCTCAGTCTGCAGCACCTCTTGGATGGTCATGACACCTTCTGGATGATTCTGCATGCTCACAAACTTAACGTCTAACTTGGCGGTGGCAGCCTTGACCTTCTCGTAAACATCGCCATCACAGAAGATGAGCCGGGGCTGGGTGATCTCATAGAGACCTTGAATAACATCCTCTATATAGGTGGGGCTTATTGCGTTTATGGCGATGCCATTGAAGCAACAGGCATAGGCAACGGCCGAAATATGCATGGAGTTTGCTGCCAAAACGCCCACAAAGTCCGACTGGGTGAGCTCCAAGTTTCTCATGAAGGTAGCTATGCGCTTGGCGTTCTCCAGCAGATCCTCCCTTAGAAGAATCGTGCCGTCGGGCTCTGATATCTGCAAAATTATTATTTACTAATTCTTAACTAGAGTGTTCTCCTTACTCACCTGTGCAATATCCTTGGGATGTCGAAGCATCTCCTGGAATATGATTTCGCCAACGGACAAATCTTCTCCGAACTGGGCTTTGTCTTTCTCACTGCTCCAAATCTTTTCCTTTGCATTGTAGCTGGTTTTTGGCTCAAATGACATGATGGACGCTTGCTTGTCTGTTACCAAAGAGAAACTGAATGTACACGTGTTTTGGCCCTTGCTTTTTAAATAGTAAAGTATGCTGATAACCTTAAGCGACTTTTTTCAAAAACTTATCTAGTGGTTCGAGATTACCAAAATCATACGATGAAGATAAAAGTATAAACAGATTATTAAAACTACTTATGATTTGATAAAACAGAAAAAATGCTTTGACAAGACGAAGTATGTTTAGCCTTGCTGTTAGCAAATTGTATCTAATATTTATTTAACCTTTTTCGGATATCAAAACACATATTCACCACGCTTATAATGATCAAGAAATAATTATTGTTATAATCCTAACAAGCATTTAACGCACAAATTTGATAACAATTAAATAATGTTAGGAGTCCACCTTTCTTGTCTGCTTAATTGGACCTCAGTGCCTTGGCGGGCGGCTGCCCCGCCCACTAAAGTAATTATTCATTGAAGTGCACTTTCATCGTCTGAGTGTGTGTGCCGCCGCCAGTCAGTGGCTCAGCGAGCGTTCAATGAGCCACCGCCTTCATAGGAGCCTCTGCCTCTCTGATGACTCTGATATCCCGGGAGCATTAGACCTCATCAATGCCATTGAACTGCCCCCCGGGGCCTGGGCAGACTACCAGGACAAACAGAAGGCATAAAGGGGGGGTATTCAGGGGGTGGTAGGGTAGGGCCAACGTCTCACCTCTATTCCCTATTCCGCCGGAATAGGGACAAACATGCGTAAATTAATTTAATGTGCCTTATAAATATGTAAGCTGGTCCCCAGCTCAATAAATTCTTTTTTGCCGCTGTTTGTTTTTGCCTGGACTTGGACTTGGGTCTCGGCCAGGACCACGTGGCCGCTGGCTCTGTTCCCAGTCCTCAGTCCCTCCTCCCGCCTGTCCGCCCCCCGCGGCTGTTGTTGTTTCCGACAAAGTTTGCTTTAGAATTTTTGAGCCCCAACTAATTGCTGCAAATTACAAATGATAATAGCCACAACACACGCTCAAGGTTAGATGCCGGCAATTTATTTTGTTCTCAACGAGCCCCGAGCAGCTCCTGGGGGTGGCTCTTGGGTGGCTCCGGGGTGGCTCAGGCAGTGGCTCTGGGGCGGAGCTTGCCTTCCTCACGGCTGCGTAAGAATTATTGGCTATTTATCAAGCGACGCATTGCCCTGAGCTTCGTCCTTTTTTTCCCAGTTAACCTTCTCCTTGAGTACTCGGCGTTGACTTTGCTAATTAAATATGCATATATGTGCTGGGTCCTGTGTGTGTACAGTGGGTGTGTGTGTGTGTTCACAAACTGATTGCAAAGCTGGCCAGCTCTGCCATTAAAGGCGCGTTAATTGCGCTCGATTAATGGCAGCAGGTTAAACGTTAAGTGAAATTAAACAGGCGCCAGGGAGTCCGGCGTCCGACGTGTTTTGTATACTTTTCATACGCTGTACGAGGACGAGATCCTTGGGTATATTGTGTTTGGGCTGATGTGTAACTGGCGGGGACATTAAGTTAATATATTACCGGACTGAAGCCAATGATTGCCATTTACATGTATTTATGTATATTACCCGCACGGCCAATAAAGCAATTGAATTGTCAATAGTCCTCGGGATGTCAATATTTATTTGCAATAACTGTAGAGTCACGAAGCTGCCTGAATTTAACTAAAGGAAGCATTAAAGGCTCTTAATTTGTTCGATTTGTTCTCTTAACTGTTAATTTGGGAAATTTGTTTTAATTACGCTTTAGTTTGTAGTAAAAATTTATATGAAAATAAATACCTTTAAGCACTAAAACAAAGAAATAAAGAAGATAACTTTAAATGTATATATTTTCTGTTATAATTTATATATATTATAAGCCCTCAAATTACACAATTTTTATAGGATATTCCAGGGCTCTTGACCTCTTTTACTCCAGTCTTGTTACATGCTTTATGCCTGCTCCTTTGCTCCAATAAATTCTGGCCAAGTGAGCCGCTGAGCCGTAGAGAGAGACTGAGAGCTTTAACTTTAGCCGGACCGGAGATGGCCAGGAGCCGGAGCCGGAGCTGGAGCTGGAGCTGAAGCTGACTTGGCCAGGCGGGATGGTAAATTTATTTGGCTAATTAAAATATGCTGCATGCTAATGGAGCATTGTCTGCGGCTGCTGGCAGGCTCTGGAACAGGACCACAGGCACAGGCAGGACGGCAGGAGGCCCGCATGGCACGTGCACCACCTACAGTGGAGCTAACGAGCCGGAAATGCTGCTGCACATTCTCAGACGCAGAGCCAAAGTGGGAGCGGAGCCAGCCAAGCAGCTGATGGCCGAAGTGATTAAAGCCGGCTAAATGCAGCTGCCATAATGAGTTATTATGCTAGGTGCCGCGGGCGAAGGGGTAAGCTAGCGGTAGCGGTAGCGGTAGATAGATAAATTCTAATGAAATCATAATTCAGCTGCAAGTGTTTTCAACGAGCGTCTGGCGGGGCTCATCAATGTGCTCAGCTCCTGATAATGGAATAACAGCTAACTAACCATCCTTTCTGCCTGCCTGCTGCCCATCTTGGCCAAGTTTGGTGTGTAATCAGCTCGGCAAACTTGTTCAACTCTCGGAAGCAGAGCTCTCAAGTCTCGGAACTGAGAGAGGCAAGCGCTCTGGCCATGGCCCTGGGTAACCGCTAACGCAGCAACCCACTAATTCATTAATTACGAAATCACTTCGAGCGAGCTTCCGATCGGAGCGGGTCGGAGTTATCCTCGGTCGGTCCTTAAACGCAGGCTACAGGCTAGAGTCCTGCGCGGGGATGGGGTAATGGCGGGGCCAGGCCAAGCCAAGCCATCAGCAACTTCAATTAAGTTAAGTCAGTTTCCTCATTTCGAGACAGCGGCTGTCGTTTGTTTCAGCTTTGCCAAAGCTTTTTACATCATTAGCATTTCAGACTCTCTCTTATAGAGACAGTCTCGGTGACAGTCGGAGGAGGACTCGGCAACTGACTTCGATCCAGCAGGAGCCACCCCATTTGGCCTGTGCGCAAATTCGCAAATTTTCCCATCATTAGCATTCAGGGCAAATGAAACAAATACACTTAGAGAGGGGCGACGCGACACTCGGCACTTGCCACGCCTTCCCCGGGGCTGTTATATCAACCGAGAGTTGTTCCAAAGTTAACACAATATTTTTATTCATCCTAAGCACTGCCAGGCGGTCCAAATTCCTCCTCAGCTTCGAAGGAGCTGAAGCTGAAGCTGAATCTGAAGCTAAAGCTGGAGCTGAATCAGACAAACATTCGCACATAAGCCCTAATACGTTCACACAAGTTCAATTAGTGGCAGAGACACAGGACCCAGTCCCGAGCTGTGTTTGCTCTGGGTGCTTACCTCCTCATGCTCCTGGTTCTGCTTCATCTCCTGCTCCTTCTCCTGCCTGTGTATCTGTATCTTGATTTTATTATACTTGCGCACTTCGAAAGCCAACCGAGGCACAAGGAACCGTAGAGAACCGTAGAGAAACCGCAGCGAGGTCAGCACAGGACATCAAATAGAAATAGCCAGTGGGCACAAGCACACACACACACAGGGACTCTGTCAGGGATACCCAATACTCGGTTCCTACTCCTCCTTCTCCCCCTTGAAGCTAATCAGAAATGTTTTACTTATAAATCCTTTGGTATGCGAACTACGTATCTCATTTTGCGTCTCGCACAATTTACGATATAGACTCCCGTCTGGGCCCTCGCCATTCGCCATTTGCCATATTGGTTTGCCATTTAATGGGGCACAAAGTCGGGGAATTGCTGTTTAGCATTTGCTGTGATTCGGCACGAGGCCGAGGATAAACTTTTTCCGCTCAGCTGCGAAAGTTTTAATACCTTTTGTCAATTGATTCGGCGTGCAAAGATCCTGCCATTTTGCCAGCCGCCTCGGATTCTGGGACTCTCTGGGATTCTCTGGGATTTTTCTTCTTGGGGCTGACGGAACTAATTGTTCTGGGAATTGGAATTGAATCCGTCCGATTGAAAGGGATTTAGCCGGGTCAAGGGTTCGAAAGGTTGATCTGAGCTGCCTCGTTTGGGGTTAACTTTTAGCACGGCAATCAGGCGTATTTTTATTGTTTTATTTATGGCCAAAAGCAGCAGGGCATTCGCTCTATATGCTATATTTAATTAGTGAAACACACAGACAAGACCCTCCTCCGCCCTGCTGTGTCACGTATGCGTTGTCAGTCGGATTTGCGCTGCTTATGTAATAAGCCATAAAAAGTTAATAACAATGACATGGCCAACAAAGGCAATGACCAAAACTGATATGGACAGGCAACAATGGACTGAATAAAGGGGCAATGGAATGGCCGCTGGACTGGAGGAGCTGCTCCTCGTTTAGCTTCGATTCGGTTATGGTTAAACGTGCAGGATTTATACGCACCAACACCCTCTGGGCTCCGCCGCAGAGTTGGCTAACGAAGCTCGTTCCCGCCGCCGCCTTCCCCCCCCTCACACATTACGCATTCGCCCGGTAGGCGTTGATGAACTGACAATTTGTGTCAACTGCCGCAGCCGCAGAGCAAAGGGCATACGGTTGCGAGGCTGGGCCACTCGCCAGTCCTGGCAACGCCCTCAAATAAATGTATTTTCGAACACAAACACCATTATTCGTTCGTTCCGTGCGGGGATTCCATGCGGATCCGGATGCGGGCTCCAACTGCTGGCTGCTGGCTGAAAGAGCGATTCTTTCGTCTGATGGAAGGACGATTCCCGGGCACCGAAAGAGCGAGAGAGGGAAAGAGATAGAGAGGGAGTGGGAATAATAAAAATTATTCGTTTCATGTTGCGCTTGGCCAAGGGGCAAAATATTTCAGCGCCACGACGAGTGTGTGGCATATGCCACCAGCCTGGTCATGCCTCCGCCTCCTGCGTCTCCTTCGTGTGCTTCTGCTCCTGCTCCTGCTACACATCCTGGTTCTCGTTCTCGACTAGTGTGTGTGTGTGCGGCAGATCGGCACGGGAATTATTAACTTGTAATGTGCTCTGCATAGCGTTTTTAATAAAAGCCGAACCAAACAGGACGTGACCAGCTGAGGCATCCACATCAGGCTCCGGGGAGTTCCACGGAGCAACCTGATGACGAGGACACCACGTGTGCGAGCCGCAGGGCAGCCTTATGCAGGACAAACTTATACATTTTTATGTCGCCGATGAAGTGATGGAATAAAATTTTTTGTTTTGCATTGATTGCCATGTCCGATTTTGGGGTGAAGGAATAACACAAGCAGGGACATCAGGACACAAGCACAAAATGAGGACACAGAGAGAAAGTAGTATGGGAAACTTGAATTAAATATATAGTTTTTACTTGTTAAATTATATATATTGTTAGTTTTAGAGTGTTAGTCTGAGTCATATAGTTCTTTTGAGGGTTTTTAAGGTATTATATATCATTTAAAAAACCAATACAATTATTTTCCCACTATTTACCAACTCAAAATTCCCCTTTGGACACCATTTTTCTCGCTGTGCAAACACGGCCATGGGCCCACCGAGTAGTTGGCTGCGATTGAGCAAAACGAGCGCCAAGGGAATCAGTACGCAGCAAGGGCAAAGGACAAAGGACAAACGACAGGATACACACGTAAACGCTTTAAGTTGAAGCTGAACAAACAGATTTTTTCCCATCGCAGCTGTGAGGCTCTGCCCCCTTAACCATCCCCTCCCCGACCACAGTCCGGAGCCGTGTGGCTTAATGCGGCGTCATGGCACCGCCAGAGAAACTTTATCAATTAAACTTGGCCATTTTTTATGCAGGGCCACGCACCCGCAGGCCTGACTGGCTGCCTCACTGCCTCACTGCCTGCCTTTCCCGGCTCCATGCCAGCCCCAAAGCCAGGCCAGTGACAACTATCCCTGCCCATGAAAAACAATGACAAGAGATGCGCCAAAATGATAGAGTTCCAGGCTGAAGCCAGAGGGTTAACCTCAGGCTAACTGCTGCCATAATTTGTGTCATGTCTCACATGGGGAATCAGCCTGGCTATCTGGCCAACAGATTTGAATCTCCAAATGGAGTGCCAAGAACTGGAACGAACCGGGCTGATCATCTGGCCAGGAGGAGCTGCCGCCAGGTGCTTTGATGCGTTTCAGCTCTCCTGTCGGCACTCTAGCAAATTGGACTGTGGAGACCGTGAAAACGCCCCGGGGCGAGCTGAGATTCTGGCTCGGAGAAGTAGAGATAGCAGCTTGCCTTTTGCTGCAGCTGCTGTGGCTGGAGGACCCACTGCTAAGATGGCTTCAAGACCAGCGAGTCACTTGCAACCGCAACCGCATTTAGTTTCCTCGCTCCTCCTCTGTGGCCGAGCGCCTATTAGAAAACATTTTGCACTGGCAAAAATGTTAAGAAAATTCGAAGAAAACCTGAATTCCTGTAGATTTAATGTTGGATTATAAAATGTATCGAATTTGAAGTTGAATAAAGTAGAACACAGAATAAGAACTTAACTTGTTGCATTCTAAGAATAAACCTACCTTAAATATTTCGAGTCTTAGCATAAAAACCATTTTAATGGACAACTTAAAGCCGGAAATATGTATTTCACATCTATAAGTTCCTGTCACCGGCTTTAAGGCCAAAATCTTAAATCAAAACTATTGCTTAAATTTAACCCCTACTAAGTTAGTCAAAGAAATATAAGCAGACTAACAAAGTTGAAAAATATTCCCAAATGCCATGGAGTAAGCGATTCTTCTTTGAGACTTCTTTTAGCACTCTCAGGTTTCGGTCTTGTTGAACTCCTAAGAACGATTTATTTCTAAGTGTGCCAACTGCGACCTGCCGCAACCCACTTGGCAAACGGCGACCTCAGGACCAAAAAACTATTGTGCGCTCCTCCAAGCTTTGTTTGAATGTGCTCGGCTTTCGCCCTTTCCGCCCTCCGGGCCCTCGCCCTTGCCTTTTGTTGGGGAGTAACTAAGAGCCAGCTGCAGACCCCTTTTTGCCATCGCCATCGCTGTCGCTGCTGCTGCCGCTGCTATTGCTGCTGCTGGTGCTGCTGCTGCAGCTGCAGCTGCAGCTTTTTGCATGAGTGCATTGTTGTCGCTGTTCTGCTGGCGCCTCTGCCGCTGCTCTGCCGCAGTGCGATGCTTTTAATTACAAAAGTTACGTATACGTCCTGTGCACCGCGTCCTTCAGCCTTCGTTCGCTGTCGCTTGTCTGCAGGTGTTGCAGCTGCGACTGCCAATGGACTGCGACTCCAACTTGGCTGCTCGGTTGAAGCCAAGTGGGCGTTGGGTGGGCTAAGGGCGGTGGGTTGGCATTGGGGGCGTGGCAGACGAGCGTGTCAGGGCAACGCTTCAAGTCGTCGGTTCCGTTCGAGAACGTTAATTACCGTTGCAGGCGAGGTTCCACCGAAAGGTGCCCGGTGCACAGGTTAAGTTGGAAAATGCGAGGCGACACTATAGACACTATAGAGAGACGGCATGGTGTGTGCTGCCGGGCAGGATGCCGCGTTGCATGGGGTGGCGGCAGATAATGGCAAGCAGGAAGCGTGGCCAAAAATGTGGCAGCCCCAGCGACGCTTCAAGCCGCATATAACTGTATAACTGTATAATTAGTGCCATTTTCTGAATACGAAATAACCGAATGAGAGGTTTATACGAGGGCACTGGGAAAACAGCTTCCAACTCGACAGAAATACAAACACAAAGTCCTGAATTTAAGCCAGTTTTCTACTTTTTACTCATGTTTAGGCTTTTAAAAGTATTAAAATAGGGAAAATATGAAACAAATGTGGCTTACATTTCGTTACTATTAAATATTCATAACTTTTAACTAGTTTCGTTGTGAAATCGACTAGCTTTGCACTTACATTGACATTGTTTTCACTGAATTTCAATGGGAAATACTTTGTTTTCTTATTTTTTAAAAGTGTATTTATGTGTGTGTGTGTTCGGTCTTTGTTGTTGTAATAGCTGTTGCTGTGGTTGTTGCTGGGCAGTTTTATGTACTTTATGGTCGGTGGATGCCTCTGCGTGTGTTCGCCTGTGTGTATGGCACTTTCCCGGCCATTTCGAGTGTTGTGTCCCTGCAAATGAATTCTAATTTTTTGCACAAACTTTAAAACAAACACACACACTAGCTGTGGTGTGTGGGTGGCTCTGTGTGTGTGTGTGTGTATTTGTGTGTGTTTTTATGCGAACAGTGGAAATAGCCTAAATAGAAACTCAGCCATGAGAACGCAGATTAGGGCAAAGTGGCGAGCTTGGCTTACAACTCACAGTCACTGAGCACTAATTTAATCACAGGTTCGTACACATAGTTACAGTATCTTTTACTTTTTTTTAAGCTTTATAAATATTTTGATTTTATTTAATACTTTAAACAATGAATAATATAATTACCTAAATAGAGCTTTGTTTGCTTTTTAGTCAATGAATATTTCCTTTCCAAATAAATACTAAAGATAAATATTTAGGTACAACCTTGACCTTGCTTAAAATTCATATGTTAAATATTTAAGTATTTAAACCATAAAGATTAGAGCTTAAATAGGTTCACTTTGGTTAACTTCCACTGGTTTTAGGCCATATAAATCATGTATTTCACACCTAGGGCAATAATGTTTACAACGGGCAATAAAAAATCTATGCTACAGATAATATATCTCAGATAATGTCGCTGTTAAATCTTATTTAATAAAGATTGTGCCATTGTTCGTTTTGCTCGTTTTGTTGCCTTTCCAGTGACTTATTCCCGTAATGATTTAATCGTCCTTGGAGACTAATCATGTGTGACTAATGTGAATGCGAGTCACATTTTGTGCCGAAGGATAACTCATTCTTATTACACCTAGAACAATTGTGATATAATTTTGTATATCTTTTGGATCATTTTTATGACTTGTTTTGCAGTGACTTGAGTAAGCAAGTCTTTGATTTAAGGAAGAATAATATTTAGTATTAGTAAATAAATATATTTGTAGAACAAAAAATAAAGAAGGCCATTTTTAAATCCAAAATAGATTAGAGTTAAATCCTTTAATTCATTTATTTATTATTCATTTTATTTATTATTTATTTTTATTTCTATATTATTGTTATATCTATATTATTACTATTTCTATATTATTGTTATTTTTAGACTGTGTAGAGCACTAACCCTGGCCCACTGTAGGCCATTTCGCAGTCATCATAGCCGAACCGTAAACTTATTCCATTGTTAGTGTTGCATTCTCCGTTGGTCTTTTGTGGCTGCGGGCAGATTTGGCCGCAAAACAAACTTGCGAGCTCTTTGCACGCGCATGAGCTGCCTTTCGAGGGCTTTTCATTTAGCTAATCTCCACTGTACTCGTTCAGTTGCTGATTATGCCTCCGTCCGCTCGCTGCCCCCTGCTCCTCCTCCTCGGCGTCCTCTGTGTTTGCTTTGAGTGGGTGGTAAGTGGGTGCCCCGGGGGGGTGGCTACGTGGCACTGTGAGTGGGGTCTTGGTTTGGTTTCGGGATCGCTCACTCAGTGGCTCACTCAGCTGTACGGCCGGGCGGTGTGTACACAATTTTGTTTTATGGTTTTTTAGTTATGAAACTGAAACTGAATTACATATGTATATGTGTGTAATGGCAAGCATGTTACAGCAACAACCGATTTAAGCGCCGATGTTGTTGCTGCTGCGGTTCACACTGCTGCCGCCGCCGATGCTGCTGCTGCTGCTGATGCTGCTGCTGCTCATGCTACTGCTATTGTTGTGGCTGCTCTGCCTGCTCTTGTTTTCCTTTTTTTTTGTTTGGCATATTTACGCAGCATTTTTTACATGCTTAAAAAAAGGGAAATGAGGCGGAGGAGGAGGAGCAGCAGCAGCATCAGCAGGAGGGTAATGAAGCAAACTACTGGCGGTTGGGGATTCGGATCGGGATTGGCAGGACCATGGCGAACCCGACTCCCGGCACAGATAATATAAATGTTGTTTAAAGTTTAAACGAAACCAGAGAGAAAGAGAGAGTGAGATTGGCCAGAAACCTCTGCATTTTCCAGCAGTTTTCCCTCTCACATATCCCCCGCCGCCGCCTGCATTGCCCACAGTCATAAAGTGATACACGAAACGATGCCCGGGCCTGGCCATGGGTGAAATTGAACATTCCTGAGTTCCTGAGCTCCGGCTGCCGACGGCTGAAAGCGGAGAGCTCTGCATATGTAAGCGAAGCGCATTTCCCCGCTCCCCGCTTTTCCGCCTTTCCGCCTTCCACCCTTGGCCACACTCGAAGAGCTCTCTGGCTCTCTGTTTGGCCGCTTATTTGAATGCAATTGACTGAAGGCTTAGCCAACATTATGTGTGGCCTGGGTCGGGCTTAGTCTGCTGGCGACATGTTGGCTTTTGGCTCAGCCATCACTCGCACAGTGGGACAGACGGACAGATGGACACATGGACACATGGGGTAGATGGACACATGGACGGATAGACAGGCGGCGGCAACAACAACAACCAGTTGCAGTAGCAACAACAGTAGCAGCAGCAGCAGCAGCAGCAGGAACAGAACCAGCAGCAGTAACAACATCACGCATACATGTATTTCCGTATCCGCATCCGCATCCGTTTCCGTTTCCGCTTTGTGCATTGCAAAGCAGCCCAGGCAGCAGAGACAGCAGAAGCTCAACGGGTTGAAGGGGGTAGACGTAGAAAGGCAGCTTCTGGCGAGGCGAGGGCGAGTCAGCGCCAACGACAACGGCAGTGACAACTGTCATGCTTTTATGGCCACATTTGCCAATTGTTTGCTGAATTGTTGACGGGAATGTCGCCCGGATGAAAAGCTACGGCAACGGCAATGGCAACGAGTCTCGAGTCTCCTTCAACTGTGCGAATGCGAATGCGAATGCTGCGGACGTGAGCGTGGCTCGACTTCATCGCATTATTGTTTCCTTGTGCGGGCCAGGACTGCTCCTTGCCAGGCCCAGCCGCATACGCATCAGCAGTTAATCTTATTTAAGGGACAGTCGCCTGACAGATTATGCCACCCAGCCAAGTCGATCCGCACTCGCACCTGTTATAATCATGCCGTAAGCCGACGATGGCAACACGTTGCCACAAAATCCCCGGCACACGCGATTCATACAAACTCTTTGATGCGGAAATTCGCCCGAATTTCCACGCTGAAAGGAAAAGTTCAGTTTTGTTTGGTGAATGAATAGCCGGGTTGCCTAGTCAAAAATACACCCACAGCCGTCAAAGCAAACAAGTTGATGATGATGAGACCCCGAAAATTCTGATACGCGACAGATGACAAAACAAATGAGTGCCCGACGGGTTGCCAACGCGATTGATGGGCTTAATAAATGTCGAAAATAATTATATAATTTTATTTATGTTAAATTTTCGGCCACGGTTCATTGGTCGCCCACATTCGTGTAAATAATAGAAGGCAAACAATAACAGGGAGTGTCATTAAAATTGCATGAAACATATTAAAATGTTCAGAATTTAATTATTAATCCGCAATTAGCCTGGCTTTTTACAGGGTAAATCAAATGCAATTGTTTTAATCAAATTTTCGTTAATTAATTTGCCGTTGATGGGGGTGAGAGATGGGATATTTGCGGTTTTCACGAGACGAGTTACTGAACTTTTCTTTTGAAATATAAATAACTACAATATAAATGTAAAGTTTGCATGCTAATTATGCAGTATTTAAATCTGGTTTCTTGTTAATTGAGATTTCCTCGTAATTTAGTGAATGGGAATATTTTCACTAGCACAAGATAGATGACAATTAATCTGTTTTTAATTAATTACTCTCGTTTAGCATAGTTTTTGCTATATATTTGTCCTATTAATATAACGAATATCCCTTTAATAGCACTTAATTTATAACAATTGAGTGCTGAACTCTGCTGTACTCACTGCTGTTTTTTAAGGTCCTGCTGAAATAATAGTTTCCAGTTGCCATTTCCAACAAACAATGTAATCTTTTTGCGGGCACAGGCTGCTGAGGAGGAGCAGGAGGAGAAGGTTAATGCGGCAGCAGTGGCAGCCTTCAAATTCCGTTTATTGCTTGAACAAGCCTCGTGCAGATGGCCCCAAGTTGGCAATGGCCACCGTTGCAGTAACACCATTAAAGCGGAGAGCAAGAGGAGGAGCAGGTGGGGTCTCTTGGAGCTAGCAAGCAGCGGCATGCAATTCTTCTCATCATGATATACCTTCCGCTTGGCCGCCGCTGGCAGACACCCACGTCGTCCGCGGCCCCCGCTGCGCTGTTGGTTTTAATTCAATTTAACAATCTTTTTTCGCCCGTTTTGTTGTTTTTTCGCTCTCCTCGGCACTTTTTCGCCCCGCTTTTTTCCCCCAGTTTTGCCCCGTTTTCCTCGGCTGCGCCGTGCCGCTGCATTGTTGCTGACAGCGGAAATGCAGCTGGCAGCGGGACAGCGACGCCTACTGAGGCAGCGACAGCGACAGAGGGCTGCGACGGCAGCCATTAGTGCAAATGAAATTGCATTTTGTGTGCCCCAAACACTCAAAGAAATTTAATCAAAGGCACTGCTCCGCTGCTCTGCCTCGTTCACTGGCCATGTTTGGCATATTTTCCTATATGTATGTATATGTGCCAGCCCACAGTCTGCGTCCCGTAAGATGAATCAATTAAAGCCAGAGCCCAAGTTGGTTTTGCTCTTGGGAACTCACGAAAAAATCTTGAGAGTTGCCTCTCTCGAGTAACGATGTTTTTCTAAGGTGATTCGTTTTATTTGTTCTGCGAGAGAAATAGAGCAAAGTTCTCTAAGAGCGCAGAATTAGAAACAGAAACTCTCACGTTCGCTATTGAGTGTACTTTGCAGGTAAAGCGTTGCCAAGAGAGCGAGAGATAGTTCAAGATGTAGAAAAGGTTATTCCACAAAGCTAGCAACCTTAAGAGAGTGAAGTCTGCTTTCTAGCTTCTGAAAAGGTCAAACTGAGCGAGTTTTAAAAGGGTCCGCAGGTAACCTGTGTTTGTTTGGGGGAAATGGAGCTCTAAACTAAAAGCCAAGATGCGAAAATATATTCATTATAATTCTAGTCAAAACAGGAGATACTTGATCAGTTAGGACAATATGATCAGCAAGAATATACAATATCTACATCTAATTTGAGATATGATCATTTGCAAACAATTTTGTATTTAATTTTGAACGATAAATATACATAAAAGAAAAATTCCAATCTGCCTACTTTCTACTTTTTATAATTATATATTATTTTATTTTATTTTTATTTTATTTATTATATAAGTATATATTATTTTATTTCTGCTCACTTTATAGAGAGCACACTGTACACCTCTTTATATATGGTATATATGTCCATTCCAAGCCTGAATATCTGTTTATGTCTTGGTTTTATTAACACTAAATCGACTGCACAATGGCAACTACCCAGTTTGGCCAAAATAATTGCAGATAATAATTTCCAATAATTCATAAATGTGCACTGAACGGACAGTCAGTCCCACCCTTCCCCCGTACCTCGCTATGTGGAATTCCTGGCAGGTAGCAATCAAATGATATCGGCTAGCCCACCACTGCTCCCCGTAATATTACTGCTGTTCCTTCGACTCGATGCCGATGATGGAGAGTTCGAGTAGAGTAATTGAAACGTATTCATCATCATTTGCGAGCATTTTGGCCATTAGGAGCAGCTTACGGCTTATGGAGTGGGACATTGGGGGGAGGCGGGACCATGATGATGCGAGGCAGAGTGGCAATCTATTCAAATAGATGATGAATAACATGCATTAAATAATGCCTGCCAGTCCGTACAAGGAGTATTATTACTCCTGTTTCCGCTGTTTGGGTGCCTCGCCACCGGAAACTGTCCCGAGATTTGCCCAAAATCTACAAGTATTAATTAGGATTGAAATGCAAATTGCCAGCTGACCTACCATAAAGCATTGTGTGTTGCCTATAATTGGACTTGCTATTGGGAATCATTAAATCATCAGGATTATTTAATAGTTAAATTTTTATTTCATAATATATCTTTTCACAAAATGTAATATATATTTTTACATAAGTAAACAATTTTATTTATTTTATTTTATACTTATACTAAAATCAATTCAATACGAATAGATTTTTTTAAGGCACCCTTTTGGAATCATAAAAGTTATTCCTTTGGTTCATCCGCTTCTGCTCTGCCTTGCCCTGGACAATAATTAAAGACTTACTTTCGCTGGCCCACAAATTGAGTGATTTATTGCCCGACCCCGCCCCCTAATTGAGGGGTGCGCGCCTATCTATCAGCCTTATCAACTACAAGTGCACAGAATGGTGTTCGTTGGAGTGTGGGGAAGAGGTCTCGTCATGGAGTGGAGTGGGAGGATGAAGTGGCTTGAAGTGGAGTGTAGTGGCGAGCACGTGAAGTGGTTATAAGTGTCCAACTATGACTAAACGGACTTTAACCTAGCACTAAGTCTAGTAATACAATTTAAATTTAAGCTGGAACAATGCAAATGTATAAGGCTGGCTCCTGCGTTAGGTCCAGGCCACACGTTTCCGCGCAAACTTCGGTGGAGCCGCCGTCTCGGAAGTGACCACATTCAGGGAACGAGTTTTGGTGAGACGCTGTGAATCGATTTCGCTGCGAGTCGGTGGCATATTCTGCCACACATCCAGGTTGAGGTTGGAGAACGAGTTGCTGACTTTGGGCACGGGATCCTCCTCCGACATGGCTGCCTGAGATTCCGTCTCCTTGAGATCGGCGACCGAGGGAGTCGGCATCTCAGGCGGCTCTTCGTTGAGCTGCTCCAGCTGCTTGTTGGCCTGCTCAATGCCGGTGAGATGCTGACTCCTCAGCTCCACCACCGCCTGCTGCTGCGTGACATTCTCCTGGAGCAGTCCCCCCAGGCTGGCCTTCTCCTGCTCGATGAGCTTGCTCAGCTCGCCGTATCGCTGCAAGTGCTGCTCCCGCCAAGTCTCCTCGCAGCGCTGCAAATTGTACTTCGCCTCCGACTCGTACATGGTCTCGATTTGGGTGCAGGCCAGCTCCTCGCGCTCGAGATCCGAGCGGTATTTCGCCAGGAGAGCCTTTACTTCATCCGCCTTTACCACATAGCTGGCCATGCGCTGCAGAAGATTGATGCACAGAGAGATCTGCTTGCGACTGGCCTCGCTGCGCTGCCGAATGAATATCTTGATCTTCTTCAGGTTGAAGGCGTGGCCTGCATCGGCTCGACGGAGAACCAGGGCAGTGCTCTCCTCCAGCAGCTCCTTCTCCTTGTCCAGCTCGCTGAGGAAGAGCCGGAATTGCTGCTCTTCCTCCTTCAGCTTTTCAGCCTCCTGCTGGCGAAGTCTGAGCTCCGACATGTGCGTCTCCTGGAGGGAACGGAGCTCACGGATCTGCTGTTCGCGGATCTGCTGGCGCTCTTTCTGCGCCTGCTCCGTGCGGTTAATCTCCTGCTGAAGGAGTAGCTGACGCTCAGCGGCCAGGGCTTGCTGCTCTTCGCGCTGCTGCTGATTCTCGATCTGGCGATCCAGCCAGTTGAGCTTGGCCAGCACCTCGTTGTCCGACTTGGACTGGTAGAGCAGCTTCTCATCGTCGACGCCGTGTCGCCAGCGACCGTAGAGCTTGGCCTCCATCTCCAGTTTGCGACGCAGCTGCTCCTGCTCCTTCAGCGACTGGTTGACCCTGCCCAGCATCTGGAGGTCGCCGCCGCCCGGCTCGCGGGGCCTGCGTCGCCGCTGCAGTTCGGTGTCGTAACCCTCGTTCTCCAGCGCCAAGAGCTGGCGAAGCCTGGTCTTTCGGTCATCGAGGGCCGCCTGCTTCTCCTTCTGCTCGCGGCTGGACTGCAGCTTTTGGTCGGCCTTCTCGTAGTACTCTTTGTTGGTCCAGTTCTCGAAGCGGGACGTCACCTTGCCCCAGTGGCTGTAGTAGCTGTTCAGCGCCTGGGTGGCCTGCACCCGGTTGTTCTCCTGCTCCATGCGTTGCGCATACGCCGCGTGCTGCTGGTTGAGGCGCCCCGACATCCTCCTGCCAAAACACAAAAAAAGAAAAGAAGGGAGAGAAAGATGGGTGAGTGCCTGGGTTGGAGGCGCCAGTTGGCAGACAAGTTCATAAACTTTTAAATTGGGGCCAAGGCGAGCCACGATATAGGGAGGAGGAGGAAAAAATGAAAAAGGAAGCAATTTCTCTTCGACAAGGAAAGAATCTCAGCTGGACACACACACACTTCATGGGGCAACTTCGTTCAATTAGCTCTCCAGGATGTTCAACTCTGGCAAGGACTCACCTCGGTAAAAGCAGATATATTCTGCTGCGGAGTCACAGGGGGAAACCGAGAGAGCTGAAAGTTTACTGTACGTAGTGTTTCCCTTTTTTCTGACGACTGCTGTCTGTGTCTGTGCCTGTCTTTTGTGCTGCCTACTCGGACCGACCACTGGAAATTCGGAATTCTGGGCAAATATCACCAACGAATTCTATTCTTTTGGGCAGTCAAAGGCTGGCCCCCTGCTCCCCGCCCCGCTTTTAGCCAGTGAATGCATGGCTGGCGACCGGACAAGCGTTATGGTTTCCCCGGCGCTTCATTTTGGGTTTTTCCCCTCCTTCAACCGATTCCCTTTCCAAAACTGCAGCCAGCCATCACCGCAGCTGTCACTAACTGCCAAAGCAGCGCCAGCCCCACCACCAGCACCAGCTGAAGCAGAAATGGCAGCGTCGGGGGCAACGGCAACGGCAGCCAGTCGAGCAGCCAAAAACGCAGAAATATGGCCAAAATCTGCCGGAACAGGCCCCTGTCCACACTATGGAGTAGCCATAGCCCTGCTCCCGGAACATTTCCAGGCCAGAACCAGAGCCGCCAATCCATCAAACAGGGCAGGCAGTCAGGCCAGCAGATTGTTAGAGGAGTCGGGATGCAAATGACCACACTAGGAAAAAAGAAAACAATCTTTTTGGCGGCTACTTTCAGCCAGATTTCTGAGTGGAACAATTTATGGAAAGCTCTTAAATCATTGTTCAATTTAAAAGTGGTGGCCACTTGGGTTACAAGTTGGATATATAACCGAGATGTGTATAAAGAGTTAAAAGATCATATATACAGTATGCTGACCTTTGGAGATGATGTAAATATAGTCAAAAATACAATAAAAAAACTTTCAAGTTCCCCTTGGCTGCTCTTACAAACTTATCTATTTGGTAAAGAAAAAACTCTATTTAAATATTTTAAAGTGCAGAAACCCAACCAGGAGTGAGAGGCTCCACTGAGCTAATTTCCCAAAGATTTATGGCCAGCACGAAGCGCATTGATATATGCCAAATTGTTTACAAATTGATTGCATTATTAATAATGCCCACCAGTGGGCCCCCGATCAAAGCCTCTTTCGGTCTCATTGCGAATTCAATGGAAAATGCGAGCAAGGTGCGTGGCAGTTGGGGTGTTCCAGAGGGGTGGAAATGAAATGTAAAATATTCCAACAAAGTACTCCTTATGTCATATGACAGACGACAAACTTTGGCAATAAATCAAACAACAGGCGACGATGCCACTGAGAGGCGGGATCTGTTATGTTCCGTTCAGTTTGGTTCGGTTTTGTGGGGGCGGCTGCGGGCTTTGGCATTGGCGTGGGCGTGGCACACGTGGAACACGGCAAAAGCAGCAGTAGCACCAGCAGCAGCAGTGAAATGCCAAGATGCCACCGCTATATAGACTTAATACACTTTCGGCACACACAAATTCACTTCCTTAATTGAAATTTTAATTTGAATACTTTGGCAAAGTTTTGGCCGACAGCCAGCGAGCGAGCGAGCTCGGAGTGAGACAGCTCGCTGGCAGCAATAACAAACAGCCAAAAAGTCGCCGAAATCCATGGTATCCCCCCGTATCCCCTTGCCACGTTGCCATCCTGTTATCCTGCCAGCCTGCGACCAATTCCCCTCCGCAGGCAATCTCGCACAGGCTCAGCGCGTTTTCAATTTACGCGCCTCGCGAGTCGTTTGTCATTTTATGCGTCCTAATATATGGCATGTGCGTGCCGCTACAAGGATACCAGTCTGTCCTGCCCTCCGACTGGTGGCCCCGGCCCCACTCCCCTCCCCATTTGGAGCCAGCACCAGCACCCTTGATGGGTGAATTTTCCTGCCAACCAGCAAGGCGTAACTAATCAGCACAGACAATGATATGGCGACATCTGATGAATTGTTCGCTTTCCCAAAGACTTCAATTGGGGGTGTTGGCATACATCTAAATGGGTGTGCACAGCGAACAAAAATGTATGCCTATTTGTCTCTCTTAAAATAGTTTGAAATTTGAATTTATCAATTTAAAAGTTTCTAAAAAAGTAAATATAAAAATAAGAGTAAAATCTTTACATATAAAGTATGCCAAGTTATACATTTAATAAAAAAATAGTGCCGAATACTAATTACTCAAAAGCATATAAATGAATAAAAAAATAAAATTTAATTGAAAAAATCTTTCCAATAAATATTATATTTTTTAAGCCCTTATGTTAAAATATTTAAATTGATCTCTGCATTACACGTTGTTTACATTTTTCATTTGATCAGGATTAGGAATACTTTTCGACAGGAAATTTATATAAATCATAAGAAAAAGCCAATAGCGAACACAATGTAATATACAAAAAAATGTAGCCTTTAATCGTTAAAATATCGATATTGAAAAATATTTGAAAACTCGATTGACTTTTAAGTCTTTGCCGAGTTTATTATTACGAAATAACAAATAAAATATCGATGAGTCGCACGAATATCTTAATGTTCAAATACTGACTTGTTTACATTACTTAAGTTTTGAGTCAAATATGATATGATATCGATTTATCAATATTTTCAATCATTCCTAATGATGGTTTTTAAAGTCATAGAAAATGCTATAGTTATTTATAAATTTCTTAGAAAAACAAAGAAATTGTAATAAATAAATATAAAAATACTTTAAAAGAAAACATTGCAACAATAAATTCCCTTGAAGCGCCTTTTTTATTTCGGGGTCAAAGTTGAATCAATTAATTGGTTGATTATTGATCACACTTGCCTGGGTGAATACCCTGAATTTCCTGCGATACGTTCAATGTTCGATTTGAGAAATTTAAATTAAAGAAAAAACCCCCTTCGAAAACCTATCACTAACACTTAAATTTCGTTCGTAAGACACACAGACAGCGTGGCCCTTGGCTTCGTATCAATAAATTAACTGCTATCTGATATTTATTCGATTTGGTGCGACCAATTCATTACGATTAAGATTACTTTGATAGCGGAAACGAAATGAAATATTGAAGTGAAGATACGTCAAGTATCTTCCAGTGTTTATTCGGCGTGTAGTTGTGGATCGACTCTTGCATGGCTCAGCCATCAAAGAGTTTTCATTGAGGCCCGTCCCGGCCCACGGGGCTTCCCCCAGCGATTGCAATTACTTTTGTTAATTGTAATATACACACAGCCGCCGCAGCAGAGACACTCGTTTATTTATCTAATGTGCCAGGGAGTGTAAAGCTTCTGGCTCGATAATGTTTACCTTGGTGAATACCCCCGTCTCCGCCGATTTGAAGTCGAATAAAAGAATGCCTGTGATTTTGCCTCTGATTTTGCGTGTGATTTTTTTCAGCATTTTTCATCGGGAGAGCGTGCCAAGGCGTAGTTAGTGTGTGGCGCACTTAATACCCTGATAAGATGTGCGATTAGCGGGGAGCCAGCCAGCCGTCGAAGGGTAAATTATGAGCACAATGGTCAGTATTGTTACCTGCGGGAAAGTCGATCAGGGGATGCCCTAACCATGTCCTCAAAAACTCCTCAGAGGAAACTATGGAGCTTACCCATATTTTACGATTAGTTTTGTCCACAAAAATCCATGAATCTATAGCTGAGCTTACTTAAAACATTTAATTATCAAAAATTCCACTCAATTCCTCTCAAAATGTCCCCATTTTAATATGCAAATAATTGAAATTCTTCAAATATTTAACTTATCATGAAATCCTGTTGGCAGGCAATTTATCCAACCCAAAAAATGACTAAAATTCTTTGCCGTGTGGTTATCGCAACCGCACACCTGTGGTCGTAAACATATCTTAACTTATTACAGTGTTATATCGAGAGGCATAAAAATTACGTTTATGCCCGAACAATGGGCCACAACAAGGGTTTAGCACTTAAAATAAGACTGCATGGCAATTATTATTATTTTATTCAGAGTCAAGGGGATTATGTATTCCCCATTCTGAGGGAGTTCTTATACCCCCGCCGAAAAGGAAGAGCAACTCGAGATTACAAGACCTAATCAAAGGCACTTGTTGACACCACAGGGGCCGGAGCCCCAAATAGTCGAATTCGAGTTCTCTTCGGCTGAAGCCGAAGCAGTTGGCCACAAAGACATTGGCACGCAACATGGGCGACAAGGCGTCTGGATCCGTCACACAACACCCACCGCCGCCACCACTCACGGAAAGCTATGAGCTGTTCTTGCAACAACAACAACAACAGCTGACCACGGGTTGTGGTAAGTACGACGCAACTTACGCCGCAACTATTTTGCTGTTAAAACAATTCAACAATTTCCAAGAGCGTTCGAGAAATTTCCCCTTTTTGAAGTGTAATAAATATTAGGTTCGGGGTGGGGTCGGGGGTCGGGGGGCGTGTGGTCTGCGTGTTTACCTTGCCACAAGTATAAACAGCAAATAAAATAAAGCAGCCCCAGGTACATTGAGGGAGCAAAATGAGACTGGTGATTTTGACTTCCTTTGGCCGGGGCGGCGCCAGCAGAACGCATCTGGCGGTGCGCGCGGTGCTCCCCCGTAAAATTTTCGAACCGACCCGAAAAACCAGTGTGTGCACGCTCTCTCACAAAAGAGAAAAAAAAAAAAGATTTACATTAAGATCGAGATGAAGATGGAATGTGTTTGTTGTTCGCCATAAATCGACGACGGAAAATAAAATGCTGTTAATTTGTCTATCCAACCGATCTCGGCACACCGACTAAAGCCATTTAATACCCGCATTTGCAGTGGGCTTCCCCCGAAACCCAAATGATCACACCAAGGGGCATCCCCGGCCCAAAAAAATACAACAAATTTAAAACACACAAATACAAAAAAAAGAAATAATAATAATAAAGAGTATGTCCGGTGGCGGTGGTCAAAGAAAGCAGATGACACAGAGAACAACCAGAGGCAGAGATGCTGTCACAGTTAACAAGTCACGGTTTTGAGCTCCAAAATCTAAAAAATTAACGATATTAGCCAAGAAATGATACCAGGAATCAAAGTTCGAACTTAATCATTTAAATTTGATAAGGAAATTGATAATTTAATAGGTTCTAGCATATGGAAACAATTGATTAGGAGGCCTTAAGAGTATTTGTAAATAAAAGAACTCAGTTAAGATAGAAGAAACCTTTCAAGAACATTCAAGAAAAATGCTTTTGAATGATGAAATCAAAATGAAGAGTAAGAAATTTAGTTTTTTTATAAAAAACTAGTAAACTTAATAACAAAAATTACTTGAAAACTAAGCAAAGCTTTGCAAATTTTATGGAATAAAGTAAATAACATTAAAGAACTATAAGAACTACAAGAATTCAGCATACAAAACCAATAACTCTCAACTAAGTATCTTCTATTAAAATTTAAACAATTTTAACACCTTATGAAATTCATCCAAAATTTCAAAAAATAAAAGATGCACAAACAAAGCTGCATTAGCATATTTCAATATTAATTTTCGACAACAAATGAGTCATAGACGAGAAACGGATTTTTTAAGTATCTTTCATCTTTCCCAGAAAAATCGTGAAGTAAAAACTTTCAAGGCAATAAATCTTCAACGACATATTGACAGAGTATTCAGAAGTTACAAATTAGCTAACTCTCAACTGAAAACAGTCTGCAACCGAGTGATCACGGAGTTTCCCACCAATTATTAAGTATTTGCACAACTATTGTTTGAAGAGATTGTCAACAAAAGTTCCCCCTCGGCTGATTTATGGGCCCCGATAGAGTGGTCCCTTATCAGCGACGACCTTCAAGACTGACCGATATTGAACCACTTGAAGTGAAGTGAGAGTGCTACCAATCCCAATGATCAGCGATCCGCATCAAGGTCGTCAGATTGTCATAAACTATAACTGTTATAATTGTTAATCACTCGCGCCCCCGTCGGAAGTTGTGATTGCGGAAAACACGAGGCGTGAATACCGCCCTATAGCCCAGGCGGCGCTTTTTGTCGATGATTAACCTTAATTGTATATCAGAGTGATAGGTTAAAGTACAGTCATTTCGTGCACTGAAATAAAAGTGGGCGAAAGTCATTAAACTTATCTACAAAATCTAATGCCTACTGGAATATTGAAAATTATTATAATATAAAGAGGTTTAAGACTATGAAACTTATAATTTGCAAATATATTAAAAAGTTTTGAAAATAGTGATCTTCTAAAATAAAGTTAACTTGGGTTACTAACTTATTTTTTGATTGAAAATAATCCATTTTGAAAAAAGGCTTATGTTGGCTTGGCTTATTTGTTGGTATCGATATTCAATATTATATTTTCTGTATCCATCAGGATTCAAAGAAAGAGACATGTAAATTGAATACAATTTTTCGCATATTTGATCTATAAGGTCGATATTTTCATTAAAAGCGATATTTTTGGATATTTCAGGTTTTGATATATAAAGTATTGCCATATTTTAGATATGATATCGTACTTCTCTTCTTTTTATACATCCCAGCTTCGTTCTTTTGTAAACATACCCTTTACTTGACCATTTCTTTGGAATTTTTAAGATTTCTGGACACAAATTAAAGAACTACAAGGCAAGAGACCGAATAATTTTATAAAGATAGAATTTCTTTTTGCGAATTTTCGTTTTGAATAGGCTGAATTTTTCTCTCTGTGTTATATCTATAGCCATACCTATACAGCAAACTGCCGATTCACGCTGACACGTGCAGCGTCGAACCTCGTAGTCTCTGTGCTTGAAAAAAAGAACCCTTTTGGATTGGGAAAAAGTACCGCGGATTCGAACCGAACCGAAGAGGTGAAATGCGGTTAATAGGGGCCAATGGTTTTGCAGGCACGAATGTAATTCACCGCGGAATCCCAATTACCATATTGAATTTCCCTGAAGACCGCAGCGTGACCTTAGCTGGAACTTTGCGCACAGCTCGGCGATCCCCCTTAAGGCGCTGATAAGACAGCTTTATCAGGAGCAGCAGCGTTGGCCGAGGCAGCGGCGGTAAACGCGGCAGCAGCGCAAGCAGCAAAGCCAGCAGCAACGTCGACCGCAACAGAGGCGGTAAAAAGCTCGCTCGCAGAGCGGAAGTGCTGGCGAAATGAATATTAAAAGAGCGAGCCGAGAGCGCGATCTGCCAATAAGTTTCATGCGATTAACGATTTGTTTGGCATTGCGACGGCAGTAGCAAAAGCAGAGACAGCGGCAGCAGCAACGGCAGCAGCAGCAGCAGCAGCGTCAGCAGCAGCAGCGTTGGTGCGAATTTTAGTTTGGATTTTTCTATAAACACAGGCCCGCCCTTATGCTGGCCAACATTCGCGCTTGTGATACGAAGCATAGAGCCGCTATGTGAGCGCTGCGAACCAAAGTCTGACCTTCACACACCGTCGAAATTATTTTGCACAATTCTTGCCGCTGCACAAAAACCAACAAAAATACAAACCGCAAACTACAGACTACAGACTAAGAGCAGCAAACAACCAAAATAACAAACAAACAAACAACAAGTATCAACTAACGCAATCGACACAAAAGTTCCTAAATCAAAGTCACATTTTGTGCGAAACACACAAGTTCCTAAGTAGCTGAAAGCCAGACAACAAGACAATCGCGTCAGCAGAAAGCAAAAGCAGAAAGCAGAAGCAACAAGCTTCAAGCAACAAGAAACTCCAAAAAGAGCAACATGACAGCACTGGGATTAGTTCTGCTATCAATGATGGGTAAGTGTCGTGTGCTGGAGAGGCTTTCCTTATCGAGAAGATATCACACCTCCTCCTCCTATATTATTTCTGCGCGCCCATCCATCCACCTGCAATCGGTGTCCGCTGAGCCCTGACAGCTGCTATATACATATTTAATATATATCTGTATATGCACCGGGCACTGATAGCTGACGTATAATATATGCATAATTTGCACGCTGTCAAGATATGTGATTTTTTGTTTCAATTAATTACTGACATTTAACAAAATTGTCATTTACGGCCTGACAGCCAGCGGGCGAGCGAAATTGTTTTTGATTTTAATATTCATAATAATTCCAACACCCTAACTGAGGCACTGGGTCCTCTTATCATTTTCTCTCGCTTTACGAGAATTCTTACGAAACGGAGATAATGGTATATAATATTCGTTTTTAGACGAAGAAAAATATGAATGAAATTGATTATTAATGGGCAGTTTTATCAACTATAATATGTGAATGAGAAAAGGGGTTGAGATATTTTTTTGAAACATATTTTATTATGAAATGAGGAATTATAGTTATTTTTTCTCTCCTAAAATGTTCTATAAATTTATACAAATGCGGTTAATATATCTTGAAGGCACCTTAAAATTCTCAAGTACGAAATTTAGTTCAAAATAACATTCTGTAAAATTACTACAGAAGTTTCCTTGGTTTTAAAGGATATTATATATATCATAACTTAGTGGGTTTCTGGTCTTATATTGCAGCCTAAGATGTATAAGTAAAATTGGCAAAAGATCAGGTAAAACATTAACCCAAAACTTTAACTAAGCGAAATATATATTTACTCCACCAAAAGAGTTTCTGTATAAAAAATACAGCCATGAATAATATATCTCATGTCTATCAACACTTCTTTACGAATTGTTAGCTATAAAAACCTTCCCAAAAAAAGGGAATTCAATAGTCGGTACTTGTCCTATAATTGCTCGCTTTCTTTTTTATATATAGCCTTTTCGTTCTTTTTTTTTTTTTATTTTATTGTGTTCTTTTTTCGCTGTTTGTTTGCTCCGGGTACTTTTTTTTTTTTTGCTGTTTTCCCGTTGTACGGGTATCGTTCGTTTTTTGCCTGTTGCTTTTTTAATTTTTGTTGTAATCGAGCGTGACTTAATTTCGCACATTCCCCCCGAAACAATGCACGGCTGGATATTTGTTTAATGGGCAGACGACTGACGACTGACGACTGACGACTGACGACTGACGACTGACGAGTGTCGACTGCCGACCACCGACGGGCCGCTCTTCAGCATCGTCAACATAATAATATTGAAATGTCTCTATTATGTGCTTTGCCTGATTAAAAACAAACAATTACCTAAGGGACCACTCCAACCACTCGCTCAACGAGAGTGTGTGTGCATGCCTGCCACTCTAATTACTCGCTCGGTAATTTAAATACTTCAATTATGCGAGAATTTAATCAACGGAGCAGCGCAGGATTAATCGAAAATTATCAAAGAACTTTGCGCCAAATGCCTCCCAAATTGCTTTTTCCAAAGCTGAGTGTGTAAGAGTGTGTGTACGTGTAAGAGCTTAGGTGATTTACCTTTAACGCCACCTGAACTATCGCCCGACATTGCGATAGGGAGGTGTGAATATTCGGGGCGTGTGTGTGAGGGCCACAAAGTTTGCAACATTGATTAGGCCAACGAGTTTTAATGTTTACTTTATTAGGCCGCGTAATTAGGGTAACAATTAGGGTAGTGGGGCGTGGCTGTATACAGCCCACGGAGCTATCGGAGCTTTGCTGTAAATATAAATGTAATTAACATGTTACACACACTAAAAAGTAAGCGGCATAAATTAACAAACAGCCAACGATTTGGCAGTCCCCTCACATCCTGCACCGGCTGCTCCTGCTGCTCCTGTTCATGCTTCTGCTACTTGCTTCGTGCTCTTGCTTCGTGCTTCCTGCTCTGTTTATTATTCAAGCACGCGCCGTCGATGAAGTCCAGGATTCAGGATTCAGGATTCACGATAGGTGCCAAAGTGCGGGCGCCACACTCGGCAAGAGCAGCAGACAGTTGCTAGCAAAATAATAGTTATCATAGACTATCTTAAAAGGGGAAGGAATTTATCGTTTAAAGATCAACCCAATTTTGAAAAGGATAAATTTGATATAAATACAATAAATATCAAATAAAAGGTTAGGAGCAACAATTTAATTTCCAAAAATAAAACCGTAAGCCTTGTCTCTCTTTAAACCCCCTTTAATTCATACAAAATTAAAGTGAAAAACTATTTTCCGCAGTCCAAACCTAAAACCGGAAGTGCGAAAATCAGGATGTTGTATAATTTCGGCCCCGTCTGTGTGCCCACGCAACTTTCGCTCTCCGTAAATTTTAATTAGAAACTGCCGCTATTAACTTAGTCAAGTGCCGCGTCTCCTGTTTCCGCCTCCGACCGTTCTCTCTCTCCCACTTCCCGTTCAGCCATTTTCCCGGCCAAGTTTTCCGTATGCATATAAATGCTGGGGGCGTATATCCAGAGTGGGCGTGGTGCCGAAGTTTTTGGCAGACGACAGCGCAAACATGGGCAAACCTCCTCCTCGACTCCTACGGCACACATAAAGCAAATTTGAAATATAATAAAATAGTTTTCGAGTCGAATTGGAGTCGGAATTTGCATTCATGACTCAGGGCCGAGGAACCAGGGCCAAACGGAACTGAGCTCCGGCCTTTTTCTCCCGAGGGGGGGCCGCAGTGGCAGTGTCAACGGCCAAACGTTCACGCCATTGATAGATGATACCATACCCGCAGCACCTGTTGCTCTCGGCTCTCGGCTTCCGCTGCTGCTATGTGGCTTTTGGCTTTCAAACATTTCGCATTGACGGCTTTGAGCTGAGTCACGCTGATGGAGCGCCGAAGCTGAACGAATCGGGAATGACCTGCCGCGAAATAGATACTTTTATCTGCGAATAATCTGCCACCGATTTTTCCAGCACAACGTTTGCATTTTATTGTTGTGCTTCGTGGGCCAATCTAAATATTTACTTAATGTACGAAAGCATGGAAAAATATTGCGCCATAAAAATACAGCAAAATTTTTTTCCTAAACTTTGAGACAAATATTTACATTATAATCATTCTTTAATAGAGAGGGAATGGAGGATTTTGGAAATTTGTGTTGTTTTCATAGGTAAACGTGTATTTGTTGTTTTTCAAAATGGGATCTAGCATTTATTTGGGATTTTTATTACAGAGATAAACGCTTAATATTATATACAAAAGTACTCCCAAAATGTACAAATTCTTCAGGCTAAACCTGTTCAAAAATATCCAAAAATTCTTCTATTTTGACAAAATTGAACCTATTTTTACCAGCTTTTAAAGTGTGTAAAAGATACTCCCAACTAATATGCCCCACTGGCACCTTTTTCAACCAAAATCAAATAAAAATCACCTAGCAGTCACTAGTTTAGCATATTTAATTCCCGCTCAAAACGACCGACTGATGACGATCGCGATTGCCAATCGGAGCCGATCGGCGACTTGTTTTTTACGTAGAGCAGCTCTCTCACTCGTAACGGGGGATTTTCAGTGGGATCGGGGAGTCGGCCAGGCAGAGTCAGTGCGAAATCGTGGCTCGGCCGAACCGCAGTTACCGCAGCAGACATCCGCAGACAGACGCCTCCGCGTTGGGGAATCCGACTATCATTTATCAGTGGAATGTGGGAAATGTACGGTAGCAGTAGTAGCAGCAGCAGCACCGCAGACCGCACTCCGCCCACCTATTACACACATCACGTATACGCACCCGCAGCCGGGACCCGGGACCCGGCTCCCCCTCTTTTGCAATTAAGGCCAACAAACGTTGGCTGTCTTGAAAGTGTTTCTGTGTCAGAAATATGAAATATAACGAATCTTCTTGCCTTTTGGCGAAAGTTAAAATCCAACTTGTTTTCCGACGAGAGATTCATGGCATCACCAAATAAAAGTCAAGGGCACAAGACACCAGATTACGAATGTAAACAACAAGTTAATGCTCTGAGCTAAATTTAACAAAAAGAAGAAAAAAAAATTTTAACGTGGGCTGCATTCCAGAAATCGAAAGGAATTTATTAAAAAAAGAAAGAAAAACAACAAGTAATAAATTGAGCAATAAAGTTATTGATTTAATTTAGCTTAAGGCTTGATGACGTGAAAGCGTTGTTATTTGTTTATTTGAAAAGTAATCATGTTAGTGATGTTGTGGCAAGATTTCTGGGGGAATTTTTCTTAATTCTCGGTATTTATTTTAAATGAATTTATTAACGGAGAAATCTTACTAAACCAAAAACCTTTTTAATGTTTTTTTTACAGGCTATAGCCAACACATGCAGCAGGCAAATCTGGGCGACGGCGTGGCCACTGCCCGCCTCATTTCCCGCTCCGACTGGGGCGCCCGCCTGCCCAAATCGGTGGAGCACTTCCAGGGCCCAGCTCCCTATGTGATTATCCATCACTCGTACATGCCGCCTGTGTGTTATACCACCGTGGATTGCATGAAGAGCATGCGGGATATGCAGGACTTCCATCAACTGGAGCGCGGCTGGAACGATATTGGCTATAGCTTTGGCATCGGCGGCGATGGCATGATCTACACGGGTCGCGGTTTCAACGTCATTGGAGCACATGCCCCCAAGTACAATGACAGGAGTGTGGGCATTGTTCTCATTGGAGATTGGCGAAGTAAGTAAAGTTTTTATTAAGCTTAAAAATATCTTAAAATCCTGACTTATTAATAATTATTTTTCTTCTTTGCTTTTCAGCGGAACTTCCCCCCAAACAAATGCTGGATGCGGCCAAAAACCTGATCGCCTTTGGCGTCTTCAAGGGCTACATTGATCCTGCCTATAAGCTGCTAGGCCACAAGCAGGTGCGTGACACCGAATGTCCTGGCGGTAGGCTGTTTGCGGAGATCTCCACCTGGCCCCACTTCACCCACCTGAACACCACCGAGGGCAGCAGCACTCCCACCACACCAGTTGAGCCCCACGCACACGCTCAGCCAGCGCCACCTAAAGCCGCACCGCAGGCGCCGCCCCAAGCCCCGCCAGCTGCTGCTCCCAAGGTCTAGCCCAGAGGCTGGGGCAAACGCAGTTTAAGAGAAGCCACAACGAGCTCGGCTCCCCGCACAACGCCAAGGAGTTCATTCAGTATTCATTAGATGTCTCTTCGAACATTTCACAAATAAAGCAATTTCTAGATGATAACACTTAAGCATAACCCCCGCAAGTTTCTCTTTGTATCCAACCTCGCCCCCTTACTCCGCCCCCCCCCCACCGCCCCCCGCCCCGTTCGCACTTGTCAAATCAAATAGCAATTAATTTGTGTCAAATTCGATTTCGATGGCGCGCAAGTTTTTGCTCGGCACGCGCGGCAATGAAAATGTCGGCGAACCCGCAAATCGAAAGGTTTTTCCGAACATTTTGGCAGCCACCCTCCGAGGGGGGGGTCCCATAGCCTGAAAAAAAATAACAGCCAAAATTCTAGATTCCATTCTCTGAATTATTGAAGGCCCCCGTGGGGAAGTCGCATGTAGCAACTGCCGACCAAAACCCAATCGCCTTTAAGCGGATTTTTTTAAAGTCCCCAAACATATGTTTTTTTGATGTTGAAAAAGGGGCTTTTTTTGTGGAAAATAATGTTTATATATAATTAATATTTTGCTATATTATATGGGAGAGCTTGAAAAAAACAAAAATTTTCTATTGACGGTCGATGGGGAATTTTCATACTGCGTGGGCATGCAGATTTCAGCTATTTAATTTGGCATACTTTTTGGCTGACTTTGACGGCCAAAAAAGGAGGACATTGCATGCTTTTAGGCAGCGCTTTAAAAGGAAACCAGCAAAAAAATGTGCATTTGATGGCAAAATCGTTGCAAGTTAAATAAATATTGGCGGTGCTGACATTTGACATGCGCTTTAATTACAGTTTTTTTCAACGCAATAATTGCAATGATTTTCCGAGAGCATTTCCACCCTATGGAATATTTTAATTGGTTGTATTTCGTTTTAAAACTAGACTATTTGTGTGAAACTTTATATACTAATTTAGAGGAAAGAGACAAATTGGAAAATTTAATAGAATCAGTGGAGTCAGTGTCTGGATTGGCTCTACAGGTGTGGAGAGAGGATATTGATTGGTAGATGCACGGATAGGAGAGATAGCAATTAAAAATTTATTTCTACCTTATAGATGGCATATTTTAAAGAGATATATTTTGGTTTCTAACTAACATATAAGTCTGAAACTGTATACACTAATTAATAGTGAATATACGACAAGGAATCCTTAGGAAGATTGACCGAACCGTTGTTTGGTTAAGCTCTACAGACTGTTCTTAGTAGGTAAATGCAGAAATATGAATTTGCAAAAGTAGTGTCTTATAGATGGCATCGGAAATATGGAAATATTTCGTTTTCTAACTAAAATAAAAGTCTGAAACTTTTAACACATATTAAGAGTCAATATACAGCTTGGAATCTTTAATAAGATTTAAAGAGCACTTGTTAGTTTTACCTCTATAATTCGTAAGTGCACAAATGAGCTATAGTCTATCCCTAGTCCAATCGATTAGCTAATCATTAAGACTATAAATACAACCACGCACCGATCAATCGATCGATTACAGCACTTCCCAGAAATGTCAACCCACAATTGAGTGAATCGTAGGAGCGACCGCCACTTAGGAGACAATGTAAATATTGAAGGCGGAGATCATTGGAGAGAATCATTTGGACCTGACAGAACGCCGAACAGAAGCACTAATGGGTTTGGACTTTCTAGACGAGTGGTTTTTATCACAGGGTAAGAGAGGCCGCCCCCTCCCCTCCACTCACTGTTCACCCTCAATCCCCCTCCTGTATATTAGCTGCGACGCCCACGTCCGTGTCGCTAGAGAAACTTGCGTAATTGCGGCCCATTCACGGCGCGGAGGCGCCTGATAAGAGCCAACTAACGAGGAAGGGAGGGGCGAAGCAGCAGCAGCATCCTTGAAGTGGGCCACATAGCCAGGTTATTAATAATTCCATTGAACTGCACCTGCCATAAGGTCAATCCAAGCCGCGCCAACGTCCCTCGGCCCCGAAAGACCGAACAAGATGCTAAAAATATTCTCCTCTGTCGGTCAACAAAAAATTTTCATTTCACTTCATTATGCTGTGCTCTCGCCGAAAAAAAAAAATCAAAGAGATAATATAGAGAGAATTCCCGAAAGAGCGTGAGAGTGAGAGTGAGTGTGTGTGAAAATTTTGAAATTTTTCAGGCATCGCCTGGCTGTTGGAAAATGTATGAATTTAGTTTTTGAAACGCCGTCATAGGCGCTGCTGCCTCCGCTGCTGAAGGCTTACTCTACGTCAGTGCGAATCGAGTGTGTGTGTGTATTTGTGCGGGTGTTCGTGAGTGTGTGGGTGTTCTAGTGAATGTGTGTGTGTGGTGTTTGCGGGTGTCTGACCCAGCCAATACACACACACACACCTGATACATATAGGACAATACAACGACGCGAACGATGTGCAACGCAGCAAACTGCAGCGAAACCGAGCGAATGAACCAATTAATACACATAATAAAAATCCAAAAGGAAATCTGAAAAAATCACTGAAAAATACACGAAAAATATCTGCAAAACGGCGAAAAGGAATCCGAGAAATATCCACAAAATATATAAATAAAATTCGTGTACATTTTGGATGGCAAAATGCGCAGCTTTGCTTAGCTCTTGTCACCGGCGCGGCCAATCGATCTAATAAATCTCTCTGGAGGGGCGTTATGAATGGCCGTTCCCGAAATATCGCCACCGGGCGATATTTTTAAACACTTGTGTTGACAGGCAATCTTAGGATGAAATATGCTGCCGGCCCTGGCATTATTTCTTCTTTTTTTTTTGTGTTTGCCATTCCAAAAGCAAATTCCGCACGACTTTCGAGCCAAATTAGCCAGAGTCTCTCGTTAACAATTTTAATTGAAATTTCATTTTTTCTGTCGCTCACTCTATGTTTTTTTAGTTTTTTTTTTTTACCCACAGGGGATGAGAGATGCAACATTGGAATATACAGTAGAACTTTCCTAAAATCGAATTACCAAACTTGCCACAGAAATTGAGAAAGCAGAAAGACAAAAAGAAGATTCTGACTTATGATTCCTTTGGCGTGTCGCTAGGGACCTTCAAAGTTTTCCCTCAAAAACTAAGAACTTCTAAAGAGTTACTGCAGAACTGATGAGCCAAAAATGTTTAAAATTTCATAAATTAATTATAAAACAGGATACATTAATATCCACAGAGAGCACCCAAATTAGTTAGAGAAATTCGCGTCATGGACGCTCTGCTGTCTGCCTAAGTATAATTTTTATTTGCATGTCATGTTTAATTAACGCCTCCATGATGCAGGAAAGACCGAGAAAGTGTTCCGTCGCTCTGGCCAAAAAAAAATTTGCAATCGGCCCCCGAACGGGAGGAATTGAAATGAATATGGACGACGACATGGACCCGGGGCGGGCGGCTTTTTCAGGGGGGCGGCCATGGAAATGGCAATGGAATGAAACAAATTCGGATTTCATTCTGCCTCCTCGCGTTCGCTCCTCTTTTTTGGGTGGCTTTTCTTTCTTTTTTTTTTTTGTTTCATGTTGTTTTTTCTCCATACACCCCAGTTTTGTGTACGTTTTGCTGTCTACTTTGTGAAACGAGCCAGTTGAATAAAAACAAAAGCAACAATAAAAGCAGAGCAAAGCGGACGGAAAAGAGAGGAAAAAAAATGGAAAATATATCTGCCTAAAGACGAGAAAGCGCCAGAGAGATGTGTTTCCTTTTATTCTTTCGATTTGATTCCGCTCTCTCACCCTCTCTTTTTTTCGGTTTGCTTCTACCTTTTTTTTTTGGACTCTCGGCGGCACAAAGAACCTAAAATTAAATATTTTCGCCTTTTACATATCGCAGCCAGTGGCAGAGCAAATCGTTTCTGCTTTTGTTTTTGTTGCTCTATTCCCATGCACTCCGCCGCCTCTTGTTGTAATTCTTGTTGTTGCTGTTTATTGGAGTGCATATGTACGGACGGAAGGCAATGGCGGACGGACGCGCATTTAGCTGGACATATTCGCAAGCAGGAATAGTTGTGGTCAGGAGAATAGGAATGCCTAAATTGGTAGTAAATTTATTAGAGAAATTAAAAGGGAACTTAATTTTAAAATTCTATAAGTGCTTAGCAGTTCTCTATCTCAAAGCTTTTGAAGTGTGGCAAGTAGTATTAACTTTTGGAGGTTTTTTTACCTTTACGGCGTAGACATTAAATAAAAAACAGCTTTCTTTAAACTTTGTAAAGTTTTTAACTCGATAGGAAGTATGCAATTAAACAGAAAAATATCGTACGATTAATCATATAATAATCTTTTTTTTTATAGAGCTGTAAATTAATTTAATTAATTAATTATAAATAAATAAAATTAATTTAAATTTTTAACAAGTTGTATAAATATTTCTATGGCTTGTAAATATTTATTTTCCTATTTTGAATTTTAATAAATGTGCAAATTTAAATTATTTCTGTGACATACCTGCTATAAAAAAACACAAATATGAATATTTTTGTTGTTAAAACTTTCAGTGTTAGTTTTGTTAGTTAGTTTTAAATTTGTTTCCCCCAACTAGACGGCCAAACTTTATTTTCCCTACTTTTCTGACCACAACTGTTTGCTGTTTTTGCGTGCGCTTGCAAAAGCATTCCTCTCTCAGTTGGGATTTGTTGATGCATTCGCCGCGTGCTCCCGTCCCTCTTTCTGGCCTCTGTATCCCCCTAAATCTCTATACCCATATCCATGGATGTCCCTGTCCATGACTATGACACAAAGGCCTACATTCTGTCTGTCGGCGGCAGCAGCTAGGCAAAGCTAATGAGCGCATTCAGTTAAAAATAACATTGAAAATGAAACATACCCAAATATACACGAATTGAAATGAATTGGATCGGATTGAAAATATCTCAAACAGCTGTTGCTCATCGTCCACAGCGGACCGCGAATAAAATTCACAGCAACAAAAATTCGCGCAGTAAAATAAAACAAAAATAAATAAAAATCTATACCGAACAAAAATACGCGTAAAAAAAGAATTATCAAAAGTCAAATAGAACTCGGCGGACCAAAAACAAATAAAAAAAAAACCTAGAAAAAAATTCGAAAAAAAAGAAACACGGAAAATCTGAATGAAAGAACTTTTTCGGACAACTTGCGAGTCTCTCCCTCGTCGCGGCTGCTAATGTGCAAAGTTTTGTGTTTTCATCAGCAGGAAAAACGTCCGAAAAAAATCCCCGACAAATTATTTAAAAAGAGTGTGCAAATAGACGGGCGACGACATCGGCCCCTAGAGAATTAAACAACCATAAACACCAGGGAAAAAAAACAGAAAAAAATCCAGAGTCCCAACGAGAAGTTGCGATGCCTTTTGTGACGCCCCGCACGGGGACGAGCAGTGCAAGCAGTGCACCCGGCGGACGCACCACATTCCGTCCGCCATGGGTTAAGGATGACGGCGGCGCCTCAACCGCGGCCAGCACCACAAAGCCCAGCGCCACGCCGTGGGCCAAGAAGAACGCCGAGGCCACGCCGGCGACCAAGGAAAATGGCGAAAAGTCCACCACAACCAAGCCAAAGGCAACTGCAGTGGCCAAGAAAACCACCACGACGACCGCTGAACCGACCAAAAAGGTGACCGAACCGGTCAAGAAGGTGGCCGAGCCCGCCAAGAAGGCGCCAGAGCCAGCCAAAAAGGTGGCTGAGCCCGTAAAGAAATCTTCCCTGGCGGCCAAGAAGACTCCTGAACCTGTTACAACCAAGAAAGCACCCGAGCCTGTAAAGAAGGTAGCGGCCACTGCGGTGACCAAGAAGCCAGTGGGCACCACCTCGGCACTAAAGAAGAAGAAGGAGCCAACACCACCACCCGAGTCCTCCTCCGAGGAAGAGGAGAGCGAGGAGGAGGAAGAGACCGAAGAGGAGACCGAGTCCGAGGAGGAGGAAGAGACCGAGGAGGAGAGCGAATCCGAGGAGGAGGAAAGCGAAGATGAGGACACCACCGTCGACGAGAAGGTGCCCGAGCACGTCCGGAAGGCTGCCCAGCTGCGTCCCACTCCCGTCAACAAGAAGCCGGAGCCAGAAAGTGAGTTGAGCCAACGTTTCACAATGGAAAAGCCGAAGCTGCGCAGCGTGGTTGTCAAGCGGGACAGGTCGCTAAAGAAAATGGCCACCGAGGACGACGACGAGGCCGAGGAGGGTGAGACCGAGGAGGATCGCGAGCGGCGGCGACGCTTCAAGCTGGAGAAGCCCAAGCTGCGGCATGTGAAGCGCGAGGAGAAGCCGCTGCCCAGCAAGAGCACCGACGACCTGGCCAAGATCCGGCCCGTGCTCAAGAAGGTACCCAAGATCGATGAGCTCCTCAAGGAGCCCAAGGAGGAGCCCAAGCCCGAGTTCACGACCAAGACCCTGCGCAAAGCCTCCCTGAAACGCGAGCCGAGCATCAAGAATGGTAAGTTATCCGCTCCGATCCGATCGACCTCAGCAGCTCCCTCGATGGAACCTAACCCGATGCCCGACTGGATTAACCCCGATTAACCTCCACCGAATGGATCGACTCAACAAGCGCTGTAAACTATCGCCCCTTTGCTTCTCTAATGGCTAATGTCTAATGTCTAACCCAAAAAGTATTTCTATTTACTATACGCTGGGGGGAAGCTGTTGGCCAATATTCTCTATATGTTCTTTTTGCCTATTCCGCTTTTGGGACTTTCGTCGGCCCTGGCCAAAAGGCAAGGCCAGTGGCCAGTGGGCAGAGTGTGGCGAAAACAAAACAAAAATAATGCGTCATCATGGCGTATGAGCGATATTTGTGCATGAGACTCGCTCAATGGGGATGGGAACGTGAGTGGCCAGTTGAGAGAGATTATCAAATGTGTCATTGCTAATATATATTCCTAGTGAATATGTTTCACCAAGTTTGGTTTTTGGCAAACATTTAGCGTGGACGTTTAACGGGGCGTATGAGTGATATATGGGGGAGACAAGGTGATTTTATCATTTAAAAATATATGATCTATTGAGGTTTAAGTTAAAAATACTGAATAACACTTGTTGTTAAGTGTTTAATGTTCTTTCGTGGTTTAAATATCATCAAAAACTTGCAAGTTCGTTTCACGGTGTATCAAAAAGTTTGTCACTTGCAGATGCAGTTTAACCGCAGGCTCTATTGAAAACTTAATTAAAGAAACGTCTCAAAACCGGCACACTTTCTTTCAAACTCGGTTAAGATTCGAGAGCAAACTTTGCTCTCTTGAAGCCACTTGCTTTGTAAAAGGATGTGTTCTTTATACATGTGCATATGTGTGTGCTGTTAATATTTCTCTCTCCCCACACTCTTTCAACAAAGTCAATAGCGAACGAGAGAGTTTTGTGTTACCGACGCTCTCGTATTTTCGTTTCGTATCTTCTCTCTCCGAATGCAATTGAGTGCAATAACAACTAAAAACGGAAAGACGAAACAGAAGAAAGACTCTTTTAAGTTTATTTTCAATAGCTCTGAGAGAGGTCAAATGACCATAACGTTTTAGAGCTATTTAGGAACTCCGGTTTAAATATATTATCTAGTTAACATAAGGAAACTCTTTAAGATATTTCAGTTTGGTTATGGACTTAAATTTATTCCCCTTAACAGTCCTTAACAGTTTTCCATAAAGAAAGGTTTATTTTTAAGGTAAAAATCAAATTTAATAACCAGTTCTTTCATTTCCAATTAAAAACATTCAAGTAAATATCGTTTTTTGCTAGAGATATCAATAACATATATTACATTTTCCGAAGAGCAAGGGTTGTAGTGTAAACACACCCTTTTTAATATGAAACGGAAACGGCTTCCCTCACGCTGCCATCAATGTCTGTTACCTGTCGCTCTCAGCCATCTCTGCGGTCTGCTCATTTATAAAAACGCAGGAAAATATACACGGATTGCTGCCAGAGTGCACAAATATTCGCATATAGAGGAATATGCGAATTTATATACTTGAAATGAAATGTGTAAAAAAATATATTTCATCAAAATGTTTCGCCCAAACAAAAACCACAAAGCGCACACGGACAAGGGACAGTGAGAACAGAGGGACACACACAGTGGGAGAAGCAAGGCTATAAAGCAATATAAATATCATTTTTTATTTATTAAATTTTAGTGAGTGTTGTGCATTGAGCCGAACGGGGCGCAAAGTGTTTTCCTGCCTGCATTTGCCACTGGGTTTTATTTTTGGGTTTCAATTCCCTTTTCCGGGAAGGATACCTGCCCCGCACCTGCTTTTGGAAGTGCAAACAATACAAAAGGTATTCTCTAATTCCGTATTTATTGCCACACACTCTCAACTCTTGCGGAGGCTGTAATTTTGTAATGGACTTTCCCGCCGCGAGGCTGGGTAGGATTGGTGGTGAAAAAGGAGGAGCAGGAGAAGCAAGGCTTCTGCCAAAAAGACAAAGAACAAATGACAGTGCGTTGCATAAGTATGCCGTCACCTGGCCTCAAAATTGAATTGCAGGAAGTTGCCCCGAAGGCAAGAAGGCCTCAAGTTTCCCCCTGGGGGCAGGCAGGCAACTAAAATGAAGTGAAAAGCTCGTTAGGACCTGGAAAAACGAACGGGATAACAGGGAATGGGGAGGGGAGCGGAGAGGAGCGGCTAAAGGCTACGTGTGAGGCAGTTAACTTGCCTTTGTCCCCGTCCTAATCAGTGGGCAATAACGTGACCGCAAATGCCTCCTAATCTTGACCGACAAACAAAAGGATCGAAGAGGAGGAGGACACTGGCCAAAGAGGTCACTAAATAAAATGACCAAAAAACGTTCGTCCGCCAAAAATAAAACAGAGCAACGTTTGTCCTTTTTAAAGCTGTCACCCTATCAAAGACAAAAAAAAAAGGAAAAGCGAAACAAAAAATAAAGACGAAAAAAAGGGAGCAGCAAGGAAAAGACGAAGGCGAAACATTTATTTAATGTGTTCGGGGTAAGGTCCTCGTTTCGGTAGAGTGAATTGGAGTGGCGAGGAGCGGAGTTCCTTTTTATGGTCTAAGCAAAATTCATGATTATTGCTCATTCTGTCAAAACTACAACATAAAATGGAATGTTTTAAAGCCAGATGAGGAATGGTAAAGAGGCATAAGGACACGGGCGACCAGAGAGAGTTCGGGTTGCCTCTGAAACCCGCAACTATCGAATGATAAAAGGCCAACTTTGGACTCGAATTGGAACTTGGACTTGGACCGAGCCGAAAGCTGCCAAAGATATATGGGAATGTGCTTGATAGAGTCTAACTAAATGCGCCATTTATATTCAAATATCCGCCACTAAAAAACAAAACGAAATAAAAGACGGCGCTGGCCGCAAGTTATCCTGCTGCTGCCCCTGACCCTGGCCCTGGTCCTGACTCGAATGTCTTCAAAAGGACCAGAAGCGGCAGGACAAAAATATTTTCTTTTATTTAAATGAGCCTCATCTCTATGTATGCGTGTGTAGATGCGAGACATGTAACGGCTGCGCCCCATTTTTTTGGCTAAATTCCTAGTCTTCCTTCTCCTCTGTCCTTCTCCGGGTCCTTCTGGCTCCTTTCTCAGGGTCAAGTGGGTGGATTGGGGGGTTTGTTCTGCTGTCATTAGAAATGTCGACTTTCAATAGGTGAGGGTGGTGAGGTGGCCATGTATTTCTCTCTGGGTTCCTGTATATATCCCATCCAACGGAGCATAAAAGATGATTAGGCTCTTTTAAAATTTCGAAATAGCGTGGTCAAAATGACGTAAAAGGAAATCGTTCAAAGCTCACACTCACACACACAGAGAGAGAGTCCCTGCTCATATTGGCCAATAGCTGTTGGCCATAATTATACTGGGCGACAATGAAATGGTTGACTGCATAATTGGATTAGTGTCCCCCAAACGATGGCAGAAACAAATCCAAATTGAAATTGAATTTTCTAATTGGACTTAAGGCCCATCACCTAGGGCACAAAAGGGAATTAAATGAGGGTTACCGTCGAGCGGAAAAGCAGCACAAACCGTTTAATAATCACGAAAGACGTTATTATATAACGAGACTTTTAAAGAAATTAAATCAGTTTCCACACGAAATGAATGCGGTAAATGTTTCGTGCTGAAAATAACACCTAAAGTGAATAATGTGAATGGAGCTTTTCCAAGTAGATTCACTTTGAAATGCTTACCATTTTGAGGGGGAGAAGAACATGCATAATTTCAGAGCTAATAGGGTTCCAAATAGTTTACCAAATCCCCCCATGTAATCCCTGTTGGCTCCTATTTCGCACTGGGTCCTGGCCAAGGCAAAAACGCTAATCAGACGGAGAGAGGAGCACTGACTCTCCCCCTCTCCTTCCACCGTGAAATATATGGGCTGGCTGAGCGGTGCTTCATCATGCCCCGGCAGACAATGAAGGAGCGCAGCAGCCTGGAAGCTGGGAAGTCACTCATCGGGCGGCAGGCAGGCAGCAGTCCATGAGCAGGACTCTACTGTTGGTCCCCCCATTCTCAGTTCACGAGTTATCAGGTACACTAGGAAAATAATTAGGAAAATAATCATAAATTGGAATGATTGTTGCAAATTTAGAATATCAAAATGAAGGAGAATTACCCTTTTTAAAAGTAAACTGTGTGATCATACTCGTTTTTAAGTGTAATAACTATACGATTATAGAACTTAAAGTATAGCTAGCAAATTTGTGTCATTAAATCTTACAAATATCTTGAAAACGAGCAATAGCAAACCTATTCATTAGCTCAGTTCTTTCTATAGAAAGTTACTCCTAAGAAAGGATGTGATTGTACTCCAAAATCAACAATAACAAACCTATCCAATAACTCTGTTCTTTCTATAGAAAATTACTCCTAAGAAACGATGTGACCGTACTCTTAGTTTAGTGTCATAACTATAAACCTGAACTATTTGAAGTGACACTTTGCTAGTCTCTGTTATTAGGTGCCTCTTTATACCTAACATATATCTTAAACATGTAGAGTATTTATTTAATAAGTATGTTCTTTCAAGAAAATTTATCCTATACAAGAAAAGAAAGCGACTTGGGGAAACCGAAATTCTTATACCCTTGCACTTTGATCATGAAAATCTTGATAACTGCTAATGATTTTCCCAGTGTATTCAGTACCAGTTACGCAGTAACAAGTTCCCCCTTATTCCCACTCCATTTTCCCGCACGACTTTGCCAGTTTTTGAAGACCCTGGGCACTCCGCACTCCTCCGACTTGATTCAATGACAACGGCAACATTTGTGCATGCATAGAATATTCTGCTGATGATAACACAATGAGCCAGTGGGCGTGGATGCCAAGGGGGTTCATATCCATACCCAGTACCAGGAGGAGGAGCTGGAGCTGGAGCAGGAGCTGGAGCAGGAACAGACCCGGGGAGTGAGCTCGCAAAATTTATGTTTACATACCCCGCTATTCATTCTGCGACGTCGTAAGTGCGGGCTTTGCGGTATATTAAGTGGGTAGCATCATCTCGAGATCCGAGGAGACCCTACCACTCCTTCCAACTGAGAGCAGTGCTTGCTTTTTATTTAAATAAGAAATAATTTTGTCGACATGAATGAATGAAGACTTTTATCTGCCCGGCACCCTTCCTCCCTTCCCTCTTACTTTCTTCTTCATTTTTTGCGGGTTCTTATTGTTGTTGTTGTTCTGGAATCTTTTGTTTCTTGTTCGCTTCCACTTTTGTTTGCCACTGATTTAGGATAACTGCCAGGGGGGGACAGAGGGAGCGGACTTGGTTCCGCTCCTGGTGGTTAAGGGTAGCGCCTTTGTCCATAAATTACTAAACCGAATTAAGCGCAACTCACTAAACGCGTCCTCAATTGGCTGTCCGAAAAGTTGACCACGTATTTTAATCAGTGAAACCCAAAATCAGTTCATTATCATGCAGACATGGATCAGGGGCAGGAGAGGGAGAGGAGGTTCTCCCAAAAACTAGGTGGGAAAAATCCAGAAGGTAACGGTTGCTCTAGACAATAATCAAGTTGCTCGTTCGCTCTGATTTCATTCCAGTAAAGTAACACGAGTTCGGATTAGTTTCCCCAGTTTCCCCCTCCATCCTCTCTGTATCTCTCGCTGGGTGCTTTCCCCAGTTTCCCAGGTGGAGAGGGTGCTGCTGGGTGTTTCAGACACTAATGCACCGCAAAAGGCAGCCAACCACTTAAAGATTAAGTGCAGATCCAGCCAGGCGCAACCGAGAAACCGAAAAACCAAAAAAGTGAGTGAGGAGACGGAGCCATGAGCTGGTTCTCAGACAAAGGATAAAGCCTTGGGTGCCCTTGGCTACACCCCAAAGCCCCCCGAAACCCCCATCTCCGGGTTCGCTCAAACAAAGCTAATTAACAGATTTGTCAGCTTTTCATCACTTGGCGGCGCCCTCATTGTTTTCCTCCTCTTTCTGCGTTGTTTGACTTTTACACTTTTTTCACAACAACAAAGAGACAGGGCAAGAAATGCAAAGTATTCGATAAAAAATTAACAAGAAAAAATAATAAAGACTTTTGATATATGTATGTGTGTGGGTGGGATCGAAACTGGCAAAGTTTTTCAATTGTTAATTACGAGGCCAAGAAGGAAAGACGACCGACCTCGAAGTTGATAGGGAAGAGAGAGCACGCGGTCCGGGGAAGACCTCTGCCTTGGGAAGTGAACATTGTTAGGCCAACAATTTAAGCGGAAATTTATTAGAAACAGCTGGCTGCAAGGGGTCTTTCTCGAACACTACCAATCCTAATTGGCCTCGTTAACAGAACACCAAGACGGCGAGAACGACTAAGGAAAAAGTACAGCCAGAAGAAGAAGGCTGGAAGGATGGAAGGCAGAGTTTAAACTAACTTAAACCCAAAGCGAGCCAGTGGGAGAGTGCGAGGGCCAGTCAAGCGCAACCCGACAAAGTAAAAAATGCAATCAAAGTTTTGTGCCCACCCCCTTCTGGCCTCGGACAACCTTCCGCCCGAATTGAATGGTGTTAAGGCAATAAAACACCATCAAAGCCAGGTCCAGGTTCCAGGACGAGGCCGAGGACGAGGCACTAACTTTTCAATCTCTGCTGCAACTTCCGACAGAGACAGCCATGTGTCTGGGATTCCACCCTCACCCATGGCACTACACTGGCATTAATTGTTATCAACTGAACTATAGGGAAACTGAACAGGAGAATATATTTATTTGAGTTAAAAACTGTGACATTATGCTTAAATCTAAATAATTTATCAGATTTGAAAACACTTTAAATGCGGGCCAAAGTATGCCACAAAATGTGAAACAAAACCACAAAACCATGCATTTTGGTCTGCGTGACCTTTATGGCATACTTTTTGGCACCTTTTCACTTGATTTAAAATTTTGTTCAAGACGATTTTAAATTGCATAATAATTAATAGGGGATGCCGCAGAAATTGTTGCAGATTTGAAATTATATGCGGGGCAAAAGTGTGCTTGATTACACCTTACAAAAGGGAACTAGTTCTCATTGGATTTTAGGTTATATATACATATTTTATTGCCTAAATTTTAAATTCCCATTTATTTTTTGAAGATTTTAAATTAGATTACAAATTAGAATAACATTATAGTTTATTTAAAAATGCCTTAGAAATCGCTTTATTCTTTAAATCATTTAAAGTAATGCTTTAGAATTTGTAACCAAGAGTTTTATTGCATACTTTTAGTCACACTTTAAAATGATTTCAAATTTACATTTATTTCTAAAAACTTTTTAAGAAACATTATTACCCCAAATTCTTTCAACTGCATCAAATTCTTGCCAAAATATATATTTTGTATTGTAAATTTCTCGAGTAACTAAATCGAATGCCTTGAAAAATTCTGGTGTTTAATGCCTTTTTTAAGTGCATTCCAGCCATTCCTTCTCTTTACCCTCCGATTGATATGTATGGCGGAACTTTGGCCACAAAACACAGCTAAACAGGGGGCGGGCTGGGGAGTAAAATAGCAGCAACCCAGCGGGCGCCGAAAAGAAGAACAGCAAACAAGAACAACTGACACAAATTGCAAACTCATTAAATTAAAATTATATTTAATAACCGCGAGTGCACGCAGCCAGCGCCCGGCGATTTGCTCTAATGCCCAGCGACCAGTCCTCGCCTCGGCCCCACTAGCAGCGTGCAGCCTCATTTCTTTATTCCGGCGGAGAATAACCTCCGGGTGCATTCCCGGGTCTCTTTTTTTTGTGTGTTTTTCCAGTTCCCGCCCCGCCGCCGCTGCCCTCGTTGGTGCCCAAGGCCCCGCCACCGCCACCACCGCCCCTGGCGCCCGGCGAGAAGCGAGAGCTCACCAGCACGCAAAAGGCGACACTCGAGAAGCTCAGGTGAGTGCAGAGTGACCCCAAACCCTGATCCCAGATACCTTTTAAGGATGACCATAATTCCGATTCGCTTCGATTCGCAGGACACGACCTAGGAGGCGCCCGGACTGGTCCGAGATGATGAAGGAGGTGGAGAGCGGCAGGAAGCTGCGCCATGTGGCCTGCAACGATAGGTGGGTATTAACCGGCGGGCAATCCCAGCCGGATTACACCGTAGTAAGTAGTTGCAGATTGCAACACACTTCCAAAAATTAAAAAACTAACTAGGGCGGAAGGTAAAGATAAACAAAGCGGCGAAACTTTTAATTCCAAGCCTTGCCATGTTTACGCAGTTAACTTTTTCGGCCAAAAAAAAAGAAGTCTGCTAAATAGTTTTGTAATTAAAAATTAAACACAAAGCGGAAATAAGACGAATAGCTCAGGAGAGCTGTGCAAAGTTTTGAGTGCAATGAATGCAAACTTTAAGATACAATTTCCTTGCAAAAGTTGTAGTTGCTAATGGTTACTCTTAATCCCCTCGCAGATCTCAGCCCATCTTGACGTGCAAATCGATGACCAAAGTGGATGACAAGTTCATTTACGAGACGGAAAAGGACAACTCGCACAACAAGCTGCTCAAGCAGATCCAGGGCGGCATCAAGCTCAAGCCCACGCGCACCAACGATCGCAGCAAGCCCGTCCTGGATGGCCTGCGCAAGTTCCGCCGCCAGATGACCATCGAGGAGCAGCTGCAGAAGTCGCAGTCGAAGATCAACATGCTCAGCGAGGCACCCAGCAGCCATGCCCTCGGCCCGGGCAGTGCCACAGCCTTGGGTGCCGGCGGCTCCCGGCCCAGCATCGTGTCAGCGATGTCCATCGATGAGGAGAGTCCCGACGAGCTGGACGACATCGATAAGATCCGCGACGATCTGCAGAGCACCAAGCAGATGCTCGCCCTGGAGCTGCGAAACCGTGAGGCTCAAGAGCGCGAAAACAAAAAGCTGCTGGCCAAGATCCGCACCCTGGAGACCGAGCTGGAGCGTGAGAAGTCGCGAGAGAAGAACCTGGAGTACGGTTCGAACGTGATTGTGGCCACCATGGATCCCACGCCCACGGCCGAACAGACCTTTGTGAACAGCCTGAAGCGCGAGGTGGAGGATGCGCGCAAGGTGTCCAAGGAGGTGGAGCAGAACTACAAGAGCACCAGCGAGCAGCTGGTGGAGGCCAAGACCGAGGTCGAGGAGCAGCGCCGCCAGATTCAACTCCTCGAGCGCAAACTGGCAGCGGCCCTGAAGGTGAGTCGATGTTCCTGGTTCAGAGGATGAAAGGGATTGGGAATGTGGCTCAAAGTGTTGTCAGTTGAGACTGGATTATGGGTTAAACCTTTCCTTTAACTTACTATTAACCCTTTCCTTAAAATACTCTTGCAGAAGCTATAATGTCCGTCTGCTTAAAAGCAATTTTAAATTTAAAAACTAGTCCTAGTAAAGTCTGCAAGGGTATTCCAGGCATCGGTTCCCGAGGCTAGACATCCGTTTCTTGTTTTTAGTGTCGTCGGGGCCGAGTCGAGGCATCCGCCGAGGGCGGAAGGTAGACGGGAGCAGCTAACAAAGCCACAGCAATCAGTAGCAGCCACTTAGTGTCCTCACTTTAGTTATCCTTAGAAGCTATAGTAGCCAGAGAAACAGATCAGCTGACAACACTTGACACCAGTCTAGGATGGGTCTGGGAATGGGGCACCTCACCTCACCCACTCAGAATTTTTCCATTATTGACTCTGGTCTGCACACAAAAGCCTTTTGAGCTCATCATAATTGGTCAGAAAGTTTCACAAAATTACTCGCAGCAAAAGCGAGAAGCAATTTCTAATTTCGGAAGTCATGCATTTAATTAAAACAATGTTTGGCCTTTAAAGTCCTTTTGAGTTTTAGCTCAGTAACTACTTTTCAGTTTTGTTGGTTTAATCAGCAGGAATTTTCTTAGCAAGTCGTAACTTAATACATACATTTTCATGCAATTGATTCTAGGGTTTCCCTTAAATTTGTGTTGTTTGGAAGCAAAGTAATAAATGTTTTTAGCTTCAATTAAATTTCCTTGAAGGCCTATTAAATTCTGTAAAATAGAAAACAAGGAAACAAACGTAATTTAATTCATTACAGGAATTTCTTAAACTATTAAAAATAGTTCAAAAATAGAAAACAATTTAATTCCTTACAGAAATTTCTTAAATTATTAAACTTAGTTCAAAGACTTCGTTTGCAGACCGCCTAAAAAAACTGACCCCTAACACCGACACGCATGCTGCATGCCGCCAAGAATAACCTTCCCAGATTCCGCCCAGACCCAAAGCGGTGCTATGACCCGTCGAGGACACGCCCAGACCCGTCCCATCCTTTCGCGCTCTTGCACTCCGCAGCAACTAACCGATTAACCCGTGTTGACGCTCTCTTGCCAAGGCGATACCAAGCACTAACCGAACGCACATTAGTAATTGCTTTGCTTACGACGACGACGACTACGACGATGACGACGACGGTTGCTTCCACTACGACCACTACCGCTCAGCGAGGCACCAGGTAAAGCCAAGCCCCGCCAGCGACGCCCTCACTAACCTTTTTTTTTTCGTGTGTGTCTCCATTTCCTGTTCCGCCCAGGGCGGTGGATCGATGGATGGATCGCGACGAGCCAGCGATGCCAACTTCGGGCGTGACAGCTCGCCGGAACTGGAGCTGGAGGTCAGCGAGAGCGATCCGGACGAGCCGGAGGAGAAGAAGACGGAGCGCAGGGAGCGGCGGGCCGGCAAGGAGCTGAAGGTCCTTCGCAGCAAGCTGACCAAGCTGAAGGTCAAGGAGGAGGCGGCCAAGAAGGAGAAGGATGCCCTCAAGCAGGCCATGAAGAAGAACCATGTGATCCTCAAGTGAGTACAGTCTTTGTGTTCTTTGTTTAGAAAGGACTTTATTTCCATTTTCTGCATTGCCTTCGCTAGGGAGGAGAACAAAAAGTTCAAGAAGCTGGAGAAGGAGGTCCAGAAGATGGCTGCCTCGATGAAACTGGACGAGGACGACGTAGATGGCGAGGAGAAGGACGAGGATGAGGAGGAGCCCGAGGAGAAGGACGAGAGCGAGGAGGAGGAGGAGGAGTCCGACGACGAGTCCGAGGAGTCCGAGTCTGAGGCCAGCGAAGCGGAAACGGGCAGCGAGTCCGAACCGGAGGTGAGTTCTAAAGTCTCTCTGGCACTTACCTGTATTTATATTCCTTTTTCTATATCCTTGAAGGACTCGCCAAACTCCGCGAAGAAGGCGAACGTGGAGCCGCGGGTGAAGAAGCACGAGAGCCGGTTCGCCGCTATGAAGAAGTGCAACGTGCTGCTCCAGGCGAACGTCGACAATTTGCAGGATCAAATTGTGCAAGTGCGATCGCGGGCCACCAACCTGCAGGACGAACTGGACGCGGTTATTGCCGATCTGGGCTTCTAATTGTTTCCTCCTTAAGTCTCCCTTTCCGTTCCTTGACCTTGTTTTTTTCGAGAAATGTGTGTGTCCGTGCTGCCGGAAAATGATTATTATTTTTCTGATATAAACAAACAATAATAAACAAACAAACAAAACAATTAGCTTAGAGATGGAAGTAAGTCGATTACTTGGGAAGCAACCAGTCTGGCAACGCTATGCACTGATTGTTTTTTGCGCGGTCTGGCAGCACCTCTAACGCTCAAGGACTCTTTAAGTGTGACCAGTTTACCCGCCAATATTGAAAATTATAAAAATTTCCTTAAAAATATAACAAATTATGCTCAAAATCAATTAAAAATTCCAATTAAAACGTATTTACTCATAAGTCGTATTTATTTATAGTATTTGTAAGCATGTATAACAATGTACAAAACAACAAATCGGCGAAATTGGCTAAACTAAACGCGCACTACGAGTATTTTCATTAAGAGTGGAGAGTGGATATCACGCGATCCTTCTTCATTTTTTTGATTAAACTACGATCTGAGCCTTGATATAAGTTAAGTCTACGGTGAATGAACTGGTTCGATGCCTTGGTTCTGGCAGGGATTAGGTGAGAGCGATGGTGAGACGGGGGAGAAACCGCGAGCTTCGTGAAACGAACACTTTTATTCCAGCAGAATGAGCCTGAACCGCTTCCGCAGCGAGGACTCGCGCGGCAGAGTGCCGGCCCACTTCTTGAGGGCCGTGAGGACGACGGATCCCATGACCATGACGGCGCCCACCAGGGAGTAGGCGGTGGGCGTCTCCCCGAAGAAGAGCATCTGCCAGACGAAGGCGAAGACGATGTCCGCGCAGCGGGCAATGGCCACGGGGCCGGCCTGTTCGATCTGCAGCGAGAGGGTGAGCAGGATCTGGCCCAGGAAGCTGAACACGCCCAGGACCACGACCAGCCAGCGATCCCGTCCGCAGCTGGGCCAGCACACGGCTCCGATGGAGCCGCACACGATGAGCGTGTAGACCAGGGCGATGGTTCCGAAATTGGTCATGATCACGGAGAAGTGCAGGTTCTTCAACGCCCGCAGCAGTATGTAGACGTTGGCGCCAAAGAGCGTGGACGAGATAGCGGCCACCGGTCCCCAGATGTCGTACGTCTTGCCGGCCACATCCTCACTCTCGCCCGAGCCGCCGAAGAGGAACGGAGGCCGGGTGATGAGGACCACGCCCACCAGTGTCAGGTTGATGGTCAGCACGTTGAACAGCGTGCACGGCTCCTTGAGGAAGGCGCGCGCGAAAATGGCCACGAAGACGGGCGTGGAGAAGATGATGACGCTGGCGTCCGCCAACGGCATGTGCCGGAAGGCGTAGAAGCTGAGCATTAGGCCCGTGGTGCCCATGAAGCAGCGCAGCAGCAGGATGACCCGCTTGCCCTCCGGAAAGACCGGCTGTCGCGTGTAGATCAGGATAGGCAGCGCCGGCAGCAGGACGCCCACGAAGCGGAAGGAGGCCAGCTCCATGGGATTCACGTCCACCAGCCCCTTGACAATCACCGAGCAGAGGGAGAAGAAGAGCGAGGAGAGCGTCGCCAGCAGGATGCCCAGATAAGGACAATTGGCACCCAGGCGGCGCTGCAGACGCTCCAGCCAGCGCGGTGCTGGGTCGGGGGGCGGGGCACTCTCCTGGAACTGCTGCAGCTCCAGATTCTCCGGCATTTTTATGGTTTCTCAGCTAAAATCTATCCTTTTAAAATTTCAGCATCCTGCAAACATTTGCATTAGTATGTATGTGTGTGTGTGTATTTTTGGGGCATCCGTGTGAACAACGGTATTTTTTTTCTTACCTGCACTGAAAAAATCGATTTGCTTGGCTGCTTTTCCCTATTTGCGCTCCTGCCTGCTCTCTACTGCCGCCTTTTCGCAGGCTTCACATGCACATCGCTTCCCCGCCGCCCGATTCACAGAGTTTTATTCATTGTTTGCTCGCGGCGTCTATATTTAATTAAACATTTTAAATCTCTTTCGCAAACGGCGATTGGCAAAAGCCTGCGCACCAGTGCTGCCACCTCTCAGACAGTAGGGAACCAGTGTTGCCAGACTGCTAATGATAGGTAAATCTGAATTAAAATTTTTATTATTTTTTAAAATTAATTCCTGAGAAGGTGTTTCTACTTCAAGAGCATCTAGGAATGCCTAGATTTTGTAGAGATAAATTTCAACACTTTGACATTTTTTAGGGGGAAAGCCAAAATTCCATCTGGCAGCATTTCCCAAAAAAGAAAACAATGAGCAAGGAGTCGGGAGTTGTCACCACCCGAAAATGGGCGATTGTGGCCGCCGGTGTGGGCCTGGTTTACGTTCTTGTGCGGCACAGGCAGAAGCTGCTGATTCCCCTGCGCCGCATATTGCCTTCAGGCAGCTGGCTGCCCCATCGGCGCATAGAAATCATAAATTCCGCTCAGGATCCGGCCACGCAATGGGTCATCAATGAGCTGAAACAGTGAGTAATGCGACAGACTTCTTGTGAAATCCAGTTTTTGATCACAAGCTTCGTTGCAGGCACTGCCAGAGCTTCAGGGTCTTGGGATTCGATTGCGAATGGATCACGGTTGGAGGCAGTCGGCGGCCGGTGGCCCTCCTCCAACTCAGCTCCCATCGGGGGCTGTGCGCTTTGTTCCGCCTGTGCCACATGAAGCAGATACCCAAGGACCTGCGGGAGCTGCTGGAGGATGATGCGGTCATCAAAGTTGGCGTGGCCCCGCAGGAGGATGCTGTGAAGTTGTCGCACGACTATGGAGTGGGCGTGGCCAGCACTTTGGACCTGCGCTTCCTGTGCGTCATGGCGGGCCACAAGCCCGAGGGTCTGGGAAAGCTGTCGCAGACCCATCTGAACTATACTCTGGACAAGAACTGGCGCCTGGCCTGCTCCAACTGGGAGGCCAAGCAGCTGGAACCAGCGCAACTAAACTATGCCGCCAACGATGCTCTGGTGGCCGTGGCCATTTACCAGAAGCTCTCGAGGGATCTGGAGCCGAGAAACTTCTGGGACCGCCGATCGTTGAACGACGAAAGGCTGCACAACAAGTTTGAACCCTTCCTGGACGTGGACTTCACCAAGGGCTTCTCCCTAAGCTTCAGTGGCAGCGGAGTCACGCGCACGAAAAGCACTGGAGCCTCGAAGTCAAAGAAACTGCTGCCCAAGAAGCAGCCATGCCGCACAATGAGCACCCAGTCGAAGACCTTCTACGACAACTGCCTGCTCCAGGCGCCCGATGGCGAGCTCCTGTGCACCATTGACCGACGCAAGGCGTCCTGGTACTTGGACCAAAACCTGGGCACTCGCATCAGCGACGAGCCCTTCACAGTCCGCCTGAACTTTGAGCCAGCGGGCCGAGCGGTCGGCGATGTGGGTCGCTACTACCAAACACCTAAAGAGAACCAGTGCGTCGTCTGTGGCGATCGGGATGCGTATATACGGAAGAACGTGGTGCCAAGGGAGTACAGAAAACACTTTCCGCTCGTCATGAAGTCACACACCTCGCATGACGTGCTGCTTTTGTGCCCCACCTGCCACCAGTTGAGCAATATCTCGGATCTAAGGATTCGCACGAAGCTGGCTGTCCAGTGCAACGCTCCTTTTAAGAATGGAGAAGGACACGAGAAGTATCGAATTGATCCAGAGTTGCGGTGAGTTCTTGAGACAGGTTTCTCTGTAGCATCTTGTTTTTATCAGTCAAGTTTCTTTCCCCTTTTTAGACGCATCCAATCCGCTGGCAATGCTCTCCTCCAACACGGCTCGAAAATACCCGCTGCCAAGGTGGCTGAGATGCAGAAAACCCTTCTCGACTTTTACAAGGACCACACAGAGATAACAGAGGAGCTTTTGAAACAGGCGGCCAGCGTGGAGTACCGCGTGGAGAATACAGACTTTTGCCAGCACGGAGAGCGGGTGGTGGAACGCTACCGCAACGAATTCGGTGGCCTCGTGGAGCTGGAGCGACTGTGGCGCGAGCACTTCCTGCACGCCATGCAGCCTCGCTTCCTGCCCGATCTGTGGAATGTCAACCACAACGCCGACCGCCTGGAGGTGCGGGCCAGCGAGGGACGCGTGGACGAGGCCGATCTGCAGGTGGCGGGAGTAGATGTGAGACCCAAAGTCGAATGATCAAGTGCCTTTTCGAGTTGATGCCTTTGGGCTTTGTACGTTTTTTAATTCAAATTCGATTAAACATAAACTAAAATTTGATTTGTGCTATGGTACAAAGACAAGACAAGGAGTCACGGGTCATAATGAGGCAGATCTGAGCTGAGCATCTCTGGACTAACTATAAATATAAAGCTTACTGTATACGGGGGGCATTAATACATTATGTACACGCTTGGAACTGGAGCTGAGATCGAGCTAAATGAACTCGAAGCCCTCGTACTTGTACTCCGTCTCGATCCGCACCTCGGGCAGCAGCGTCTTGCCCGTCGTATCGAAGGCTGTGATGAAGGTGGCAGTTTTGCCATTCAGTTCCTCTGACTTGAGGGCCACAATGATAGAGTCATCGGTGCCGGGCAGGAACTTGAAGCTGGAGAAGCCATGCGTGGGCGTTGTGTTCGCAGGATCAAGGCGCACGGTCTCGATCTGCGTGAAGCTTTCATCTGCAGACACCAGGACATTGCAGCCCATGTGCTCGTCCTTGGTTTCGTTGTATCTGTAAACAAATTTAACAAATATAATTGGAGATTATCTAGGATCTCTAAAGTCTTACTTGTCCTTCGAACATCGTCGCGGCAGGAAGAACCAGCGCTGCTTCTCCTCCGACCAGGCGCCACTCTCGTGGATCATGTAGCCCGGCCAGGAGATCTGCTGCGACTGCAGTCGCAAGTTCTTAAAGTTGTCCACCCAATTTAGGGATCGCACCTCCCCGCTGGCCGTGATTGCCTTCACGTACATCGGGTTGTAGTTCTCAAAGTCGCCCGCGCTCGTCGTCCACTCCTTGCCCATGGAGCCCACGTAGAGGGTCTGCTGCTTCACCGTGGCCCACTCGGACTTGAACCCCTTGGCGCTGTGCCCGTCCCCGTCCAGCAGGATCACCCAGGGAATGGGCTTGTCGTTAACTATCTCGTATATCAATCCCGTACGATCGTCGAAGCTGAGCAGCCGCCCGTTGAAGGTCACCAGCTCGGAGAGCTCCATGCCCCGACCCTTGAGGGCGAACGCAGACTCCAGGACGATGGGCGCCCCATCGTCCCAACTGATTTGTATCTCCGCCCTGGCCACCGTGTACGTAAGGTAACCCTTCTTGAGGTAGCTCCGCCACGTAGTGCTTCCGTCGCTCTTCTTTAATTTAGAGCTGGTGTCCAAGTCGGCGATCATGGCTATCCGGTAGTTGATCACCCCGCCACGCAGCACCATAGGGGGTGTGAGTGGATATGTGGCATTGTAGGCAGGGAACGCAGGCGTATTGTCCAAACTGCGCGCATTCGCGAAGCTGCGACGCAGCCAGTAGCCGTCGGAGGAGGACTGCGAGCCCTGGCGGGCAAAGTAGAAGAGCAGCATCAGGCCGAGGGCGCAGGCTATCAGCAGGGCGAAGTGGTAGTTGAAGCGCACTGTCCGATTCCCGATCCTATACGTGGGCGTCCGCAGGGCCGACCGCCAGTCGCGCATGTACATGGCGCGCGGCGAGTGATGATCGGCGAGTTCCCGTTCCTTGTACGCGAAAGCGGGGCTCTGGCTCTGCATCTAGCTGGTCGCACGTCAGCAAGATCGCGGCGGTGAGCGGTGATGTGTCGGATTTTCTCCGTCAGTTGATGTGGATTGTTGTTTGGATGCTGGCGCGGTGTGACCAGTGCCGTCGAGGGTGCACAGCTGGCGCAACAGCTGTTGGCGAAGCCTAGTCGCTAATGGGGGGAAAATATCGATGAATCGACTGTTTCAAGGCCATTAATTTTTTTTATCAACAACTAAACAAACAAGTATGAAAAATGAAATTATAGGGAATACTCGAAATATGTAATTTACTGAAACAAATTAATTTAAATTTTGTATACCAACAATAGTATCGATAGAAAATCACCTGTTGATATCCAATCGACTTTAAAAGCCTAATATGTGAAAATTTCTTAAGAAAAGTACTAAGAATTAATTAAGCAATTTCTAATATTAAGTTTGGTTAGGTTTTAATATTATAAGACGCTTAAAAACCAGTCACATATTGCTTATCCATTCTATTAATATCGGTGATGCATATCTGCAATCGACACATGGTCACACTAGTCGATAACGATATATTTTCCTCTCTTCTTCTTCAGCAGCACACGTGCTAGCTGCTCGCGTTTTGTTATTTTTTCGCAAATTATTCGTCGTAATTTGCGAAAATGCGCATCGAAACGTGTTATTTTTGCTCCAGCAAGATATACCCTGGCCACGGGGTTAACTTTGTTCGCAATGATTGCAAGGTGAGCAGGATTAACTTCGGCTTAAGCCAGTTATCAGATGTTTATTTTGGTTCCTATTTTTGTATTTGTAGATCTTCAAGTTTTGTCGTGGAAAGTGCCACAAGGCATTCAAGCGGAAGAAGAACCCCCGCAAGGTCGGCTGGACGAAGGCGCACCGCAAGGCCGCCGGCAAGGAGCTGGCTATTGATCCCAGCTTTGAGTTTGAGAAGCGTCGCAACGTGCCCATCAAGTACAGCCGCGAGACCTGGGAGAAGGCGCTGGTGGCCATCAAGCGCGTGAACGAGATCAAGGAGCGTCGCACCAGTCACTTCGTGATGGAGCGCCTGCGCAAGGGTCGCGAGATGGAGATCCATATGGACGTAAAGGATGTGCAGCGCAACATGTCCCTCATTCGGTCCCCGGCCGCTGGCCTCAAGGAGCGGCGCGCCAAGGAGGCGGCCGAGGAGGCTGCCCTCATGGAGGAGGATCTGCCCGAGGAGAAGATCACCTACGTGGATGCGCGCGAGCTCGAGAAGAGGCTCGAGGAGGGAATGGGAATCGAGGATCTGGAGATGTTAGAAGCCTAAGGATTTTAGTTTTAGAACGCTTGCTATACAAAATACAAAAAATTACAAATAAAAAAAACCCCGTGGTACATAAATTTATTTATTTATTATTTATTTTTGGACCTCACTTGTCCACTCCCTCGTCGGGCTGCTTTTGCTCCGGTGATTCCAGATTGATGGTCACGGGTCCGTCGTTCTCTATGTGCACCTGCATGTAAGCTCCGAACTTGCCATCTGTTGGGGGAGTTGGGAATATGAGCTGGAGGAGAAACCTGGAAGTCAGACCCACCTTTAATCTTGCTGCTGTCGTAGGACTGCCCGAGGCGGTCGAGGAATTGATTGTACAGCTGCTGGGCCTCCTCGCCCTTCATGGCCGCCGAGAAGTCAGGCTTGTTTCCCTTCAGGCGGTGGTATAGTGTGAACTGTGACACGCACAGGATCTCCAGATTCAAGTCCTTGACTGACTTTTGCCACCGCTTGCCCTCCTCTTCGAATAAACGCAGGGCAAGGATCTTGCGAACTCTAAAAAGTTAATTATGGTGTCAAAACATACATGGGAAGGTATGATCTTTGGAATAATAAAAATTACCTACAGGTAGTCAACATCTTTGGCGGTATCGCTGGCCTTTATGCCCACCAGCACGCACAGGCCCGGCCCGATGGAGGACACCAGCTCATCTGACACTGAAAGAAAGCGTTGTCATGCATTCAACTGGTGTTATCCTTTCAAGTTCAAACATACCCGTCACCTTGGCGGCCCTAACCCTTTGTATAACCGCCCGCATTGCCCGATATTTCTATATATTTCCAACTCAAATCGGTTTAGAGATGCTAGAGTTGCCACACAGTGTTGGAAAGTACCCCGAAATCAGTGTTAGAAATTTAAATGCAAGCGCTTCTTCGCGTAAACATTTAACAAATATAATTGATATAAAAATCGTTAACATTGAGATAATATAAATACAATCAATATAATAATATAATTTGGTTAGCTGGGGGAGAGTCTTTGAGCTCGAGGGTAGAATACTTGTTGGCCCTTTGGAAAGATTAAAATTGTATCTAGGTAAATGTTAAATTCTAATTAAAATCCTATTCTAGCCCAGACATTGAATATATAGGAGGCATTCGAGTTAAAGGCTTTGATAGAGCAACAAATAGTAAAATGGTAGTTCTTAAAATGTATCTCAAAGCTAAGCTTTATCTCAATTTGATTGAGATTGAGCATATTTTCTTTAAAAGATATCAATTTATAGTTCACCAATCTCTATATGTCGCCCTATCACACCCTTTAAAACCTCCAATTATTAAAAACTAATTGTAAATTGGTATTGCCCGAGGGGTTACGATATCACAGAGGCGTTGGCGGGGCACTACTGAGCTGGAGCTTCATCTCGCACAGCCTTTTGATGTGCACCTGGCCGGTGAGTTCCGCCTGCCGCAGGATTCTCCGGATGTCCGTCAGGCGCTCGTGCTTGTTGGCCAGCAGGTAGGCGGACTTGAGCTGCCCGATGTAGATGTAGGAGGAGATGCGCAGCTCTACGCTGCTGATGCGATTGATAAGCCGATCTAGCGTTTGCTTCGTCTCCGGAGCGTTGCTGTGCACGGCGGAGTTGATGGCGATTGAGAGGATCTCATCGGACTCTGCAGAGATGCCACTGTTGCCATTGTTGCTTCCTATGCAGTCGAGAAGGCGCTCCACCTCAGCCAGGCGTTGATTCCTGGCCAGATATTTGGCAGTGGCACCAAACACCTTGATGTTTGCCAATTTGTAGTCTTGCATGATTCTGGAAATGTGGAATAAATGATTTTTTAGATATTAAAGTAACCTATAAACTTGCAATCTCACCCATAAGCCAGTCCAAACCCTTCGTCTATGTTCTTGCCGCAAAGCAGGACGAGAATAGATAGTTGGATTCGATCTGCGGCACCTTCAAACAGTGTGGGCAGTGTGCCTCGATTGGATTCCAAACGAATCTTGAAGATGAACCTCAGTTTAGTGATCTTAAAAGATAAAAGTATTGATCTTACCTGCTTCAGCGTTTGCATAGTTCTTAGCGGCTCATCGGGAGGCTGTTCCCGCTCGCATTTCGCGAGGAACTTGACCACTTCCAGCTGCCGCCGTATGGTGTTGATGTGTCCATTGAGAGCCCTGGCATCCATTTGCATGGCAAAGCAAGCACCCCTTACGCTGGCTGTACTCGCCCCACTGCCACGCCTTCCCTGCTGCTGATGCTGTTGCTGGCGCTGCAGGTGCTCCCACTCGGCCAGGTCCAGCTCCCCCTGCAGGTGCATGTGTGCCGATACCAAGTGCTGGGCGTTGGCCTGCATCTTCTGAAAGTTTTCGCAGTTCAAAGCGTAGAACTTCACGCAGGTCATGCTGGCCCTGATGGGATCCTTGAGCAGGAGCTGCAGTTGGTACAGAGAGTTTAGCTGCTGCTGCTGCTCCAGATGGCGACAGGTCTGGAGCAGCGGCAGACGCCAGGAGCTCAGCTGCGGATCATCCATCTGCTGCAGTTCCTCCACCAGAAGTGGCAAAGTGCCGCACTGCAGATGCGGCTGGAAAATGTGCTGAATAAAGAGATCCGCATCCAGTTGATGGAGCTGCCAGTAGCGCAGGGCCGCACGTAGCTCATCGCGACGCATCAGGAAGGTCAGGATATCGCCGTGACTGCCGTAGGTGAGGACATAGTGAAGGGACTCCTCGAAGCCTCGCTCCTGCCGTCGTCCCTCCTCGCTGGCTGGTATCTGTCCGCCATAGTTTCCCTTAGCAATGTTCCTCAGCCCGGCCAGAGCGTTCATCACGTTTAGAGCCGGCTCCTGGAGCGGTCGCTGTTGAACGTAGGGCTCCCGGCGTCGCGAAAACAGGGAGGCCAGTGAGGAATTGGAGCTGCGGATAAGCGAGGCTCGGTGCAGGGTCTCCGGCTGGGGCTGTGTCTGTGGCATTGCCGCTATCAAGAGGAGAATTTCCTGGAGCAAAGCAGGACCCCTTTGTGGTCGCTTCTTGGGCAGGACTGGGCAGCTCTCGGTGGCAGTTGGGGCTCCGAAAATGGCCTTGTAGATGTTGCTGTTGATCTGCTCGCTGGAGAGCCGTGCCATGCAGTGGGCAAACTTCTCGCGGGCGGCCTCGTAGCAGCCAGCTCGTAGGCAGGCCAAGCCATGGGCTGCCATCACGCCAGTGGTGGCGAACCCGAACTTGAGATGCACCTCCAGGGCCAGTGTCCAGTGCTCCGCCTCTACCAGGGCGTCGGCCAGCTTGCGCAAATTGTGGTTGTCCAGGGGTCCGGCTGGGATCAAGGACTCGCAGCCCTGCTGCACCACAGCCATAACGATCTCCGAGTGTTCGCGAATGTTTTCAAACTCTCCAGGGGCACCGCGAACCTTATTAAGGATACAATTTGCAATTTTATATATTTTTCTAGACAGAAAGTGTACTCACCTTGGCGGCAAAGGCCAGACAGTTGATCATCTTGGCCACCAGGCCGTAGTCCACTTCCGGATTCGGCACGATAAGCTTCTCCAGCTTGCGGCAGTGAAAGAGCAGCAGTTCCACGCAGCTCTTCTGCTCCACATGATGCCGGAGTATGGACAAGCTGAGGGCCACACTCGGAGCGTGCTCGTAGCTGAACTCCTCGCGCAGCAGCTTATCGTGGGTGATGATCCCGCTGAGCCGCCACTTGCAGACCTCGCCGCTACTCGATGAAGAAGCCGATCCTGAGACCGTGCTCCTTTCGCTGGAGGCACCATCTCCTTGGTCCTTGGAAGCCGAGCTATTAGCGCAATCGTTGCAAATCCTCACCTCCAGTTCGTCGTAAAGCTCCGGGATGCGCATCCTGTGGGTGGAGCAGGCGTAGCAGACCACCCGGCCACAGCGACGGCAGTGATGGCGACGCATCAACATGGTGAAGGCAGCCCGGCGACAGCACATGCAGTGGCTGGCCTCCTCGTCCCGCGTCCATTGCTGGCGGTTTGGAGCCTGCTTGGGCATCACAAAGGCGCCGCAGAGGGAGTCAAGCGAGTTCTGGACATCCGTTCCCAGGGAACTGGGCTCACAGTCCGGCCTTAAGTTGGCCACATGGTAATCCAAGGCCTTGCTGGCGTAAATCCGTAGCAGCAGGTCCAAGCACTCCTGGCCCACAAAGTGATCCTGCTGGTAGGAGTTGAAGTTCAGCAGGATGAAGGCCTCCGAGGTCGTCTGCCCCAACTGGAAGCGCACCTTGGCCGCAGTACCTCCGCCTGCTCCAGGCGATGAAGTGGACTGGACGTCGTAGACATGACCGCGCTTCTCGAAGCAGTAGGGACACGGACCCAGGGGCTTCTCCTTCTGCAACTTCGAGCGAGCCGCCTCGAGGAGCTTACCGAGAAGCTCAAAGCGGGCATTCATGACCAGCTGCTCCACGATTAGCAGAGGATGTCGCAGTAATTTCCAAAACTGCAATCGCTCCGGGGATGCCATTTGGCGGAGCAGTTCCAGCGACAGCTGGTAGTTCCTGTACAGCCGCGGATCACGGGCATGGCCCTCCAGGTAATCGATGACCCACTGCAGCAATGGCAGCGACCTGAACTTGTCCTTGTGGGTGTCGAGGAAGTTAACCAACGAGCTGGGCGGGAACATCTCCACAATGCCCAGCAGATTCTCGTCCAGCTCCTCGCCGTCCCTTAGCTCCAGGAGCGCATCCAGCAGGGTTAGCAGGCACACCCTCTGCTGACCCGCCGACCCGGCCAGGTAGACCACGCGGCTCCATTCGAGGCACAAGCCGAAGCGACGCCACTGCAGCAACTGCTCGAAGATCACGTTCGGCGTCTGGCGGCCAAAGTCATAGGCTTGCGGCCAGCTCTCGAACTGGAGCAAAGCCGACACCTTGGCGTATATGGTTATGTCCGACAGCGTGCTCTCCAGCTGGGAGCGCAGCTCGGGTGGGATCTCCTTGGCGGCCCTGTGATGCTGCACTGTCCGTTCAATGAGCTCCTTGGCCAGCTGGCTGCTGGCGATGCGGGTGAAGTGCTCCTTCAGCAGGCTGGCGCGCAGACCGAGGTCGCTCATGTGCACCACGAGCTGGATGTGGCGCGGATCCTGCTTGATAAGCTCTGCAATCAGGCGGTCAATCCGGGACTTGAGTTGCTCTTGAGATTCTGAAAAAGAGTGGGGGATGAGCTGGACATCTAAGGAGCCCCAAAGGATCCTTACTCACCCGATTGGTTGCCCATGCCCAGCAGCAGGATCTGCAGCAGTAGCTCTCGATCCGGCACTACCTTCTCCAGGGTAATGCTGTCCAACTTGTAGGCATTCAAGGCGGCCAGCACGCGATTCCCTTCGTACATGCTGGCCAGGCACTCCACCTCCGGCAGTTGCATCAACTGTCCCAGGCAGGAGAAGTCCAAACCCACCTCGCCATCCGGCAGACTGCCCAGCTGCACCGCCTGCAAAATCTGGGCCAGCAGCTGGTTATGCTGAGCGATGTAGTTGTGAATGGATTCCTGTTTTTGCGGCGCCACCACTCGGGGTATTCTTTGCGTCGTGGCTGTCATGGTTTCTTCTCCCAACTGAGGACAGATATTGAGGGCGATGACATGGACAAGGTTCAGGTGAAGGGCAGCCACACTGGACTCGATCTCCAGCGGCGTGATGCCACACTCATAGATCAGCTCCCCAATGACCTCGTAGGGATCGTTTCGCAGGAGTTGCGTATTGTGATACTCCAGATTGGGATCCCTGAGCTGCAGGAGTCGTGCCAATTGCTGGACATAGCTGCAGAAGCGGCCATAGTAGTTCCATCGTGATCGAAGTTGCTGGAACTGCCCGGCATTCGCTCGAAGCTCCTGGCCATGGGAGTACTGCGCAGCCTCCCGGCCGTAAATGGTTTGAAAAGCGGCTTCCCGCTGCAGCTGCATGGCCAGCACCGAGGGCCGAAGGGGATAGCTCTGTCGGGAGAGTAGCTCATTCAGAGCGGGCTGCTGTCCAGATCTCTCCAAGAGACGCATACACTCGCAGAGATTTTGCAGGAAATTCATGGCGCCAATCTCAGTGGAGTTGGAGCTCGAGATGGCCTCGTCGCCGGTCACCTTGAGCTGCTGCTGGCGGCGGATAACCAATAGCAGATTGCTCGTTATCTCCCGGTTGAAGCCCAGATTAACGATCAGGTCGCAGATGATCAAAGCATTCAGGTTGCGCTCCTCGAACTGCTGCAGGAAACCCGACTGATGCCGCTGGATGAGCGCCTTTAGCTCGGGACTCTGCTGCAGACGCTGGGCCTGGGCAAAGTTGTCCACCACACTGATGATCTTGGACAGCTCAAAGCCCTTGGCTGCCACGCCCTTGATCTGCTCCACGGTGGTCTCATCCGAGTTCGGGTGGCGCGCCTCCAAAGCCTGATAGTTGGCATAGATGGTGGCCAGCTTTTGCTTCACCAGCTGCTGCTGCTCCATGAACTGAAGCTCCCGACTTAGCTGGCTCTGTTGCAGGTGAAAGGTCTGTGGGGAAATGGAAAAATGATAAAAGAATTGAAGAGTAAAGTATTCAGGACACTCACCTCGATGATCTGCTTGACATCGTTAAAGTTCTTGAGGGCCAGTGCCATGATAGCCAGCTGCTCTGGCGTGCTCAGCATCTTTGGAATGATGGAACGCTCGCCGGGGGAAGTGACGCAGGAGTTCTTTCTGCCATGACCAGAGAGCAACTGCGCCCGGGCCCTGTACTGCTCCATGGTGAGTCCTCCGTCTGTGGGAGTCTTCGAAACTGCTGCTCCACTGAAGCTAACTGCCCTTCGTTGCTTTCGGGCCTTTCGCCTGCAAAGGCTGGATGCGTGGTTGCTACGCTCGCGGCTTTCGTCATCGCTGGACGCCTTCTCCTTGGCTGTGCTGTGCAGCTGAACCAACTGCAGCAGCTGCTCCGGCTCCAGGAGGCAGCTTAGCGAAGGCGCCGAGGCGGCCAGTGACTGATCGATCTTGTTCAGGACCCCCAACTTGCACAGAGCCTCATTTATGGCGTCCACTAGACGCTGGAATCTCTGGTGATGCTCCGCGGCGCACTTGTAGTCCTGCGAGTGCAGTTTCTTGGTGACAAAGGCCCGGAGAAAGGTGAAGAGGGCTTGCAGAGACGGCGAGCGACAGATGAAACCATACCGCGACCGCTGACTCTGACTGGCGGCAGGTCGCTGTGGCTTCGTCACATCGTCATCCACATACTGTTCATCATCATCCTCCTCGTCGTCATCGTCCTGCTCTTCCCTCCTCTTCTGGGGGCTCTGCTCCAGCTGCTCCCAGCGCAGGAAGACCAAAAGGAATATGTCCTCCAGCAGGGAACACAACGTACCCAGCTGATGGAGCTGTCTCATCTGTCCGGAAAGCTGCACCAACTTGGCCTTGGTCGACTGCTCGCCCTGGTCCAGGATCATGTTATAGACATGGCAGAGCGCCGTGTAGTAGCTGACGATCTCCGTCTCCTGCTGGTAGAGACACCTCAGCGCTGGAGTCTGCAGCTGCCACTTGTAAGTGTCCTCGAGCAGGCTGAGCAGCTCCTGGTGTTCGCACTGAATGCCGTAGTCGTGGATGAGGGTAAGCACGCCCGGTGCCCGCAGTAGGGCCTCCACTTTGAGGGTTTTGCTAGCCTCCCGCGGTTGCAGGAAATTGAGGAGAGTTGACAGGCGCTGGAAGTCGGCAAAGAAGAACTTGTGCACTTCCTGCAGCTCCTCGGGAGCCGCACTAGCATCGAATTCCCTTAGGCACTTGTCCAGGCATCCGAGCTCATCTAGAGTCTGGGTGCCCAGAGCAAACTCATTGGCCAGTCGCAGGATAAGCAGAGTATTCCTTAGCGTACGATCCTGGATGCATTCAAAATCTTTTAGTTGCTGGCACATGGTGGCCACAAAGTGCTCCTGCTGGCCAAGGGCCAGCCACAGGACCAGCTCTCGAGTTGGGGCCGCTTCATTGCATTGCGTCCGCATTGTTTGTTGCTTCTCGTGCAGCACATCCTCCAGCAGGTTACCCTCGCTTCGGGCCAGCAGTGCCAGCAAAATATGCTCTTTGCCAGCTGAATCACTCGCCAAGCGCGTCACTAGCTTCTGGCGAAGCGTGGCCGCCTCCAAAATGCTGCCGGGAAAGTTAGCCAGCAAACAAAGGGAACTAGACGATGAGACATCGCCTTCAGCTAGCAGCTGCTGCAGCACGGCGGCTATGATTTGTCCAATGTGCAGCTTGGAGTGGACATGCAGTAATTGCAGCAGCTGCAGGGCGGGATAGGGGGACGTCCGTAGAATGGTTTGCAAGGCAGTCTGATGGGCGTGCACGGGTCCTGTGGCCTTGCCATGAAGCCACTGTATAAAGGTCTGATCAAATGGTATTAACAACTAAAAAAGGGTTCGAAATCATCCAATTACTGACCTCAAAAACTTGCCGCTGATCTGTGGACAGCAAGTCCAGTAGCTGGCGCTGATTATGTTCCTGCAACTCGGCCATTCTGGGTTACCTGTTGCTTTGCCTCCGGAGTCCAACTTTGTGTACTGCGCTCTTCTAGAGCCGCTGGTTCATTGTTCGTTCGGTCTGCTGACTTCTAAGTGCAGCCGCTGATTGCTGATTTCGCCTATATATCTCGATGCGGGCTCGCGCTCTGCTTTCGCTTTTGTTCAGGCGGCCCCTGCGCTCCGCTAAGCAGCTGTTCGGGCTTCGGGCTTCAGCGGGTGATAAGGAACACCCACATATTATCTTCTACAGCCCGGATTCGATCTTGGAAACGTTCAATAACAAAGACAATTAGAGATGGAAGGCTTCCGATGTTAGTTATCGATATACTTGAATCTCATGCATCGATGTTTTTTAATTTAAGGAGACTGTGTAATTAAACAACGTAATTGCTGCGTCATCTGAGCTAATAGAAAATTACATTTCAGTCTCAAGAAAACTAACGTTTTCTAAATAAAAAGGTTAGTAAATGCATAATGTTAGAACAATGGAAAAATACCGAAATATTTAATCGATTTTTCGATAGTACTTTTAAGTATTTCAAAACATTCAGCTCTAGATACAAGGGAAAGGGCGGGAAGTTCAACTAGGTTTTTCATTTAAAATTAACAATAGAAACTAAATTCATTTGGCCTGTTACTAAGAACAAGTATTACATTTTATATTAGCAATTAATTTAACGAAAAAAGATCTTTCAAGATAATCGACTTACAATTGATCGATTTATCGATCGAAAAATTGATCAATTAGAGCAAATTATTAAAATTATCTTCCAATCTTGCCTTAAAGGGTATCTTTTAAACTCTAAACTCCAAATCTTTTCCTGTAGACCTTACAACCTTACTCCCTTATCCATTCCCACCATAAAAAGAACTTGAACTGTTTTTAAAACACGTTAGTTTCACACTTTAATACGCAATAGTTTTAGTTCAGCAAGTACATTGAAATACATAGCGATACATGGCCTTACCTATAGATAAAACATACACGCGCACACACATCGTACAGATACTGAGACGGGATGCATTACTGACTCAACGCAAACCAATTCAACTAGAAATACAATCAATTTCCTTTACTATCACAAAAGTCGTCGCAACTCAGGACTGGAGGGATGGAAGGTTCGAGAAGGGAGGAGGGACTGGGGGACGGAGGAATCGAACTAACTAAATTGAAATAAGTGAATCGATTTTGCAGCGACTGGCGAAATGTTCTACAGCTTGCCAATTTCGGGTTGTTTCGAACTTCATTCTTGTTTACACATTTTGGTAGATTGTCTTTCTGCTTGAAAATTCATAATGTCACCTACACAACAATTCCCTTTCATTCGCTAATTTCTAGTTTTTGCCTCATTTCGTTTGCATAATTTTGTAATTCTCAATTTGTTTTTAACTCTCGATTATGTAGATTTTGTTTGCTAATACATGTAGGTCTAGATTATATATGATACTTAGGATACGATTTGGGTAGGGACACATTTTCCACGATTTATTTTAGCATCATTTCAAAAATAATTTAGTTAAATTTTAATTCATAACAATATAGTTGGGGAATTAATATCATATTTTTTAACCAGGAGTAAAGCAATTAATAAAGTTGGTATTGCCAGTTTCTTTCTCAATTATAAGTAATTATTCACAATGTAAAAATATAATCAATAAAGAGAAGTAACATTGTTTGAATTCTTAAAAATAATGTTATCAAACCCTTCAAACACACACATTTTTCATTAATTTATTTAGTTTATGGAAAAAGTGTCCTATCTTCGATGAACCGAAGTGCATTTTTCACGTTTCTTAACCTATTTAGACAACATTTCGTTTGAACGTTATGTTTTTTTTTGTTTCCAAGCATAGCTGCGCGCATTCTCTACTTTATTTTTCGACTTTCATATGTATATCGTTACGTATATCTTCTGTTTAGTTGGACAAACAACACTTATATATGGATAGTATAGGTTGGGGGGCAGCACAATCCCCTGCAGAACACAACTTAAGTATAATTTTTAAATTCCCTATCGTTGCTTAAATGGAAATGTACACACGTATACGTAATAAACACACATTGAGTATTGCTTAGCTCGAAGGATTTTACTAGCTAGATGCTTGCTTTGCCTTTGCCTTTGCTTTTCTTTGCTGCTTTCCCGGCTTTGTTTTTGTTGCCTCTCTCCTTTTGGTTTAACGACGATTCACTCGAGTATTAAATATCACTTATAGGGGCATTGTTCCATATCGAAAAGAGGGGGGACTCCATCGACAACGGTATCAGAATCGGCATCCGTCCGGTCTAGACGTAGTAGGCGTTGTAGGGATTTCGCTTCTCCAGACAGGGCAGCACACACTCGAGCGTATTGCGGAATGCCTCACGGAAGTCCCGATTAAAGTAGGCATATATAAGCGGATTCAGTGTCGAGTTGAAGTAGCCGATCCAGAAGAGCACCACCACCAGAACGTCGGGGCAGGGGCAGGCCGGGCCGCACAGCGATGTGATGACATACCTGGCGAGTGGAGAGTGTAAGTGAGAGTCGAGTCACATGGGGATGAGCCGAGCCACAACCGCTTGTGGACTTCGGATTACGGATTACGGGGCTACGTCGAGGAACCACCACTTACCACAGGAAGAAGGGCAGCCAGCAGAGCAGAAAGACGCCCATGATGATGCCCAGAGTGCGGGCGGCCTTGTGCTCGGCCTTCCATCCTTTGGCCGGACGAACGGAGCCGCCTGTGGAGGGGCAGATAAGGAGTTTAGGACAGCGCAATGAAGGAAGGCAATTGGCTGATTAAGTTCAATTCGATTCGGTTCGATTCGATTCGATTCGATTCCATTCTTTGGGACATTGACCAGAGTCAAGTTCTGGCTAAGCCATAGCAGTTGACAGTTTTCTAGTTCTTCGGTTCTTGTGCGTGTCTGTGCGGTTACACTCAGAAAAAATACAGTGGCAGTGCTTTTACAAAAAGATAATTAAAGCTTATGGCACAGCTCAAAAATTATTCTTATATTAATAGTTCCTTTAACATGATTTTGTATATTTACTGGAATTCTATGTCACACAAGGCTTTAATTTATTTCTTAATTTTTTCTGAGTGTAAAATGCAAAAATATACGGGTTATGTTCATTTTATTGTGAGAGAGAGAAAGCGAGGATGCCGGGCATGTTGCGTATACGCCGTGTGGGTGACGGGTCGTGTCCTGGCATGTTTAACTTTGACATTAGTAATGTTGCTGTTGCTGTTGCTGTTTTGCTGTGTTGTGCGAGTATCGAGGACCATCCAGTACCGCCTTCCCCCTGGCCCATAGCCCAAGTAACTGTCATTAAACTGCTGGAAAGGCCAACATGTGTTGTGTCTTCGTGCACGGGTGTGTGTGCGGGAAAAGTAATAAAAACGAGGCAAACAATTGAAAATATTTACACAGGACACTTGTTATCACAAAGACATACAATGCCCCGCATTAAATCGGTAACACTCGAAAAAAAAACACCGAATTTATTGCTAGTTCTCCACACAAATTAATTATTTAAGATTTACCAAAAACAAATATATTTAGTGTTTTAAAAAGATCAACAATATTTAATATGTTGAATCAGGAATGCCACAGAATTCGTTTTTTTAATCAAATTGAATTTAAATGTAAAATTTCTTAAAAGAAATTGAAAGAAATTAAAAAATGTTCGAGAAAACTGTTTAGTTAAAAAAAAATATATTATTTTTGATTTTATTTTTGCAGATTTAAAATTTCGGGTCTTTATTTTACAATCACAAACCTATTTCTATTTTGTAAAAAGGTAAACATTTAATTATTTTAAATTTAATTTGTTTTAATGCGCAGTCACATTTAATTTTTTGGCATCCAGTTATTTAAACACTAATTTCAATAATTATTTTTTATACTTAACTCTTTTTGTACAAAACTTTATTAATTATTTTCATTATTTTATTTTTTTGAGTGCACCAATCCGCCCGCACAAACATAAACATAAACATCACTCGAAACGTGGGACAGTGCGGGGAGAGCCAGGAAGGAAAACAAATCAGACGGACAGCACGGAGCAACAGGAGGAAGCGGCGGATAGCCCCCATCCTTGGAGGCCATCGGCTGATGGATGCCAGAATGGGGGATGGCCAGGTGAACCAGGTGAAATCATAATGCAAAAACCAATGGCAAAGTGGAGGAGCAATAAAGCAAAGCAAACGCACGTGCAAACGGAAGCAATTATGTACAGCTTGAGAGCGGAGCGAGTGGGAGAGCGGAGCGAGCGATGTGGCAGGTGGGCGGCAGGGCAGTTGGTTGCGTGGGAGGTGTGTGTGTGTGGGTGTGTGTGTGTCCGACCCTCCGGATTTAGTGGCCTAACCTGGTTGGTAGGGTATCGAGATAAGAAGGTGCCAAAAACTGGCATATCTCTGGGGATTTACCCATCAGGCTAAGTCAAGTGGTGAGGGTTTAAAAAAATAAAGAAAGAAGGTCCTTGTTTCAGTTTGCATTAGTTTTAAGTTCTCAACCACTGAAAGGAAATCTTTTGAGCTGTTTTTAAGAAGTTTAGTTAGTTAGTTTTTAGTTAAAACTATTCAAAAAACCATTAATGGAAATAAAAACTAACTTAACTCTGTTTATTGTAAGTTTAATGATAATTTTCTAAACAAAACTGCTTTTCAACTAAGATAGCTGCTTATTAATTTATTTTTTGTTTTCTATTAAATATATTAGTCAAGCTTTAGATTACTCAAGTTTAAAAAATAACATAGAACTGTAAAATATGTACAGTAACCAGAGATAACTTCCAGGCTGAGTTAATAGAGACTAAAGACTAAAATTCGAAAGCTTGTAGAGGGACTAAGCAGAGATGATCGGAAAAGGATATGAGCGAATAAAATACTGAATTTAATGAAAATATATACAGAAGCATGAACTTCTACAACATGATCCCGGATAGATTGAGAATGAAAGTGAACGGATGAGGAAAGCCAGATGCATTCTGGACATGATTGACATGACTGGCTGGCAGGCAGCTGGTGAAGCGTGAATGCGAAAAGGTGGTAGAATCATGAGGCAGGTGCTAGGGCTGAGAGACAGGCGGACAGTCAAAGAGTGAGAGAGAGAGCGGGAGAGAGGAAGGAGGGGGGATACGACAAGACTCACCGGTTGCACCACAGTGACTGCATCCGGTGTCGAAGCGGCGCTTCCGGTTCTTGCTCTGCTGCCAACATGCCGTCACCGCCGCCCTGCGTTTGTGCCAGAAGCGAGAGGATCTGGACCGCGAACCCTGGCCAAGATCCGGAGCTGTGGCGTGACTACTACGTTTACTACTAGCACTTGGACTTGCACTGCCACTGGCACTAGCACTTGGTGGAACTTTGGTGGTTTCAGTGGCTGTGGTGGTGCCGGCGTTTGCATTAGCGTTGGTGGTGGTGGTGTTGGTGGTGCTGATGTCGGCGCCGCAGAGCGGACACTTGGGCAGCGGACTGGACACCGGGGCGAAGGTGATGCCGCGGGGCCGCTGCTCAATGATCTCCGCCTCCTCCTCATCCACAAAGATGCAGATGCCGCCGCGTCGGATCAGCGAGGATTTATTGGAAAATTCGTGCTCTGCCATTTTTCGGGATTTTATATTTATTTTTTTTTTGTTTCGGTTTTGTTTGGAATTGGTTTTGGAGTAGAAGTATTTGTTTTTTGGTTGGACATAATTTTGGTGATTTGATTTTACATATATATACACATAGAACACACAACGAAATGCCGTGGAAGAGATAGGAGAAATAGAGAAAGAGAGAGAGACAGATAGAGACGAGAGAGTACAGTACAGTGGATAACAGTAGTTCACAGGACACAGGACACTCTTTTCTCGGGAACACAGAGAAGTATCACATGCACTGGAGGCACTCCTCCCATGCACCGGCAAACGCTAAGGATCGGGAGAATATTGGATGAGGATGGGGATTCTTTAATGGGGTCGGTCCAGTCCCTTCTGCTCTTCGTTTGCAGGTGCAACCAGCTAAAAGCTAGCACTAGTCTATAGAAAGCTTTTCTAAGATACTCTCTTTAAGCATTATATTTTAACTTCTCCAAAGAAGAGTTTTGTAATAAGAGCTCAAGATGCGTAACGCCATATGATAATATGTGCGTTATGCATCTTGTATTTTATATATATTACTAATTGCTTTTAAGAAATTCGAAATATTTAACAGGAAAAATATATTAAGGATGTTTTTGATTGTCTTTTTAAACTAAAGAAACTTTCTTTAATCATGTTTTTTTACTCTCTAAAACTAAACAATCTGCTGAAAATATTGCGAATTTCCCAAAAGGCACAGGCTATTTATTTTGAAGAGAAAACCTGTTCTATCTACACAATAGCAGCTATAAACACATTATCCTTGCTACTCACTTGCTGAACTCGTGGACACGCGGCCCATGGGAATGTAGCTGCGACTGTCGCTGTTCTCCTGCGAAAAGTTTATGACGTTCACGTCATAGGTCACCACGGATGCCTGTCGCTTGCGCACCGTCTGGATGCCATCGTAGCCCGCCAGGATGCTGCAGCGCTGTCGCGCTCCTCCGCCTCCGCCCCCGCCTCCCCCACCATTTCCGCCGGAAACGCTCACGTCCGCATCACCGTTGCTATCTTTGCGCTTGAACAGCGGCGACGTGACATCCTTGTGCTCGTCGGAACCGGCCTCCACGGGCGACAGCGTGGAATCAAGTATGATCTCCGGCTTGGGCGAGGGCATTTGGGGATTTGGCTGTGACGGCACCGGGACGGGCACTGGAACGGGCACGGGCAGGGTGGTCACCACATCCAGGGACACGGTGGAGGTGTCGCTGGGCGTATAACCAGGTCCGGCGGCATGCGGCGGCGGCGACAGGAAGTACACATTGATGGACGCCGGCTGACCGTTGTTGTTGTTATTGTTGTTGGCGTTGACGTTGGAGTCTATGGTGGCTCCACTGCCCGCGGTCTGCGGAGCCGGCGTATTCGGTGGGGACATCAGATAGTTGGCGCACACCTGGTCGCTGAGCGTGCTCAGGCGTTGGGGAGCACCGGCCGGGCGGCCCAGCGGAAAGCTGAGCGACCGAAAGATCTCCGCTAGCTCCGAGCTGCTGGCAATGAGCAGGCCACTCGGCTCCGGCAGCTCGGGCGGCGATAGCGACGGCGGCGGCGTGGCCGGCTGCTGGGGTGACTCCCCGAAGCAGTCGGCCAGCTGGGCCAGCTCCTCGTCGGCGCTGCGCTGAGGCCGGAGCTGGGAGTCCGGGGTCTTCACCTCGCTGAAGTCAATCAGCTGGACGCCGTCGCTGAACTGCTGGATCACGCTGGCGCCGTTCTGCTCGCTGAGCACATTGATGTCCAGCAGGATGTCCGGCTTGTTGGGCGTGGAGTCCGTGTCGCTGTGCTGCCGCTGGCGTCGCTCAAGTTTGCGTTCCTTACCGCCGCCGCATCCGTTGTAGCTGTGCGACAGCTTCCGGTTCCGCGCGCGTCGGAAGAAGCTGGAGCCCTCGGAGTTGGCCTGGTGTCGCTTCCGCTCCAGCGCAAAGCACTCGGCACTGGAGCGCTTCGTCTTGGCCAGCAGAGAGAGAATGTTGAAGCCCTTCTCCTTGCCGGTGGGCAACGTCTGCTCCTTGGTGGCTGCCCTCGACTCGCTGATGGTGCGCAGGAACTCCGAGTCGCTGGCCGCATACGGTTTCCTTCCGCAGGCAGCTGCTCCGGCCTTGAGGCGGATGAAGTCCGTCTCGCTGAGGGCAGCATACTTGCCGCCACCGGGACCACTGATAATGGTGCCGCCCGTCTGCCGCTTGAAGTACAGATAGTTGTCCTCGATGAGCCGCTTCAGCTCCTTGTTGTCCTCGGCCAGCGGCAGGTGGGTGTCGTACAGGTCGGTGCCCTCGCTCTCGTCGCTGTTGAGCCCGAAGACGCGGTAGGCCTGGGACTCCGGTTCCGGTTCGCTGTTCCCGCTGCCGCTGGTCAGGCTGAGCTGCTGCTGCGGTGCCGTCGGATGCGACTCTTGTTCGATATCCGCATCCTTAACGGACAGCTTACCCTCCGTCCATATCTGCGGGTTGAACACCGGCACCGGCGGCTGCAGCTGATTGTGGGAGGGCTGGAGCGTTTGCTGCAGGGCCATCATCGAGGGAGCACTGTCCGTATGCGTGACCTTCTCGTATCGCTCCTGCTCCAAGTCGCGCAGATCGATGCTGCTCCGGCTGAGACGGCGCGGCGGTGGCGAAGGGACACGCAGTTCATCGCACTCGTCCCTGTCGTCGTCCTCATCGGTGGCCGGCTGCAGCATGTCCTGTGGGCATACATGCGTCAGGGAATTGAGTCGTGCGTTGGCATAAAACCACAAAGGAAAGGGATTCTCTTTCTCCTTATCCCTTGTAGACAAGACTCACCTCCAAGTTGCTCAGCGCACTTTGCGTCTCCTCCCGCCCGGAGTGCACATTGAGATCGCAGTCGCTGGGATGCAGATAGCTCAGGTTGGTGGGCTGCTGGGTGTGCCCCATGTGGACGCTGTTCAACAGGATATTAGAGCTGGTGCGGCTCAAAGCCTTGCGCTGCCGAATGGCCTCCCTGGAAAAACGAGAGAAAAAGAGCCCAGAGCCGGCGGCAATTAAGCAAGCCATCATCATCGGCCGGATGGTGGGGTGGGAGCCATCCAACCAGCCGCATCCACTCTGGGCCACTCACTTGAAGATGCGCCAGTACATCACCAGCATCACGATGCCGGGTATCCAAAAGCTGACCGAGCTGGAGATGAGGGCGTAGGCCTTGTTAACCACAAACGAGCACTGGTCCGGGTGGAGGGACACCTCCCTCAGATGCTCCTCGGTGGTGTACCAGCCCAGGAAGATGGGCGTGAACGAGATGAGGGCGGGCAGGATCCACACGTTGGCGAGCATAAAACAGACCGTTTTGTGTGTCATATTCAAAGGATACTCCAGCGGACGCACTATGGCGTAGTATCTGTCAAAAGGGGAAGCGGAATGAACGACGAGGTCAACTTTATTAATGGAAATGAATTGCGGACAGGGCCCAGCCGCAAACGGTGGCAGGTGGTTGTGCGCCTCAGGAGGAGGAGTAGGAGCGAATCGGGCCTCTTGGCACTATAATTAATGGCCAGCAGGATAATCACGTTTTCTTATACATTTTGCCAGGCAGGAAAATCAAGTTATAAAATCATAAAAAGGCGAGAGTATTTAATTAAGGTGGAAATCCTGAAGGAGAATACGTTTTATTTACTTTTTAGGACAGTAATGGGTAAAGATGTAGTACTTTTATTGATTATTAATTAGTTTTTTTTTAATCTATCCTTCAGAATATTGAAATATATCGCTTCTTTAATATATCGGTTTATATAAATGTTACTATTAAATATTATATCGATGGTTTAAGCTCAATTATTCACTTTTCTCGTAAAAATGTGTGATTAATTCGATTAATCTGCATATTCTAATGAGTAGTGTCTCTGTCGCCCTTATTAATTTCCATCATTAATTTTCTAATTTCGATTGCTGCTGATATATATATATAAATTCCTTTGTTTCTGCGGCCAGAGAACAAGGTGAGCGAAACACAAATTAATTAAAACAGACAAAGGGGCTCCGTGCCCGTGTTGGCCACTGGCCATTGGCCATTGTTGGTCAGTTCGGGCGGTAGCAGCTGTTGTACTGCCTCCCAAGTTGGGATATCGCCCAATTAACGGCTTGGTGGGAAAAGAGAGAGAAGGGGCAGGGGACCGAGTATAACACGCCCAAATCATTTGGGCCGCATTCATCATACGGGCGGGGCCTAATGTTTGCTTTTGATGTGCGCGCCTTTCACGGTAATTAATTGTTTCTACTTGGGCCTGGCATTGAGAGTGATTTTGAGGCAGCTGGGCAAGATTAATGGCCCTGCAGGATTCAAAGAGAGAGAGATCCAACTTAAAACCGTTACCAATATAGTCTCGTCATACCTGTCCACCGATATACAGCATAGATGCAGGATGCTCGCCGTGGAAAAGTAAACATCGAGGCTGTTGTACACGTTGCACATGAACGGCCCGAACATCCACTTGCCGCCGGACAGCTCCACGGAGGCGTTGAACGTCATCGCACAGAGGGCCACCAGCATGTCGGCCATGGCCAGCGACACGACAAAGTAATTGGTTATCACCCTGCGAACGAAACAATAGCCCCGGAATTAGTGGGTTTTACATGCGAGATGTGTGTTATGTTTGGCACTGTGTTCCCCGACTAACCAGAGGAGTGACCAAGCCGAAATGGAATGGAATGGAATCTGCTGGCTAAATACACACAAAGCTTTACTCTGCTCTGCATTGCCATTTCCGCTCTGGTCACCTGCAACATGTAGCAATTTCCTTGGCTGTCACAAGTCATTGGACCGCCCAGGTTGCAGCTGCCATCTTCAGGCGAAAGGTCTTGGCAATGGTAAGGTATTATCTACTCTCTGGGATAAGTGTTGTCAAAGTGGAGAACTTACATTTTAAAATAAAACAAGGAATTGCACTTTTATTACACTGAAATAATATATGTATAACTACAAGGATAGTCATAAAGGATTAAGCTAAAAAATAAAAATTAATATATTCCAATTAACAATAAGCTTGATATTATAACATTCTTAAAAGAAACCTGTATCTTTTTACTTTAATTTAAAGTACATAATTATTCAGTCTCCTCCTCGAGCCTTTTTATAACCATGTCCTTGCTTCAGATCTGTTCACTTTATATATTATCTTAACGAGATCCTATATGCCAGAACCAGTTACGTTTTACAATAATGCAATAAACGATAATCTGAGCACTTTAAGCTTCTTTTTTTAGTAGCGCGATAAACTCTTTAATCAGAGCCTGCCCCTCGAACGCATAAACGTTGCGCAACATTAAGCGGGGGCGTGGCAGGGCGGGGCGGGGCTCGAGCCCAGCGCTGAATGGTATGCTACACTTATTTGCACTGCACTCTAGGGCGTCCTGTCATCGCGACGCTACAGCAGGCTGTCATGGCATCAGCATCAGCGATGGGCTTGTGCCGCCTGTGTGTGTCGCATTTAACTTCGTTTTGCGCTTTATTATTCCACTTGTCGCTCATTTAAATTACATTTATTACGCTGGCACAAAGAGGTTGCCAGCGTGTTTTCTTGTGTTTGCCAACTGCATTGTTGTGAGCCGCGCTCGCGGCAATGACCGTCAATTAAGCCCAGGTGACTGAGAAGGTGTGCAGTGCTGCCAGTGCTGGCTATACAAAAAATTCCATTAAACATTCCATAAAATATTTCATAAAATGTCAAGCCAGAAAAAGCTGAACTAAATAAAAAAAAAGAGGTAGGAAAAAACAAGGCTAACATAAATTCCCTTTGAGGCATTTACAAACATTTTTTCTAGCTCATAAATAAAATATTCTATGTTATATTAATACCAGAAAAATAAATATCTACCCATGGAGATTAAACATATTAAATTTATATTTTTTATAGTTTAAAAAATGGGCAACCCCGAGGTAAGCAGTAATTGGATATAAAGACTTACCGCAGCTTTCGATTGCGCTGGACGGAAATGATGACCAATGCATTGCCCAGGACCGCGGCCAGGATAATTGACGAGAAAATGAATCCTTTGAGCAACAGCAGTGACATATCCAGCCAGCTCTCCTCCAGCTCTTGGCCGGGATCGATGATGATGTTGGTGGCATTGCCCGTTGTGTTTGCCAGCAGCTCGAATGGGGCCTCCGAGGACGAGGCAGAGGAGGAGAAGTATTCAAAGGACGAGGACGAGGTGGCTGTTAACGATAGCGAAGTCAACGAGGCATCTACAAATTGTGGGGTTATAGGCAGACTCGTTGTTGATGTTGTGGCAGCAGTAGAAGCGGCAGCGGCAGCGGCAGCAGATGTTGCAGTTGTGGCAAGAGGGGTGTCTAATGTTGCTGCTGGATGCAGGTGATGGCTACTGTTTCCAGTGGCTAAAGCTGATTCTAAAGCTGATGCTGATGTCGATGTTAATGTGGATGTTGCTGTTGTGATGCTACCTGCCACGAATGTTGCAATCGATTTGCTCAGCCTGCCGGAGGCTGTAGCGGCTGTTGCTGCTGTGGTTGCTGCTGATGTTGCTCCTGTTCCTGCTGCGGGCAATGTCATTGTTGTGGCCAGAAGAAGGTCTATAACTTTGGCCTCCGACATGTCTTCGATTTCTCCCGGTCACTTGTGACAACGCGTCCTGATTAAAGATCCCCGTTGCCAGCCATCATTACGCGGGACTTATCTCTGGCCCGATGCTGTGCGTAAGTTAAATCGCGAGTGCACGTAATTGCAATCTGCAATGCAAACAAGCCCACCGAAGTTCGTCCTCATCCTGGCTGTGGCTCCTGCCACGGCTCCTCCGCGTTTCGAGTGTTTGCTCAAAGCTTCGACCGGGCTCCACTCCATTTCCCAATCCTCCGCAGGTAGCTTTTCCCTCTAGTCTCCTCTCGAGCTTTCTGAATGGCTGGCAAACGACGAGATGTCGGCGACACGGGAACTGCAAATGAATAAATAAATAATTTATGAAATAATCGAAGAGCGTGAGGCTGTGAAACTGCATGAGATTGGCAAAATGAGACTCTGAACTGCGAACTGTTGCGCCCGTGGGGCTCTTATGTCCGCATCTGTATATACAAAATTCAGGGGCCATAAACCCCATTTTGACTGGCATATTGATTTGCCGGAAGAACGGCTCACCCGGAGAGCTGTCATTTGTCTGTCCGCCGTTTCAGCTTTTCCCACACTACATTAAAACATGTACAAAAACTGAATATAACTGAAATACATTGCGTATACGCAGTGTGTGCGCTCGACATGCAATGCATTCTCTGCGAAAACTCAACGCATCTGCATTTCTATATCCCCACAGCTGCCAAGTGCTGACACTTGTGGGTACATACTATATATATATATATCTATATACAGACAAGTTGTTGCTTTAAAAGTGGGATTAAAGCGAGCTTATCTTCGCATCTAGGGGAAAAGTTTTTATAGCAGCGCTCACATTATGTTTTCAGCAAAATCTGGCTGCTGGTTTTAAGTAAAACAAAAGACTTACTCATAATCTTCTGAATTATTTTAAGTCTGGGGGAATTTGGCAACTCAATTTTAAAAAGCTAGCACATCATCTCGGAAAAACTAAAAACAAGCTTTAGCTTTTGCTGTAGCCAGTTGCTGGCACATTGCGTTGAATTTGAAATGTCCTTGCCAGAATATATAAATTGCTGGCTACAAGTTTTTATTCAACTCGTGTAACGAAAGCTGCTGCTCTGCCTACACTGGGAAACAATGAATAACCGGAATATATACATTTTTTAATGGTGTTTTTTCTAGAAGGATAAAGATTAATTGGGAAAAGATTGCACATATTTCTATAGTATTTTTTAAAGACATTTATTGCTTGCTTTTCTCTGTGCATCTTCCCACCATTTTCCATAGTTTTGGGGATATATATATGACACTCAACCTTGCAGAGTCGATTTCATCGCAGCTCCTTGCTTTGTCCTTCGACTGTCGAGATTGAACTTGTTTGCTCTGGCCAACCAGAGACAATCGGGTCGAGATTGGCAACTAAATGTTTTAATGTTCTTGGCTAAAAACCACATGATGGGGCTCTCCATTCTCCGCTTCGTGGCTTATAAATTTAATGCGCCATTATTTATCGGTCGCAAAGGTCCTTTGCCGCACTCGCACTCCATTTGGCTTAATTATTGCCATCGCGCGTTTGCCTGGCTGGAAACTCCGCAAAGCCGTTGCCCTTCCCGGCCCTCAGGTTCCGGTGGCTCTTCACTCCGTGAATCCGTCCTAAGCGCAAACGTCAACAGAGCCTGTGGTCCTGTGGGTCAACGGAAAGTGCGCCGGAGGACTCCGGCAGTATCCCAAAGAATCCTTCTCGAGTGGGGGCTGGGGTGCAAAGTGCAAACTTCAAAGCGCCGCGCGCACAGGACACGACTAATTCAATTAAATCCCTTCGCTCAGCCCGAAGGAAGCCTCGGCCAAAAGGGCTCACACCGTGTCCTGTGTGTGTGTGATTGGGCGTTAGCTGCCCCGCCATTTGAGGGCTTAACTCCTCCGCAGCTTTGGAAAGCTGATAAAGTGAGCAAAGCAAATAATTGATCCAGTGACTTATTCGAAAGGCAAACACTAAGGCCAACTTATGGGGAGTTCCCTAGAAGGCCTTGCTTCGCAGCTTATCATTTTGAGCTTTTAACAGATGAAAATTGAAAAATTTTAGCCGAAAATGTAATTTTAAAATGAAAATGTATCTCCATTCATAATTGCTAATAATAGGAACTGCAGTTGGCAGTCCAATTAGTGACTCTACATAATCTGTTGACCGGACTAATCCTGCTTTTAATTTAAATACATTTTTGTGACCTTATTGCTATTTATTTTGTATTTTCCAAGGATACATTTTTCAGCACTTGGCAAATAGATAAATCCCTCAGGGTCCGGCAGGCGGCAAAAGAGGTTGCTTGCCCCACATTGAGTTGCTAAATAAATAACTGCCAGCTGGGGGTCGTCAGGTCGGAGGTCGTGGGCAGTGGGCAGTGGGTCGGCTCCGGCTCTGGGTCGTGTCCGAGTGCTGACCATGTTTGTGTAAATTAGTGGCACAAATAAATACTCGACCAGCAGCTGTGCAGTTGCAGGGACCAGTTGCATGGACGAGAGAGAACCGAGAAAAACAACCAATTGATGGATGGCTGATGTCCGTAGCCTGATGCCTGGTCTCGAGCTTAGTTAATTGAAAATCCTGGAGATTTGCAGCCCTGCTGTTATTGAAACCGGTTGTGGAAGGCAACTGGTAAATCAGTTCCGACTCGGGCCGCCTTGTTGACCCGTCGACAATCTGAATTTAAATGCCTGCTGACAGGCCTGGTGACAAAACCTCCTCCTTGGCAGGCAGGTGTGTGCGCCAGGTGTGCCAGCTAGCTGTTTGCCCAACAAATTGAACCTAATGCGGCTCAAAAATGGCATTTAAATAAGCCAGCCAGGGAACAGCAGGACCGACAACGAATCAAACCAATTCGTAGTCGATGCCAATGCCGATGCCAAAGTGGAAGGAAGCCTTTCCCCAACGGCAAACGGGCCTCAAGCTGAGATACATTGCCGAAGACAACTGTCAACATTTAAATAAGATTGATCGATTGGCAGCGTCACCGGCATTGACATTGCTCCGTCGTGGGCTTTCCCGCTAATGCTCTCTCTCGCCCTCTGAGGCGTGACGGACTTTACGCGCGTTCTGATTTCCATTAAAACGGGATGTCCCACGCTTGCACAGGGAAAAATTGAGAATATCTATTGAATTATAGTATAATTTCATCATTTATTTAATGATTTTTTAAACCTTGTCCTAGCCTTTCAATCTGCAAACTATAAAAGTGGTACATTTTGAAAACCAACATAATGTGAAGGATATTTTTAAAATAAATAAGATTGTTCTTAGGGAAACCCATTTAATAATAATTATTATTAATTTCAGATTTAACAAATATTTTTTCAATGCTCCAGAACTCTTCACAATCATCTCCAAAGATACTTGTCTTGAATTTAACCTACAAATTATCAATAAATTTCATTAGGTGAATACATTATTCTAATATTTTTTTCCCACTGCAAGGCAAACTATTCTGGATTTGTGTTATTCAATTAGCTTCCCAATTCCAATTCGCAATCCCGTTGACTTTGTGCCCCTGATTTAAACTCTCCCTTTTGATAAATTGGTTACGCTTCCGTTTGGGATTTGCCGCTTGATTCGTCGCCTGTTTACGCTGACCAGCGGGCAGCCTGGAGCTTAGAGTGCATAACAAATCACTTAGCACCCGTCCATCAGGGAGCTAATCATGCTCGCACAGGGGGGAGTCCTGGCGCATTTGGCTATAAAAATTCCGGATCGCCGTGCTGCTGCCATCAGTAGTTGTCCGAAAGCCCCCAAAGTGCCAAAGCAGTCCCATTCGCCGGAGCGGAGTTAATAGTCGAGGGCCTCGAGAGAGCACTTCCGTAGTGTCCTGAGCGGCGCTCATAAACGGCAAACAGCGACCAAGGACAGTTATGTGTGGACCCAGTTATTGCACACTGCTGCTAATCGCGGCGTCCTGCTATGTCCTCGTCTGCAGCCACGCCAAGGCCTTACAGGTGAGAATTACACTTTGAAATTATTTAGGGGATAATTTTTTTGATAATTTGCTTGAAAAGGATATCTATACATATGTTAAGGATGCCAACAGAGAGGCAAAAAAATAATTAATTAATTCATTTATTGGATAATTAATCGATCTTAATAAGATATAGAAAATATGGTAAACTGTAAATTGAAATTTTAGACAATGAAAAACATATCATTTAATCTAAAATTAAGAATACTTTTGACAAATATTTAAATAAATAACCTTTTTCTAAATATGTATGACCGACATTTTTAAACGAAAAATTCGATTTATCGAAGTCATCATAATGTTGAAATATCAATTAAAATACATTTTCATTCCAATATCAATATACTTCAGTAATTTCGGTAGTTTTTTTTTTAGTAATTTGTATTTACAATATAAAGAAGCAATTAAAAGCCTCCTTAAGAACATCACACATTTTTTTAAAATTGAGTAACAAGCAAATTCAGTATACTAAGACCCACTTTAAGCTATTTTTCCAAGTGTACAGGTGCTCTGGGCTACATCCAAACAAGCGCCACTTAATTAGTGTTATTTGCACAGGCACAAGTTCGCCAGCTTTGCGCGATAATTTGCCGCTACTAGCAACTACGTACGTACTACGTACTTTGGTTTTACGGACGGAAAATTCGGGCAAAAGTTCCTCCTCCGTAGTCCGCAGCACTGAGTGCAGTCTCATTTCCTCACTGTCAACGCCATTTGCGATGCCACCAATTAAGCTGAAGATGCAGGAAATCGATTCCCATCCAATTAACACTTTTTCTTCAGCCACACACGGCGTATACGTATTACGCAACTGCGGCTAAAAATGCTTTGCCAAATTACGGTTTAATATCAAGTATACGCCCAGAAACACACACACACACAGCACACTCACAGGGAGAAGCAGTGAAGAAGCGTTTATGGGTAAAGTGCGATTTACAAGCCGATTTCAGGTGTTGGCATTTCAATCTACATTGAGTTGTCTAATCAAGCGGCACACGCTGCCTGCCGGGCTGTAAATTGAAACAATAAAGTGCTTGACTCGCACATTCGCACACCCAGGCACACCTCACACACACACACATGCAGATGGGGGTGTTGGTAGGACGGCGCTGTGCTGTGTGTGCAGCGCACGTACGAGTATGAGCATAAATAGGCGGCATAAAAATAACTTAACACGTGTCGACAGTTTGGCAGCCTCTCGGCTGAGCCATCTCCTAAAAAAAGGAACAAGTGGCTCAAGGACCTCGACAATGAGATACCTGGTAGAGGACATCAGAAGCTCATAAAATAAATAATAAATAAAACATATTCTGGGTTGTTGTAGCATTAAACTTATGTTTGACAATTATTACTTCGATTTAAATAAATTAGGGACTATCTCTGATGTTTCTCTAGATGAAACCCTTAGAAATACAATTTAATTATTCTTAAAAAGTTGATTCTTAAGTTTTAATAAAAACAAAGGGTTTTTAAACTTAAATAGACAATTATTACTTGGATTTAAATAAATTAAGGGCTATCTTTGATATTTCTCTAGAGTTTTAAAAATAGTTTTTTTTGGGTAATTTAAAGTATAAATATATTTATATAATGAATCCTAAGCCATAGATTCATGAAATTAAATGGTAAATATTATTTTACTCCCTTTTTTAAAGATAAGATAGCTTTTAAAACAATTCCATAAACATAATATCCCCTTGTACTTGGTTTTAACACTTGGTATAAACACCCTCTAAGGAAATATCTCAAATATTTTCCTCCTCTCTTTATTTTTTATTCCTGTTGTGTGTGTGCTGGTTTTTTGTGCTTTGCTTTGTGGCACTTTATTTGTGCAGGGCACGGGCAAACTGGATTTGGCAAATCACATCAGGGCAGGCTCCGCCAGAGGAGCAGGATCACCATCATCCGGCCGAGCTGGAGCTGCGGCAGTGGCGGCATTAGCGGCGCGCCAGAAACGCGCCATGGGCGAGTACAAGGAGCTGACTGACATCATTGACGAGCTGGAGGAGAATAGTCTGGCGCAGAAGGCGAGTGCCACCATACCGGTGGCCGTGGCAGTGCCGCCGCAGGGCCAGGATTTCGACTTGGATAGCATGCCGCCGTTGGCCTACTACCTGCTGCTGCAGAAGCTACGACAGTGTGAGTCGCCAGGGGACACACGGGGCGTATACGCAACGCGTGACGAAATTCATGGAATATATATGTGCATGTTCCCGCCTGAGTGAGGGCTAAGCTCTTCTAATTGGATCCCGAATCACGTTCGCATTTCACGCCTTCATCTCCATAACTATGGCATACTTTTCCCATAAGCTTTGCTTTTGTTTCCGGAGAGGAAAACAACACTGAAATGCTATTAGTTTTATCTTTTTAATTTACGTTCTAAATGTCATTGCCCCCATAACGATTTTATAACATTCTTTTAAAGTTGTATAAATATCTGGCGAGTTTTTAGTTTGCTTAATTGCTTAAAAATAGTAACGTACACTTGTAGTATTATTTCTTTTACAAGGTAAAAATGTGGTAAAGGAATGTATAATTTTCGACACTTAAATTGTAGCTTTATAAACCCGAGGAAGTTTTAATTGCATGATATTATAACTTTTTGAGTTATTATAATTTTTTTAAAGGATTTAAAGAGCTAGAATCATAAAGTAACTGTTCTCATCTTTATAAAACCTCAAAAATTTTGTCTCAATTTATTTTAAATATATTTTTTTTTCACAGTGCAAAGCAACGGCGAGCAGGCTTATCGCGTGCGCACGCCACGCCTTGGCCGCAGCATTGACTTGCCGCTCCTGGACAGCGGCGGCGGGGGCATGGGTCTGACGGGCAGCGAGGAGGCCACTGGTGGCCAGTTCAGGCGCGACCTGGTAAAGAAATCGGTGCCGTTCAAGCCCCGCCTGGGCAAACGTGCTCAAGTGTGCAGCGGCGGCGGTGGTGGTGGCGCCGATTGAGTCATGGCAAGGACGCAAGGACACGACGCAAACACAGAGACGGAGACTAGGAGACACGGAAACCGACCAGGACAAGGTTGAGGCCAGGCGACTGGCCCTTGAGCTAACTTTTAACCCCTTAATGGCCAGCTGAAAAATCGACGCGACGCAAAAATAATCCGCATATGCATAGTGAATGACTAGTTACGCGCTATAGCCCTGTTTTTGAGAGGAACTAATGATGTGTATATATAGAGAGTATATATATTTATTATTTATTTGAATAAATTGCAGCCCCCAAATGCCCAATATTGTTTACCCGCGACGTGGCGACGAATTTGCATCCCAAATGAGCCAGGTGATGTTGCTGCATAAACAGCCGGGAATTAAATAAACATTGCAATTTAATTTACACTAGCCCCTTGCTCCTGCCATATTTTTGCCGGCCTGCTCATCTATATTTTTACAAAATATTATTGCGTGTTACGCTCAGCTGAAATTAATGAAAATTTCATAGCCAGTTTTATTATCCGTAAATTGGAAAAGTGCGGCCAGCACTCCAGCTTCCGTTTTTCCTGCGGAATCGTATACCAGCAGCTCTAGTTGGCCAACATGTGTGCGAGTTTGGGGCCCCGATAAAGTATCTCTCTCGCCTCACTCTTCTTCCCCTCCGAAATCCGTGCCACAATTTTTGGCCAACCAAAAAGCTGCTGGCTTTATTCGGCCTGATGAAGCATAAAAATATTTTTCGGGGGGGAGCTTGCAACGTAAAATGTTCACAGAAAACATTTCAGGAGGGGTATCCATTTCGTGATTGTATCTCCCACGGTGCTGTGAAAAACTTTAGTTCAAGTAGTGAAAATTTAACATTTTCCCCTCTGCATGTTTTCACAGGAATTATGTTTTTTTTTGTTAAAGGATGATGGTAATATTGAAATTCCATTAGATGTTCTTTTGTACAAACAGTTTTATTATTATAATTACAAGTTTAAAGCGCTGCACAATCAATTTACAATTTATTTATAGAGCTTTGTGTTTGTGTATTCGTGAATGATTTAATTTAATTAAATGTTGTACCTTATAATTTTTTTTATAAAATATATTTTCAGGAAAAAAAGTCAACATAAATTAAAGTTCTGTATAATTTTCTCTCTCGCCAGCTCAGCTTTATTTTCTCTTTAAATTATAAACTTTAATCCTGTTAGTAATTCCTTCGGTCTCATTATTTTTTCATTGACCAGGTCAGAAGTTAAATGTATTGGCCATTAAAATGAAAAGTCATTTCCCTGGCCAACTGCCAGTGACGCAGCTGTTCTGCAGCTGGAAGTTTTCGCAACTCATTAGAAACTTGCCACATGCCAATTAGTTGACTTAACCAGGCGTGCTCCAGGCGCTCCACTAACCGGAATGGGATTAAGCGATTCCTAGTTAACGCCGCCACCAATTATTGACCCGCAGGTGTTTGAGGAATCGCTGGGAAGTTAACCGTTTTATCAAAAAGCAAGGAATGGTTCATACATCACGTAGCCGGCGATCCAAGGAGCAACTAAACATGGGGATATATATCTGCCTGAATCGTGCTTAAATTGCGATAATGGGCGCACGGGCCAGCCCTCCGACCCTGTTACCCCGAAGGAGATATTGAAACATTATAACTGCAAAATGGTAATAAATTTTACTCCACCTCCTGGGTGAAATAAACCAAAAAAGCAAAAAAAAGAAAAGAGCAAGCGAGGGGCAAAGTCGCGAGCCAGACACGCACATGGAAGGCTCGATAGGAGTCGAGGGTGCACTCTGAAAAATATAATATTCCTTAGGGGAAGTTGAGTGGTAGGATGATAATAAGGCAAGACTTTAAAGGTTTTACTTAATGCTTAAAAAATAGTTAAAAGCAATTTTAAAGCTAACAATTAAAGGCATAAAGCAAACCGAAAATAAGCAAAGCTTAACTAAAAATGTCAACAAAGTTTGGTTTTAAAAAGGATATGGCTTTCCCTGTCACAGGCAGAAGTCAAACCTCTTTTTAACTCTTTTTTTTTTTTAAAGAAGACCCCTGTCATAAAGGGACCCTCTAGTACCCCTAATTTTCTTCAAGTGCAGCTCACAGGACTCGGCAGGAACTTTGCATGACAGCGGGCGTAGATTTACAGTTGGGTCGTTGCGTAAGGTTAAACTACCTTAACATCATCTGGCACTGTGTCGGCTTCCTGTCTGTCTACGTGTCCTCGTCGTCCTGCGTCCTATCTGGCGAGCACATATGCAAACTGATAAGTTGATGGTGCATAAGTGTGCGTGCCGGGAGAAATCACTTTGCCTGATTAAACGCCGCCATTCCGGTTCGAGCAATCTCCGCCATTAAGGTGAATTGTAAAAAATGCCTGCTAATATGGCGGCGTCTCCTGGACCCCTGAGATTCCCACAGACGACTGCAGCCCGCCCGCCCGTTATTTATGGTGCGGCGAGCAAACTGATTTAAATTGATGGGCCCCCCATTTAAGGCCCCCCTCTTGCCACAGAGGGCTGTGGCACTCACTTAATCAAATTTCAGCCAAGCCGAAAAAGGCTTCAAATTGGCTTTGTGTGTACTGTGCAGGGTTGGCCACAAAAGTGGGCAAGATTATTTATGGGAATTGTATTGTGCTGTCGGGCACTTTGATGTGGCATACACCTGCATAATGACGGTGACCTTATCGCTGTTCTGCATCAAATATTAATTAGTGAAGGACTTCACAGACCTGTCGAACTGATTGATAAGGCGTCATTATCCGTTTGCCTGAGCTGGCTTACAGTTGCTTAACGGAAATTGACAGACAAGCTGCTCTGGCAATACTTTATTGTGTTTACTTCGGGTTAAGCAGTTAAGGAGAATAACAAGAAGATTGGGAATCAAGGGAAATTATTTAAAGCAAGTTAACAAATGTCACTTTAAAATTTAAAAGATAATATTCTGATTATTATTGTTATTCTCCCCGGTCACTCCAGACAGCAAAAACTAATTATAAACTTTTCGTATAATCTTTGTTTAGCCAAGAAATCTGTACAATTTCCCTGCTTAAGTTCAGCTTCTCTTGAAAATTTTAAAATATTTGGCCAACATTTATGGGATTTCCATTTCTCTGGCTGTCTCTGTCTTCCCCTCTTGGCCAACTATTTTGTTTCGTTGCGAGCTGATAAAGTTTTCATACGGTTTTTGCTATTTTTGGACTTTGAAAGTACACCGAGTACCCGGAGTACTCGAAGCTTTGACCCGTGTCCAAAATACCATCAGCTCAAAAATGGAATGGAGCTTGAATGCAGTGGCTCCCTGAGGGGAGAGAGAGTGAGGAAGTGGGGGAGCCGGAGAATGCCAAGCTCGAGGGCTATAAATCCGGTGACGGACAGGTGGGCGACGCCACCATCATCAGCTTGCGGCAAACTAAGGCAGCAACTATTTTTTGGGGGGGTGTGTAAGTGTGTGGGGTTGTCCTTGCTCTGCCACTGTAATTTTTGCTGCCGTTGCATGGCATCGGGAATTTAGAAATTGCAAATGCAGCAGCCACATTACCAAACACGCACACACACACAGTACACACAGCACACCACACCATACACACAATTTCGACACAATGTTCCTGCTGCTGCTGCTGCAATTGAGGCCTTCCGATGAGGATGAAGACGAGGACGAGGTCAAATGGTGAGCACAAAAGCGAACGAAATCCAATCGAAAATTCAGTTTTTGGCAAAACGCGTCAGAGCCCCATTGGCAATGGCAGTGGCAGTGGCAGTGGCAGTTGCTGATGGTGGCACTGACATTGGCATTTGAAAATCCCAGCCCTGTCACGCCCACCCATAATCTCCTTTTGTTGTATTTTACAGTCGAACTAATATAATTTCAACCATTATAAGTACAAGTAAAATGAGGAACATGTTTCAAGTAATGTTTCCAAATTATTACTAAAGAACAATAGGTTCTACTGCGCTAAGAACTATATATTTCAATCACCTCAAACATTTCATTCATCGAAGTTTAAGGACCAAAGTTAAGCACACAAAACTCGACCAAGTTAAGCTGTTAAACTGCCAAACAATTTTCAGTTCAGCTTACAAGGACTTTCTTGGTAAGTTTAACTTATAGAAGTTCGACTGTAACTGGGTCCGTGTGTGTGCAACAAGCACTTTGTTCCGTTGACTTTTATTTAATATGTGAGTGACTCTGCAGGTTCCCGAGCGACAGCCTGGCATGACCAGCTCCCTCCAGCAACAATCCGCAATCCACGCCAGCACGCATGACTGAGCTGTTGCTCCGGAGTTCCAGCGCTGTGGCCTCCAGTCACCATCATCCATCAATTTGTGTATGACATTTGGCTGATGTGGCAAATTTGCCGCCACTCTGGCTTCGACTTGGGGCAGTCGGAGCATTCCTTTAATTACTGTCAATTAGACAAACAGAGGCCGGGCCTGTATATAATCAAATTACATGCCACATCAGGATGCTTTGTCAAGGAACTACACGAAAGTGAAATAATATTAATGACAGGGACAAGCACTATTTGTAGAATATATTTTCAAATTAAAAAATATATTTTACTTATATCGATGTTTAAGTATTTTAAGGAGCAACTGAATGTGAAGTTGCTCTAAGGGTTGACGTTCCTGGTTTTATTTCTATCAGTAAAAAGAGATTTATTTAAGTATCTCAAAAGGTTGCTTTTCGTTTTACTAAACGAGAGCAGAGAGAATGTAAAAGACGCTCTTAATTTTAAGAGCTCTATAAAATTATATAAAAACATCCACAGATCACAACCAAATTGACATCAATTAATATACCTTACCTCACCCTTTAAAAGCTTTTTTTGTCCCTGTTTATATGCTAGATAGTGCCGCGCCAGCAATCAGATAATCGTCCTGCCGCAGACCCATTTCAATAAACTGGCGCCGCCAGGATGCGGTGCCGATGCCCTTGAGAAGAGAGAGCGCGCTCGCAAGGAAGTCGCTTTCAATTACAGCAGTTTACCCCGGTAGCCATCCTGGCGTGACTTTTCCTGCCACTGCCAATGCCATGGCCACTTCCATGTGAGTGACAGACAGCAGGCAGGCAGGATGCCGGACTGGCGGCCCGGATTGGGTTATAAATATTTGTTCGATTTCATTTGGCCATTCTGGCTCCCTGGCGGAAATCTGTTTCGTGCGCCGCCTGCTTAATATAAATACAAATCAAATGGGGGCCCTCCTGACGGCCATTAATTGTATCGTGAATTCATGTATCGCGCCGAGTTTTCCGGCTCTGCTTTTCCTCCGCATTTCCCCCTGGGAGCCATGCCCGTGGCGTGGCAAGTTTTTGGGGTCTAGCCGGCGGCGGGGTCAGGTAATGAAAAAATTAAATGAAACGGCACGCAAAGCGACTGGCGGATAGATTGGATTGGACTTGGGTGTGTGTGTGGTGAGTGTGTGTGTGTGTGTGTGTGTGTGTGCTGGCCTGGCCCAAAGCCTGTCTAATGAATTAGAGATATAAATAGTTTAAATCCCACTGTAAGTTGGACGGACATTAGCTTGGATTTTGTTGAAAGCGATTCTTGAATGGATTCACTGGGGAAAAAATTGGAAAGATTAAGTTACCATTTCGGTTCTATGGAAAATGTTTTGTATTTGTAGGTCTTCTATATCATATTAATCATTTTTAATATAGTCTTTGTTTAATAATTATATTTATATATTGATAGGAAATTTTTAATTCAAACAAACAAACAGAGATGTTGTTATTTTTTTTTTTATCCAATAGTATATTTCCATGTAATAGAAATAATATATTTTATTTGATAAGCACAATTATCATCAAGTGCAGTTTTATTATGGTATCAATTAATTCAAAAAGATATTAGCAAATCAAGTGGACTTCTAAATAACTGCAGTTGGCCAATTCAAGTGCAGCTAATAATGATAATTCCATGATTGAAAAATTCAGGGAAAAGCGCATCGAGTACTCGTCCGGATTGCGTGACAGTGCCACAAACACACACAGTCGTACCTGCACCTACACCCACTGCCATTGCCCCAGTGGCACGTGTGTGTATGGCATTGAACTTCTGTTTTGAGGGCCGATAAACAATTTGATTTATTGACAGGCAAACGGCCCTGCTGCTGCCATTCATTTGGGGGCTTTGTTAACGGACATTCATAATTGACATCCCACTGCTCCGGCTCCTGGCCTGGCTCCTGCTTTCCTGTTTCGGCAAATCGTGGCCAGTTTAGAAATAATTATAATATATTACCAACGCGTACTCCCACGGCCTGCCACTGACAAGTGCAGATTGCAGGCTCAATGGCTTTTGGGGTCGGACCGCACACTGGCGCATTGCTAATTAACTTTTTAGTTGATTTTGGCCGGGTTTTGGGTTATATGATGTACATTCGATATAGTGAACAATTTGGTTTCAAAGGATTTGAAATTTTTGAGGTAATTACAAAGGATTACAAAGAAGATTAGAAATAATAAAGGGAAACATTTTTCTTCATGGTTAACAAAATAATTTATTAAGTTTTGAAAATATTGTTTTTTAGGAACGGGTTTTGAGAACTTACACAAATTTGAATATTATTTTTACTTTCTTTTAAACCATTTTTTATATAGAACATACATTGTTTATTTTTTCTTTGTAATATAAACCCCAACCTTTAAAAGTATTTTGCCAAAAATCTACTCTGAGCTCGGAGCAAAAAAAAATATTTAATAATCAAAGACAATTTCCATACGATATTGTTTCATATTGTAAAGCACAACCTATATCATGTACCATTTTTTCCATAGCTCTTAAGTCCATTTAAAAGAGTGTTTACTTTGTTGTTTCATTCCGATCTCGGGTCAGACTTTTTTTCACGTTATTCGCAAGGGTCGTGGCTCTGATGATGCATGGCAATTATGAAGTGATTATGACGTTGGCCATATGCAAATGAGCAGTGAGGGGGCGTTGGGGTCGTTTTGTGACTTTTAATTGCTCTTGTGCGAGTCGACGGGTCACTTCCGTGGCCCTCTGTGTGGGAGTGGCCATTGGCCACCTCCTGTTGGTCACTTTGGTTGCATATTGACAGCTGGGCGGAAGCCATCAAAATGCTCGGTCAACAGCTTAAAGTGTCAACTTTGGAACGTTCAGCTAATTGCACTCAACATCCGGCATAAACTACGTAGCGAATTTCCATCGCATAATGAGCAAATTTACAAAACGTTTGAGCAAACAATTACCGAGCAATTTAAGTTAAATGAACTGTTTCAGATGTTTCACTCTGTCTTCTCGTCTTTTTCTGTCTTTTTTCCCAAATTATTTATAAGGGCGAAAAGGAAGAAAAAGGCAGCATAAACTCGAAAATAAATAAAAAGGAGACGACAGCTAACTGGATTAGCGTGATTATGTACATATATTTGGCACATTCTGGCAGAATAATTACTTCATTAGCCTTTGAATGGTCGTTAATTTTGAAAGAGATCTGCTCGCAAAATTTGCTTACAATTGCATAGATTCCTTGTACTTTTATTTAATTTATATCAGTTTAAAAGTTACTTTCAAAGCCATTTGTCTCATAAACTTTTAAAAAGTCATCAGGAAGGATACTCATATTTACTAGTTGCAACTTTTATGTTACAGCTTAAAGACTTTTTGCAGGAAACTTTGCAACTAGCAGTTAAGTGAATAAATTATAATCGTTTTCTGTTTAGTTGAACTTAGCTATAATAAAATTTAAGGGAAGATTTCTTTACTGAAGTATTGAAAAATAAATTCAGAACCTCACTTACTTTATGAAACATTAAAATTAAGGTTACATTTGCTTATAGAATACATATTACCATCCATGTTATTTATGGCTATCCTAACTTTAGCGTAAATTTAAATTTCAAAGACTCATATATTTAGGCTTCGGGGAAACTTTGTTGTTTCACCCTCAGCCCAGGGTAAACTTTATTATATAGTAATCATGCCGCCGCCGCCAACAAAACATAAATATATGCATAAATATAGGCAATGTGAAAAGCGGATAAGTGGCAGGGGGAACTTGAAACCAACTGGCTGCAGAGTTGGGAAAGTAGCTTTGGGGCTAGTTTTCATTGCTGGCACTTGATGGCAGTTTTATTGATTTGTTGTTGCAAACTTTTCCTTTTACATGGCTCGAATTTATGGCCCCAACATCAACAAACAATAGCGTCCACAGCACAGCGCCTGCGAGACCCTGAAAACGCCGCCAAAAATTTGCATGTGCCCAGGCACAGCCAAGGCTGCTGTAGTTCCTTTTTTTCGCTCTCTGTTTTTCCTCTTCTGCTTGTTCTGTTTGTATTTTTATTTTTTATTTTATATATATTTTTTTTCATTTTGTTATTCGCATTTTGTACCACAAAAATGTTGACCAACGAATTTAAGCAGCGAACGCCCATTTACTTTCAGCTCTCTGATATTCAGACATCCTACCTTGCTTCCTGCACAGAGGGAAAATGTTGCAAAATAATAGCCATACATTTATAAATATTGTTTTTAAAATATTCTTATATATCTTATATTGGTAAGTTACAGGACAGACTTAGTAACTCAAGCTAAACCGCATGGAATGCTGCACCGTTCGTCACAGTTTTACAAATATCGAGAAAGTCAGATATATTGACTCAATATCTTATCGAAAATATATCGACATTTTAATTATTAAAAGCTATCATATTTAAAATGTCACTTATATGTATATTTTTCAGATGATATTGGTCCGATATATAAAACATTGTTATGTTATAATTGTTCTGAAATTTTTTAAAGAAAAATTATCAAAATATTTCTTATTTAATAATGAATAAAGAAATCTGGTCACTTGTGACTTTTCATTATTTTTTTGTGATTTTTGCTTTTTATTTAAATTTAAATAGAAGAAATATTGCCCCAGTGCATCCCCTTTGCATATAATGTTCATATATTCTAATTTTTTCTTTGCGTTGGTAATACGCAAAGGAAGACAAAAAACATTAGCATAAAACGCTTGGGAAGCAATTCCGTACACTGCACCAAAAAAAGCGTGCCATGGGGAATTGTTTGATGGAAATTGCTGTTGTTGCTGCGGCGGCACGCGTTCCGACCGCACGCGCTAATTAAAAGAAATAACCAAACAAAAAACTATGAAAACAAAAGGGGGAAATGCTTAAAAGCGAGCCGGAGAGTGAGAGTGAAGGGTAGGGGGCAGTGTTTGCCAGGGCAAATTACTCATACGCCGCTTGGTACGTGCGCCTGGCTGGCAAATTGTTTTTAATTAATTTTTATGACCTTAAACTTTACTCCACGTGTCCTGGCGCAATTCAAGGCGGCGCCGGCGTCGGCTCATGCGGGTTACTCATTATTAAAAATAGAAAGCAATTAGATGTGCCACCGAAAAGGGGCTTCAAACAATCGTAATCGTCGGTGTGGCCACAACAAAGGACTCGTAAGGGCTAAGAGCTTTCCCGGTTTCCATTCAAGTTCAATTTGGCCAAAGTGTTGGCACCGACCACTACAAAATGGGATAAAGGAAATGGAAAAGTCAATATGAGCGAATCATCGGAGCGTTAACGGTGACAGACAAGGCCGTGCTCGAGATCGGGGCGAGTCCTTGGCCAGCTTCATTTAACTTTCACTCACAATCCAAGCCACCCTCGGAAAACCACCCACAAGCCACCCACCCACAACACACACACACATTGTTGGCAGCAACTATTGCAATAAATATGAAGGCCATAAATGGCTGAGCCACAAAATGTCACGTGTTCGCCGCGTAGGCGGACATGGGATGTCCAGGACAATCACAGTTCAGGTAGGGTTCCAGGAACAGGGGAGGCCATTTTTTAAAGTACTTTAAGCAACTGTATATCTCAGATCTTAGTTTTATCTGCTGTTTAAATATTTGCAGCTTCGAGAAATATGTGTGCAAAGACTATATTTATTAGTTCCTTTTTTGTTTCCATAGATTCTCCTTTTCCCTAATAAAGACAAAGTTCCTAGAAGCTTATTTATTAAGCTACAAATTTACTTTGGCTAAGGAAAATCCTTTGAGGGGCTGCCTTCAGTATTTTCCGTGACCCTTTGGCCCCCTTCGGGCTGGCCCTTACAGCTAACCCCGCCAACAGCCGTTGGCCATCCGACAATGACTTGTCCCGGTTGCTACTGGGCTTGGCTGCTTTTTAATCTGTTTCCCTTTTTCCGGGGCTAAATTTTTTATTTTCATTTTTTTGTTGTTGTATTTTTTTTTTTTTTGTATTTTTGCAATTGCTTCGCCTCGACGCGGAGGCTTATAAAAAATGTAGACAAGAGTTGCCGTTCGTCGAGTGCTCGGGGCAATTGGGCAACGCATTATGTCGTAGATTATGGCTTATGCATTATTTATGTGGGTCAGCCAGGCAGCGAGGAGCGGCGAAACGGCCTTTAATTGGATCGCAAGTGGGCCTTAATGTGCACTCCTCGCAGCTGGCCGAGTGTCCTTCCTTCCTGGCTATTTCTGAGACGCCCACTCGTACACATATTTCACCCGCAGGACGCGAAAGTAATTTTCCCGTGTGTAATTCCGGCTTAATGTTAATGGGGCGAGCTCACTTAAAATTTAATCCTCACACTGATAACTGGCCTAAAGCGTTGCAAATTAATATTATGCAGTAAATTAGCAAAGATTTATGCAGTGATAGCCCTTGAAAAAAGCCAAGAATTAACATTATTTTATCTATGAAAAATTATTCGGAAAGTGCTCTAACGCTAATGGTTTTCCAGTGAGGAGGACTCCCTGCAAACTAACAAACGTTTTTCCTTTTAAAATTTTAATGGACGCAAACTTAAATAGGCTAATTTTATTTTTAAGAAAGAACTTTTCAAATATTTAAGAGAAAAATACTGAAAAAAAAGATGTAATTTGGGAAATATAATAAGGGTTATATATATAGTTCCCATTTTACACCTTTGTTTTTCCAGTAAACAAAACTCCCTGTAAAACTACGTACATTTTCCCTGTAAAAATGATTTTATGGAAGCACAGCATCAACTACTATTTTAAAATGTAATTTTCCGCACATAAGCCCGGCTTAATGCTGATGGACTACTTAACTAAAAATGTAATCCTCGCTGATTACTCGCTCGTAGAAAGTTAATGAACTTGCTTATTTATGTACAGAGCTCCGAGCACAGCGCATAGTGAATAGTGCATTTTTATTTCGGGTAAAATTCGCAGGTGGAATGCACACTGCGCACACGACCTGCCAAAGTGGCTGGAAAAGCAGTTGAGCTGCATTTGAGGCTTCAACAACAACAACTGGCCCAATGCCAAGGTGGCTCAGAGCAAGGCAAGGCAAGGACTAGGGGCGGGTGACGTGGCCTAATGGAATTGAAAGCCATGGCCAAAAGAGCGCACAAAAAGGGAGAGTTCCACGCATATTAGCACAGTTGCCTGAACACTAGGAGAGAGCGCGCCAGCCAGCCAGCGTTTTACTCAATGAATCATGGACAACAGCTGATTTATATTTTCTGGCCAACAATACAAACACACACAAGGCAGAGACAGAGATTGAGACTGAGAGTGGGGTGTGTGTGCGTGTGTTGGCAGCGATTGGTGTCCTTGAAACTGTTCAAGTACGCTCGACAAGTGCACCAAGTGTCTCATTGTGCATTTCTCTGTGGGATGTGTGAAGGCCACTGCCACTGCCAGTGCCAGTGCCAGTGCCGCACAAGGCAAACCGTCGGCATTAGGAACTGGCCCCAAAAGGGAAAGGAAAGGAAAGGAATGGAACGGAACGGAACGTAACGCAAAGGACGAAGCCATGTCCCGGCTGAATGGGCAGGAAAACAAAAGTCCGAGCTACTGCAGATAATTGACAACGAGCTGCTGAAAATCAATTGAGTGACTTTGCATGTACGACGTTGCCCCGCAGCTCATAGACCACTCGCTATTGTTAGTCCTGTTTTGTGGTTGTCCTGGCTGCTTAGGGCGGTAATCAGTGCTGGCTACAGCGAAAGGAGACTGAAAATGGCAGCGAATATTGCGAATATTATAAATATTTAAAGAATTTCAAATGTAATTCAATAGAAAAATAGACTTCAATTTAAGACTTTACCTGATTCTTTTGAAATAGTAATCTCTTATCTTACGCCCTAAAAATTCCATATAAATTTAATCGCAAAAGTAAAAAGTAAAGTAAAAGTAAATCACCTAATCAAAACGGTAAATTTCCTTTGAATTAATTCAGCTCTTTGAGCTCTGTTCTTTGAATTATTTTGTATTTGTTTAAATCGATTTCGGGGGAAACCATTGAAAGGGAAAAGCGTCAAGCAGAGAGAGCGGCGAAATGGCTGATTTGGTAACACTGGCATTAGCCCTTGTGGGACATTGTTCTTCTCTGTACAAAGACGGCAAACTGGGCTGAGACCGTACGAAATCCGGCCACAAATGTCGTTGGCATCTTTTCCCCCAGTTTCACCGTCGTTTACCGAGTTACGAGTACGCGAGCATCTGCATCTGTATGCTGCCTTCCCCGCCTGCTGTTGCGGTTTTGTGGGCTTTCAGATTAAGCAGCGGGATACACAGCGCCTGATATTGGTTCGGGAACCGGCTCCCGCTCCTGCTCCAGGTGTGCTTGTACCTGGATTTCGTAGTCGTGCGGTATCCACATTGTTTGTCGCCGTAGGCCGGCACGGAGTAAACATGGACTGCCGGGCACAGACGGTGCGACAGCGTGTCGTCTGCTCTCTTTGCTGTTTGATTAACGTTTTAACGATTTGCGCAAACAATTGCGGCGGTAACAGCCATCACTAACAAGAAGCAGAACCACCAACGCCACATACAACATATAGCAAGGAATACACGCGGATTACCACTTGTGGGCTGCATGTTTTCACAGCCAGCTCGAGAGGATGTGCTTCCTTGTTATTACGAGCTCTCCTTGTGCTGGCAAAGCAATTTTCGACACCAGCTCAACCCCATGGGATGAAATTGTTTTATTTTATTATATTTCTTATTTTCTTTAGTCTGGAAATGAAATATATATTCGCCAAATGAAAAACAACGTACGAAGGTACAGTCGAGTAGCTCGAATGTGAGATGTCCTGTTATAAAATTAAGGGCCTTAAGGCCTTGGGCTTGTCTTAAGGCCAGCTTTTCATATATTATGGTGGTTTTCTGGAATATTTATTACATGTTTAGGCAGATGATATCATTGAAAAAGGAGAGGATTACGCAAGAAAATACGAAAGGAGCAGTAAATTTTTGGAAATAAAACATTTTCGCAGTGAAACAAATATATTTTCTTGAATTTTCTAAGAAACTGCTTTAGAAATCTCTGATTAAAATAAATACAACTATAAGAAAATCAAAACTTCCTTGTTTCTTCATTGCATTACCCGAGTGTGTGAAATATATTCTTCTAATTTATCAGAGTTCTCAGTAAATAAAACTCACACGGAGGCAGACAGCCAGCACTTCAAATGTAATTCCAAGAAGTAAGCCGAATGAAGAGCTTCCCCAGAAAACTTCATTTGCTGGCTGGCGTTAAGTAAACACAATTTAATATGCACATTTTCAATTCGCACCCAGGTGTGAATGCATTTAATGGCACTCACCGTGATTTGGTTTGGGGGAGAAACCTAATTAAACTAGTTAATTAGAGTCAGGCAAATGAAATGTCATGGATTTCCAGGGTTTTATATGGGGGAATTTATATCATTGTGACAGCTGGAGGTTGCTTGCTCTCTGTTCCCTCCAAGGACTCCAGCTCAGTTTATTTTTCAGCTGCGGCAAGGATCGAAGCAAACACAAGCACTGCCGGCAATCAATAGTGGCTTCATTATGAACGTCTATTTGCTGAGTACCCTGTACTCGGTACTCAGTACTCAGTTCTCAGTTAGCTAACTAGCTTCGGGTTCGCTTCTTTGCATAGCTGAAGCCAATGGAAAAAAGGCGGAACTGTGGGCGGGACTGGCGGTAAAAGGACGAAGGACGTCGAGCGGGAAGTGACTGCACTTCGGCTTATTGCCTACTCGCAGCTCCCAGTTCGCAGTTTGCTGCCATTTCAGCCATTGTTGACTTGTTTGCAAATTGGTTTCACCAGCAGAATTCTTCGAACCATGTCCTTAGCATTGGCATCATCGTCTCCTTCTGTCGCTGGCTGCCTTCATTTCAAATTACTTCGTTGCGTAAATTAGGTGGCCCCCTCGCCACATCCCCGCAAGTACTCTCTCTGTCGCGCCAGCTGACATTCCGCCACGAACACTCGCATGTCTTGCAAATGTATTTACACTGAGGAAAGTATGGGGACCCTTTTTCTTAAAAAATTTGATAAAAAAAGTAGCGAGAAAAATTTGGAAAATACTTCAAAGTTGTGTGTGGAAATTTCAGCATAGTTTTAAGAATTTTTAATAGACAGTTTACTATGAAAATATTTTCAATTAGTATAAAGTTTATTCTTTTGACAGAAATAATTCCAACGAGTGAGCAAACAACGAGTTTATGAGCAAGCAGAACAACGAGCAAAGTTGGGAGCAAAATGACGAGTAAAGTCTAGAAAGTTGAAAGCAGGAAAACTGAGCAACAACGATCAGGACAACGAGCCATGAGAACTGGAAAGAGAGCAAGCGAAAGAGGGCAAGCAACGAGTGATTAGAGATCGAGACTAAGGATCTAGGACATTAAAACATTAAGTTAATAATTATTAATGATAACTAATTAGAATTAGAAATTACATTTTTTTTATTTTTACGTTCATTCATTTATTCCTGTTATTTTTTTTTAGTGTTTCATTTTCGCATGTGATATATTTTTTTTTATTTAAAATTTTTGTTTATATAAAATATGTAATTAACGGAGAGAGTGCTTGTTGCCCAAGTCAATCAATAAGTTGTTGTTTCCAATTTTTTCGCTATGTATGTATATTTTTCATCTTCTTTGTAGTACAAAATTTGATTTTGGTTTTGTTGAACGCGGCTAATTTCATTTTGTCAGAAGACCTCGACCTCGCACTCGTCTTCGTCCCCGACCTCGACCCTTGTCCCACACCCCCCGGGGCCCGCGGCACCATCCATTCTAATGCTGAGTGATGTGGCAGGCCTAATTTCATTAAAAACGGTGCAGGAAAAAAAAGGAACGAAAAGAGCGGAATGCTTAACAGATTTTTGGCGGAGACAAAAGAAAAGAACCAAACAAGTAGCGACTCGGCAACCCGGCTCATTTTTAACTTTCTCGGCGCTTTATTTAACTTTAACCTTTTTTATGAGTTTGCCAGGACCTCTTCCTCTGTGTGCTCCTTAATTAGAAGCCATTTTCACTGGGAGGTCTCAACCTAACTTGCTCCTTGCCCACCCAAAAGCCCCGCAAGTCTAATGAGCCTGTGCCTGATTCGGATTCTGATTTTGATGTTGATTCCTTCGGCTGTTCTCGCTTCGACGCTGCCGAACATAATCAGGGTTCAATAAACACAAGCTCCGAGGTTCCTATGAGCAGCCCCCGCGTCCTGGCTGAAAATGCAAATCAACAGCTTAAAATTTAATTTAGGCGTTAGCAATGTAAATAAACTGGGGGCCACGGGGAGTTCCCCGACTCTGGGAGACTGAGAAGATGTGTACTTAGGAGCAGCTCGCCCGAGTGACCATTTATGATTTGGGCCTTGTCCCAAATTCAATTCCGAACATTTGGTTAACTTTGTTAAAAAGTCGAAATTAAAATAAGGCAAAAAGTCGCTGGCCCTGGCTAAGAAAACAACAACAACAAAAATGAAGACACGTTGACCGCAGTGGGGTTTATTTTTTATTCTTATTTTTTTTCGCAGACCGCAACTAAGTTGAAGTTGCCGCGTGTTACAAAATAAATTGAAAGAAGAGCACGCCCGAAACTTTCTCTCCTTCTTTATTTTCGTTTTATTTTTTTTATTTGATTTCTTTTTTTTTGGCCGAGACATACAAATTGCACGGCTCAAAGGAAAGTTGATGAGCCCGCGAAGTTGGTTATAAATTTCGCTTGAAGAATGATTTCATTTTGCGCCCGGCAATGGCGACACGTTAATCTGCAGCGACTGGAGCTCCCAGAGGGCGAGTCCTGGGCTCGCAGCCGACTCTATTGAACCCACATATAAAATCAATAATAGCATAAATAATATACGTGTAGAGTTTGTGTGTTGGAAAACCAAAAAAAAAAAAAGAATAGGAGAAAAAAGGAGCGCCCCGAGAGACAAAGGCCTAGGCCGACAAGGCCCATGGGCCAGACGAAGGACCCGGCCAAAGAGAGTCCTCTCCTCCTCCTCGACACATGCCTGACACAACACAAAAACGAAAGCTAAACCGAAAAAAATGTAAGGAGCACAGGGACAGAGGGACAAATAGAAGGGAAACGGAGCCTAGAAAGGGAAACAGGAGCAGGGCCAGGACAAACCTTTAACTAACACACAAAAGGCTTTCTCAATGGTTTCTAAAGTTGCAGGCTTTCAGCTAGCGATACAAAAAAAATTTAGCAAGCACTTAGAAAAAAAGGTGAACTCTATGAAGTAATAGATATATATTATATTATTAATATATGATATTATATTTTAAAATTAAATTTACGATGTTTTTAAAATATTTCCAAAAACGTTTTTATACGTTGTCTGACTGAAGCCTTGTAAAATATTGTTGTATATATGTTGGTGTATTGGAATATGTCTTAACGCAGCCCCAGAGCCTTTTTTTCTATTTTCTAGTGAAGATTTTTGGTTGCAATATTCTTGTTTTTTCCTCAGTGTACAGTCATGTGAGAGCACATGGGGACCAAGCGCGAAGGAAGCTGGGACTGAGCAAGGAGCAGGGAGAGTGCAAAGTAAACATGTCGAATGAAGGATACTTAAGCAGCTCTGCGAACGAGGGTTGCCTGAAAAGTTGACTTGCTGCAGGAAAGTTTTTTGATCCGGCAAGTGACTTTTTAAAGGATGTGGACTTTTTTTCAAAAATTTGTTTAAACAATCCTCTATCAGAAATACTCTTGCTTTATCTTAAAAGCTCATTTTAAAATTTCTTAAAGATTTGCAAAATGGCATTTAGTTAAGATTTGAGTTTAGTGGAAGACAAGAGATGGATATCGGTGAAATTAAACAAAGGGAATATTCACAAAGGATCCTAAATAAAGTTTTATTTCTTTCTTAAAATTATGAATATTCTTCTTCATAAATCGGAAGTTAAATATAAACGAAACCCATGACACAATGTATATCAAAAGATAAAACTTTACCTTGAGCTTAGTAAACTTTTGCAGTAAACCTCGTCCTGGCAGCACTCCACTTTATTTGGCTTTGCCACATTACAATATTATAAACAATAATCCGTTCCAAAAGGCGAAACACAAATGGAACAATTCGTTCCCGGGGAGGCCAAGAGGGCGAAAGCAAGCAGATACTTTGACACACTCTCCCAGATGTCCCCTTGGATGTCGAGCGCCACTTAATGACATAAACACTGGCGATGGTGAGTCCTTCTGTGAGTCCTTCTGGTGGCGGGACCGAACTCCGCCGGAAGTTGTCCTAATGAGAAAACGTTGAGCCGCCAATCCGCCATTGTCGTCCTTGCTCACGGACGACCACAAATCGGAGGAAAGTAACTGGAGGAGCAGGAGCAGGAGGTGGCATCCCACTGGCACTAATATTATTAATTTGCAACTTTTGCTGTTTGCCGCCGCAGCGAGAGTTAAGTCAAAGGCAAAGGCAAATATCATTCATGGCATTTAGTGGGCAATAAAATACGAAGCGGCGCGGAAAGGGAATTTCCATTTCCATTTGTATTTTCATTTGTATTTCCATTTCCAGTCGAGTGCTTGGGGAAAATGCGAAACTGATTTAAATGCTTTCTTAAGCGTATTTCCGGCTTCGGTTGTAAATATTTGCTTAACTGATTGCGCAGAGAGGAGAGTCCGGCACAGGACACTTTTGCGAATTAAGTCCTTGTTGCTCCTCAGATTGCTTTTTGTGGTTGCTTTCTCTCGCTACTGTTGCTTTACTGGTCTCTGTTTTGTTTCACTTTTCTGTTTGCTGTGTTCTGTCCTCTGCTTTCGATTTGTGCAATTGACATGTTTTTATTAAACCTTTCATCGATTGCACAGCAAATGGGGTTGCAATATAAAAGATAAAAGAATACAAGATTTGTGGTCATCGTTGAGCAAAAACTTCCATCAAAGTGCGAACAATTTGTGGTTAATAAAAACCATTTAAACAAGATCCAACTGAACCATTTTAATTGGAAAGCAAACATAAATTGGTAAAGAGAGAATTTTATAGCATGTTTTGCATTTATCTAATTGGGGAATTACTTAATTTAAATTTTCAACCATAGAAAGACAGGGTCAGGTCATTCGATATTTGTGAAATATATATTTTAAAAGAAATATGATTTAAAATTCACAAAAATAATACGATTAAATAACATTCGTTTGCTGGAATTTAGTATTGCAAAATTTCATTTCTAGCTCGATATCCTCTGCAAATATTAATGTTTTCAATTAGGAAATGTGGATAATTTATGTGTTTGCAGATTGACAACATTCTCCCCTAATTAAATTTTCAATCAGAGCCGACAAAAGTGTTTTGCCACCATTGTTGGTCGCATCATTATGCCAGCCATGGATTTGATTAGCTTATGGCTAAATCCGAACAGACACGCCAATCGGAATGGCAGGGCAGAACAACAATGGCCCGAAGGCATTCATTCCTATTTATCATTTATCCCAGCCATTTATCGAAAGACATTCGAGACGCCGCTGCGATGGGGCTTCCGATGAGATATTGCCCAAATAAATGGAGGCATTTACATTTAAAACATTTATGCGTAAATATTTGCCGGCTTTAAGGGTATTAGCCGCATATTGTCTTACATTCGGTATGGGTAACGGTCTGTGCACTGACGAATCCCACTGAATTTGAAACGATTCGAAAGTTTCCAGCAAATAAAACATCCATACACGCAGATATACACGCCGATACACACGTAGTGTGTGTAGTCTGACTAAACAATCTGAAACTCGACTGTATTAGTTGAATTCAAACTTTTTCGAGCGTAACTTGAAAAGTTTCAATTTGTGCATGACAATCTCTGTCCGTCCCTCTGACTAAAGGTCTGTCTCTGTCTGTCTATCAGTCTGTCGGTCTCTAGCCATCTGTCTATCTGTCGACGCTTGTACGTGTGGGATTCCATTTGCTTTGGCAGTCACACTCAGGGAAATGTTGACTTAGGAACACCTTGATGTAGGATTTTTTACTCAACTATTGAATTTTCTGTTTTCTTGGATTCATACACCTTAAAAATAAATATCTTAACAATTTAAATATATCAAATTTAATATATTTCATGTATAAATTTCCCCCTGTGCATTTCTAGTTTGAAAGCTGGTTAGAAAACTTTCTGTAGTACACAGAACGAGCTGAGTTTTCAAGCAATCCGCTGGTGAACTCGGGGTCTTTTGCTAAATTTGATTTGAAAGCCAGGCCAGCCGAATTTCAATTAGATGCAGGTGCACTCCCAGGTGCAAATCCTCAAGCCAAGTCGAGTCAAGTCAAGGAAAATCGATAGCCAGTCCCGGGTTGGCTTTCGCCATTCACGAATGCGAAAAAAGGCCAAAGGCTGGCTGCCTTGCCTGGCTTGGCTTGCCTTGGCTAAAGGCTGAGGAGGCCCGAATCAAGTGGCAAATGCCAAATGGCATCCTGACCTGCAGCACAAACTACAGTAGCAGTAGCAGAAGCAGTAGCAGAAGCAGAAGGAGGAGCAATCTCCAGCAGTCTGTGATACGGGATAACGAGGGGAAATTGTGTTTCAGAAATGCAATGAAAAATTACTGTGGAGCAGCGAAACGTTCACGTCAGTTGGCCTGGAAGTGCACCCAGTGGAGAGCAGAAGGATATGGTACGTACGTGCACCATTCCTTGCAACGTTTCAAATTAGCCCAATCAATGTGTTAACTCTTGTATCAGCTGGGAATATGAAATGGTAAAAGAAATGGGTTAACGGAAATGTTGAAATAAAAAATGAAAGAATGCAAGAATTGAAACAATGAAATATAACCCTGATAAGGTCAATGTAAACGAAATGTTGAAGATATTACTTGAAATAATCCTAGTGCCTGAGGTGTATTTGCTCAAGGATTTTATCCTGACTACACTAACTTCTTCGGGTTTAGCTAAATCGCTTAATTTGATTGCAATCTCCAGACTAAACACTTTAAACTAATAAAATAAATTGCTTAAAATTCCAAATGGGTGACTCTGTGAGTGCCTCTCCCACGGTTTTTTGTGCGATTTGTATCATTGAAGGTGGAAGCCTCGAGCAGACTCAGGCTGCGCCGCCGGAGGAAAATGTACATATTTAAAGTGTCAGACAACTAACGTTTTCAACTTTATTAAAAAGCTAAAAGGAGCAGCAGGAGCAGCAGTAGCAGAAGGAGCAGCAGGAGTAGAAAGAGCAGCATGAGAGGCAGACACCAGCCGGCAGTCACCATCAGCGGTGTTGACCCCAACGCCAGTCGCTTAACTAGACGGCATTTCCAGTTTACGTAACCACTAAAAATGGCGCTCAATGTGTTTTCCGTTTGCTGTGTGTTTCCGTGTTTCCGAGTGTTTGGTAGTGTGTGTGTGTTGGCCTGAACTCTATGCCTGTGCTCGCCTTTTTCTGTCTAAATACTCTCCCGGAAAGACCAGAAGGTTGTGAGAAGGGTATAGGCGACTTTTTAAAATATCTAAGATTAGAGAGGCTCTAGTGTTTGTATTAAATATTTTCAATTTATAAACTGATTCTTTTGTCAGAAAATAAAACTAAAAGTAGATCACAATTTTAATATATTTTAGAAGAACTTTTTTGACAATATTTTAGGTCTTGAAAAGGTTTTAGAATTAAGTAAAAAATTAATATTCCTTTTTAAAAATAATTTCTATATTTATCCCTTTTCTCCTACTAATTTCTAGGGTATCCTAAGATTCGCATCTAAGTTGCCTAGACCTGCCCCATCTAGGTTTTTTTTTTGTAGTGCCTTTCACGTGCAGCGGGAATGCGAAGTTGTTCATTGTTTGCTTACTTGCTCAACACGCGCCTTCCATCCGCCGCTGCTGATGAGGATGATGAGGGCAGGAGTCGCTGGATGAGGAGGCCGCCAGTCGCGACGCCTTCATTGTCCTTCCTGATTTGCCTGCTGCCTCCCGAAAATAATGAAACTTTTCCCGCTTACTTGTTGTTGTTCTTGTTGTTGTTTTTTTTTTATCGCAGTTTATTGTTAATGCTGTTTTACTTGTTGTTTTTGTTGCTGTTGCTGCCACGGCCTGGCTGATAACAGCTCAAAGTTTTAGCACGCGCGGTTCGTAATTTTTTAATGGCTCGCGATTTTGTGATATTTGGCTTGCTTCTATTTATTCTCTTCTATTTTTTCTCCTTCATTTTTTGCGTTGGGCGGGTGCCAACAATTTAATCTGTCATTAGCCCAAACGTAGCTCTATTTATATTGCTGTCCGCATAGGAAAATACAAAAAAAGGCCAGCAAAATCGATTTGTTAAAATGGAATTTCTTTTTGATTTCTACCCCCCAACTCCGGCAAGAAGTTACTGCCCGCAATTTGGCGCACGTTTCTCTTGGTTTTTCTTTTATTTTGTATTCTTTTTTTTTTAATGTAAACACGTACAAGACGACTTACGACTTACGGCGGTCATAAATGGAGTTTCGTATCGGTTTTTGTAGTGCCGCAAAATCGAAACACGCACACGCGAACTCCACACTGCCCAGCCGGCTACAAATACGTTTTTTTTGTATTTTTTGTTTTCTAGATTTTAAGCACTCGAAACAACTGTCACTGGCACTTGGGGGGCAACGTGTGTGTGTGACAAGTGGCCACAGGTTTCAATTGGCTTTCGTTGTGGTTTTTGTTTATTTCTGCTGCCTGGCAGGATATTTATTTTGGGGCAGCAACGACGAGCGTCCGCTCTGGTAACTGGCCACAGACTGAATTTGGCCAAAACGGCAGAGTCCTTTGGCGGCAAATCAACACAGGATGCGGCGAATTCGCAGGAGAGAGCTTCTGCGCACTGCATTTTTGGCGGGATAATGGATATTTGAATCCTAGGAAGGGTTGCAAGGAAAGTTAGTAGAAGAAAACTACAAAAGAAGATAGAAACTTACCTTAAATGTTGTTTATTTTTAAGTACTTATAAATAATATATAGCCTATTATTCAGAAACTTTCTTAGTTTACATATTTTCCTTTAAAAATTCTCCTCCAAAGTACATACTTTCTTAGCAACCCTGCTTTCATGGGGTGGCTAAACAGCTGTTGCAACGCCCAACCCTTGGCAGCTCACTCTCCTTTTTGCGGGGTGCCACCCCGCAGACAGTCGAATTTGCCGCTCAAGGCACTCGAGCCAGGACAACTATAGAGTACTCCAACCCCATCCCGCCTTCACCAACCCCCCATCGTCCTGCAGGGCGTCAATATTTGCATTTGTAATAAAAATATTTTGATGCCATCCAGGCAAAACGCGTGCGTAAATCTAAAAAAGATTTGTTATTTCAGCGCGTGTTCATGTCGTGCAAATCAGACAGCAACAACACGGACCAGAAACAACAAAGAGGCGGGCCAGGACAACATGAACGGCATGGCGGAGCAAAGAACGAGCAGCAGCAACATCAATACAACGAGCAACATGCCGGCTTGGAGTGCCGACTGCCGAGTCTGTGCACATGTCAAAGTTATTAAAATTTCATAAAAAATATATGATGGGAAGCGAGGGAATTTGATTTCACGATTGTTGTGTCACCGACAGTTGTGTGTTCGCCCATTTAAGTGACGCCCTGAGTGACGGACTGCCTGATAAGGTGCTGGCTGGCTGGCAGGTCTCTGTGTCTCTTTTAAGTATTGAAATGCTGATGAGCAATAAGGCACCCATTTGCCCATCGTTGGCCTCTGATGCTCCAAGAAGCGCGTGTCTATCACTTGTCACGGCCAAATTGGCGGGGTCTTATGAGCGATGATTGCCATAGCCCCGATGCCATCGTGCATCACTCACTTGAGGCTAGAGGCTGCTGGCTGGAGGCTGGAGGGGAATCCCCGGACTCTGGCACAAAGCAGAGCAGAGGTTGCAATCTAGCGCCTAGGGCCTGACTTTGATGAATGAAGTTTGATTTTGACTCGCATTTATTATTAATTTATTATGCCTCTCCCAGTGCGGTAAGATGTCTAATTTGGAAAATAATATTTAGCTTTCTTAAAGAGGTTTCTGATGTAAATTCCAAAAAAAGAACTTAAGAGCTTTGCTGTGTTTGTGATTATTTTTCTTTTAAATTTGTATTATTAAATTAAAGCTTCATTATGTAGAGAGCAACCTTACAAATGTTCCAAGGACTATTGCATTTTTTATGTGGATTTACAATGACAGCCGCCATGTAAATATCATATTAAAACTACTAAATGTCCACACACAGAGCCTTCAAAATAAGTCCTGCAAAAAAAGTTAAACAAATTTATTTATTTTGACTCGGCAACGAAGCTGAATTAATTCACCCACTGTCAGGCTGTCAATGTTATTATTTCAAGGAAAATATTTGAATTTTGTATTTGTCACTGCTGCACAATTTAATCATCGTTTTCAATATAGTATCTGAACACATACATTCCCCCACACACAGTGTTCAAGCAATTTTTTCTTTGCGAGTTCTTAAATGCTGAAAAAGTGGCTGCTAAAATACAGTGAAGTGTGTGCGGAGTTGTAACTTGTGCCGGGGAACTTTTCGTTGTGGTGTCTGTCACCGGGTTTTTTGCTAAATAAATTTAATAAATAAAGCAAAAGAAAAAACGCCCCTTTCGGAATGGCAAAAAACTTTTGCCTACAGGTGCAGTTGAGCTATTTAAAGCGTTGTTGGCACAGAGCGCCGGTTCTTATGATAAATTACTTTTCAAGGGGAGATGGGGAAGAAGAAGGCGCTGAGTTCCCTGGAAGGATACGGTTATCATTGCCATGACGCCGGTTAAATTACACACGCATTTGCCAAATAAAAATCACTCATTCGACGCGTGTACCGCCGCCTGCGTTGCCACGGGGCTTCCGAACAAATTTGTAATTTGTCAGCCAAAGTCGGAACCGGGGACTTGACAGTTATTTGGAAGTTTACAACTGTCGCCGGCAGCAGTAATCAGCTTTACTTTTGTCCCGATAATATGGCTGTTAATGTACTTCGACCGAGAAGGGAATGGGTAATTGTACCATAGAGAGTCCTGTGACTTTGTTTACTTTTCAGCTTCAGCGTCAGTTCAGTTTTGTTGTCCGAAACTTTTGCGAGATAAAAATGAAACCAGTTCGTTTGGCTATATTTGTAGTTTTTAAATTTATTCTGTTTTGCTTTCGGCTTTGTTTTCCAACTTGAAGTTCGTTATGTTTGCTTTATAATACATCTGATTTCCATATTCGCTTAGTTAGTAGCTTAGTTTGCTTACCATTTACTTGTGTTTAGAGTAGCCTGTCAGTTTAGCTTAATGTTAGAGTTCTATTTTGGAAAAACACTGAACAAAAACACAACAAACAAAAGATAGTTATCTCACATACACACACGCACAGACATGCACATATACAAATACAAATGTACATAATATTAGTTTATAGGTTGCGGCATATGTTTATAAAAATATAACAAGTTCTTCTTTGGAGATTGGGCTGCGGTCTTCTCAGTTTCCCGTTCGTTTTATTTCATCTTTTTAAGGAAAGTCATATAATAAATACTTACTATGTAGATAACATTTATTTAAACATCTATTTATACACCCTTTATATAGTACATACTGAGCTTTGGCTCCTTTAACTGTGTGTTTTGTCCACGCTTCGCAATAGTTTTCTATATATTTTTTGTTTCTCAGACTAGCTCAAAAGTTTCTTGTTGTTGTGGTTTATTTTTTTATAAATTTCGCCTTTCGTTCGGCTTGACTTGACAAATGTTCTTGACTTTATATGCTTGGCTTGCGGATTAAGAGAAAATCATAAATTGGTAAGTTTTGCGAGCTGCGGCTACGAGTCCTTGGAGTCGTTAGATATTTTATACAGAGTACACAAAATGCTTTGTCTGCTTATTGGCCTTATTTGCATTACCATGGCTTTTTTTCGTAGTCGAAATTCGTTAGAGTTCCGGTTTTTCTCTCTTCTCCTTTGTTGCGGATTATTGCAGCCGCAATTGCTGGAATCAAGTTGCTGACTTCGGAAGCAGTACTCAAGCCTTGCCCTCACAGGCTACACAGTCAACTTAATTCCAGGAACTGCAACGCAAATGCCTCTATATCTCATTCGTCACGCACTCGAACGCAAACTGGCACACACACTCGCGCTGGAATTCGGCACTAAACACTTTCGAAACGGCAAACGGCAAACGGCAAACGTCAAACGGAAACGGAAACGCACTACACATACACGTAATTCGGTTAGTCTGATATCGATGCACTTGAACTATATGCTGGTTAATTTAATTTAACTTGGGCTCGCTTGACCTTACTTTTGATTTCGACTGCCACTTGCTATATATTGATTTAACTATATAATTTTCGCTATGTTTATTCGTACGCTTTTAGGGTTTACTTTATAAGGGTTTTGAGCATTTTTCAATTCATGCGATTGTCCTTAACAAATGGTTTAAGCTTAGCTTTAGCTTCCTTGACTTTGGTTATGAGTTTCTCCGAATTTGTCCTAAATATCTCTCTGAATTTAATTGCAATATCATGTATTTTTTGGTATGATTTCTCTGTATTTTATTTGCGGCAATTCTCATGTAGGTTTCTATAATTTGCGGTTTCTTAATTGGCACAGTTTTAGCGTTTTAGCTCTTTCCTATTTCTCTATCGGTTTAGCTCAGTGAGTTGCAGTGATTGCCTTTGTAATTAATTAATTTTGTTTTGTTTTGTTTTTTTTCTTTGTTATAGTTTCTTTTTTTTTTAGTTGGTAGTTTAATGTGAGCGAAATGCTTTACAGTTTTCTGATTGGCGTACGTAAATGAGTTTACAACCTGCGCTTAATTTAGTCGTACAAAAATACTCAGTATTTACAACAAGATTTAAACGACACAAAATCATAAATAAATAAGTTATCCTATGGGGTAGGGTAGGCCCGGCAGCGACAGCGGAAATTGAAAATAAAATAGGCGAAAAGTAAAAGAAAATAAATGGGGGAGTGCACAGTGGCGGCCAAATGAATTGGCACGCTCCAACGCTTGATTGATTAATGTCAACATTACGAGTAAATCAGCCGACGCATGAGCCGGCATATTAATTTTACAAATTAATGGAACATTTTAATTGCATTAAATTGATTCCCCCGGCTGCAATCGATTGATTCCACCCTCCCACCTCCCATTCTCCCATTCTTTCCAAGGACTCTTTACACATGGCTCGAGGCCGTCGAGGCGGCAGCATTGTTGTTCTTATTCCATTTGTTGATGTACTCCATGGGTATTTCAATCTGAATCTCCTGCACATCATCGCCTGCCAAGGACTTGGCCCGCTCCTTGTCCTGTTGTCCCGGTGCTGCCAGGGGTCCACCCAGGCGGGATCCACCCGCCGCCAGCCGCTGCTGCTGCTGGGCAATGGGTGTCAGCAGCGCCTCGTCCCTGTATTATAAGTTGTCCACCATCTGCGACTGGCGGCGATGCGAGGGCGTCGTCGAGTTGAGGTAGCTCTCCGAGTAGACGCTCTTCGCCCGCTGGTCATAGCGCAGGCTGGAGCGTCGGATGTCGATGTCCAGCGGCAGGTGGCGGTCCTTCCACCAGTTGCAGAACAGGCAGAGCAGGGTGTTGCGGAAGGCCTCCCGGAAGTCGCGATTGAAGTAGGCGTAGATGAGCGGGTTCAGGGTGGAGTTGAAGTAGCCGATCCAGAACAGGATCGAGACGACAATATCCGGCACCTGGCAAGGCCCGCAAGTCATGGACAGCGTGTACCTACAAGGGAGGAATAAAAAATTAATATATAAAAAGACATATATATAATTTTGTCGTGCATAAAGACAAAGAAGATATATACACATAAATTCCCGATGCATGACTGAGCGCGCGGGCTTTGCATAAATGAGATTATGTTCTTCGCTGGTGTTAAAACAATGGCCCACGGGCCGTATGAGTAATATTTAATTATGCATGCGTGACATTAGATAAATTATGCCCCAAATCCCATGTCGGCGGGGTGGATGCTACTCACCACAGGAAGAATGGCAGCCAGCAGAGAATGAAGGTGCCCATGATGATGCCCAGCGTGCGTGCGGCCTTGTGCTCCCGCTTCATTTTGATTAAGTGCTTGTCCTTGGTGGGAGTGTGCTCCTGCTCGACCTCGTGCATCGTCAACGTCTTCGACGACCCAGAGCCACTCAGCGCCTCGCCTGGCGAGCACACGAAAAGGAAAAGAGAGGAGGAAAAATTTAGCTTTTGATAAATGTCTATGTTGCAAGCCCCCAAACTAAACTAAACTTGAGAGGAGGTATCAATATTACTAGTCGGAAAAATAACTCATTCTAAGAATTTAAGGGCAAATTTCTATAATTTTTTGTACTTTAAGATTTAACACTTTCCATACAAAACTCACCCGATGGCTGCATGGAAGGTCGATGCATCAGCATTGCATTGCCATGTCGCATCATCAGCTGCTTCTCCTGGCGATTGGCCTCCCGGAAGATGGCGAAATATGTGAATATCATGATGGTACAAGGTATCCAGAACGAAATGGAGCTCGATATGATGGCATAGTACTTGTTCACCACAAAGGAGCACTGTGTGGGATTCTGCTGAACGTAGATCCTGTGCTCCTCGGTGGTATACCAGCCAATGAATATGGGCAGGAACGAGAGCAGTGCCGGCGAAATCCAGGTGTTCAGCAACATGATGCCGACCACGCGTTTCGTCATGCTAATCGGATACTTGAGCGGCTTAACAATCGCATAGTATCTGCAAAATCGGAAAAATATTGGCGGAAAATCGTCACGTTATTGGTGCTCCATATGGCGGCTTAGCGAGGAAGCTTACCTATCCACAGATATGCAGCATAAATGCAAAATACTCGCTGTTGAGAAGTAGACGTCGAGGCTGTTCCACAAATCGCACAGGAAGGGGCTGAAGTTCCAGCTGAAAGAGTTTGGAGAATGAAAAAAGCCATCAATATCGCAATGATTAGCCAATAAAGTTTAACTTTTGAAGCCATTGTGTATCTGATTATCGAAGGTATGAATTTGCAGTTTGAGTTATTTTTTGATGATTCATTTCTGGTTTTGCCATTTTCCCTTTCCAGAATTTAAACTCTTGAATAAATATATTTATGAAGTCATGGCCACAGGCTTCAGTTTTTGTTGGAAAACCTTTTTATTTAAGCCCTGAAGCGTATTGTTAAGTACATATAGAAAAAGTACAAACAAATAATACAAAGTATTGACATTTATTGAGTGAGAGTGTTTCTGCTTTCATTAATATTTTTTTAAAGAAGTGTATAAAAAATTATTGATGACTGGCAAATAGAGTATTTTCTTTTTTAAATATTGCATATATTTTGTGGATTAATTTATATTTTTTACTATCTATTTACTTTATATATACAATCAATTTAAAAAAAGTTTACATTTAATTTATAAGGTTTTAATTTGGTTAATGGGTTTAAAGTTTTAACTTGTGTTGCAGTTAATTTTTTGTAGTATACATTGGTTAAATTTTTTTATAAATTTAAAGATTTAATTCAATATATTTGAAACTGGCTTAAGAGATTTATTAAAAGAATATATATATTTATAATAATCTCTCTCATTTAAATGAATTTTTTCTGCCATTTCCAGAATGTTCATGTAAATTCTGAAATCTGGACCACAGGCTAGACCTACCCCCACCTGCCTATCCCTTCGTCTGATTTATGTGTTTATCGATTTCATCTTAGTTTCGGTTGCCAGGTGACATTGCCCCTGAACTGAGCAGCGTGGAGGACCCAGACCAACCCAAATTAAAAGCTTAAATGCACTGCGAGACCAGAAAATAGGCCATAAGGCTCGGGCGATGGCAAGGACGCAAGATAAAAGGAGGACAAGGGGGGGCTGCATGAAAAACTCATTAAAACTTGCGTCGCTGTTGCTGTCGCCGTCGCCCTTGGTTGCCACTCCGTTTTGGCGGCTTTGGCGGCTCGGCGGCTGCTTGGTGTATCGGTGGCTGGTAACTGGTGACTCCGTCTCCGTCTCCGCCTCTGTCTGCGTATCCGGCTCCCCCAAAAAGCCTGGAAGGCGGCGGAATTTATTATCGGGCGCCCCGTTTGGCATCAGTTTTAAAAACTTTTCGACTATCCAACGCTGGTCGTTGGTGTTTTTCGGGTTTCATTTTATTCCTAATTGAGCTCAAAGGGTTATAAGACTGGGATTTCAACAAAATTGAATTTTATTGTTGCAAAATTTTAGTGACTTAGGATTTTCTTATTTTAAAACAATTGAACTAAGCAAAACAACATTTCAACATTTTAAGACTTTAAATGAAGCTGAGAATGTAATTTATACAGTGTCATAACCCCTTAACTTATGCAACTGTGAAGGTAAAATCACTAATGGATGCCAAGTGGGTTTGGAATAGCAGCTCAACTGCAGGCCATTGCCAATTTATATGTAAGTCCCACCCCGTTGACTGAAGTTTTTTGGCGTGGCAGCAAGTGCACATAATAACACTTGAATGGCTGTGTCCCCATCTCGATCTTCATCATCATCATCATCATCATCATCATTGTCACCATTATCTTCATCATCTGCATTGTCAGCTTCAGTGACATTGCCAACATTTACATAGCTCCCTCAGCGAAAAAACAGTCGTGCTTTAAGCGCGGCCTTTAAAATCAGCCTCCTCCATGCATAATTAACTGAGCTCAGCGGCCTGCACTTGGCATCGCATCCACATGCCATACTATACCGTACTATATATACTATATATCGCATTACCCACATAGACAGACGGAGTGGGACCGTCGGACGTTCGGCGTGAAGGATGTGACCATGTCACACTCTGACGGTTTTTGTCCTTTAGAATAGCATTTCAAAGTTGTCGTTTCGCTCTCAGTAAGTGCTCATTAAATGTATGTGTGAAATGGGGTATATTGGGCTTTAGATAAAGCTTAAAGAATAATTTAAATGTAAAATAGGTTTTGTCTAATCTTTTATAATGAAAACTTTAAGATAACTATCTAAAGATAATTTTTTTAAATTATTTTAAAAGGATTCAAACACTATTGTTAAAATTTAATAATATATAAAACTGAATATTTAAAAATTTATTAATTATTTACTCCTTAAAATAATTTATAAAATCATATACTTTTTCATATTTTTAAGTTTGATTCTGCAAATGTACCATAAAAGAATATTAAATCCAAAAGTAAAGGGAATTTTATAGTCGTAATCCTCTGTCAATTCCATTTCTGTTGGTTCTATTTTTCACATTTTAATTCTTGAACACAAATGCACGCACATGAGCACTGTGAGGAGAGCAAGGGTAAGGGTAAGGGATAGGGAGAGGAATGAGATGACTTTCTGCATTTGCATTTCGCTCACACAAATACGTGTGCAAGTATACACATACACTCGCAGACAGAGAGGGACATGCACGGGAGCATAAATAAACGTTGCTTTCATTTTTCAGGGATTTTTGTTTTTGGCTGTTTGTTCTGCTTCTGCCACGCCCACGAACCAGCAAGCTCCAAGCCCCACGTTCCCACGCCCCTCGCCTTGGCTGGCTAAAACTGGCATTTTGTTTGGTCCTGCCTTTGGTTTTCCAACTGTAATTCTTGCAACATTCTACAGTTTCGCCTGCTTTTGTTGTCCTGCTTAGGCCGTGTGTTTGTGTTTGTGTGTGTGTATGTTCTTTGTTGTTTGTTGTTGTACTTACCGCCCAGTTACTTGCACACTAAAGTTAAATGTCATGGCCATAATAGCGACCATTATATCAGCCATGGCTAAGGAAACTACAAAGTAATTCGTTATAACTCTGCAAAGAGAACGAGAAAACGAGAGATGTTAGCAATCAGAGAACAATATCAGAGGGGAATATACGTATATATATATATATATATATGGTAGAGTGGGCAATGGAGGGGGTGCTTTGTACCCCCCGGGAGGGCTAATCAAGATATATGGTATGGGTATGAATGCGTGAAGAGCCTGCGAATGCATGGATATGCACTTAAGGAAAAATATAGCACTAAATTCGAAATTAAAATAAATGTTAAGTTGAACTCGACTTTAAATTATATTTTTTACAAGTAAAAAAAAAAGTAGAAGAGTAGAGTAGAATAACAAAAGAAAATACAAATAATAAAGACCTTCTTATCTAGGAAAAGATATTTACAAAAGTTTTGTATTTAAAATCGATTATTAATATGCTCTTCTTTGAAATAATAATTAATAAATTCATAATGATTATTATTTAGCATAAATTAAATAAAAGTGATCACTCTTTAGTAAGTATATTAAATAAAATATAGATAGGAATAAGAATAGAAAAAAGGAAAACAATTTCCCTACAAAGTTCCCATTAAAAATTAATACTTGGTGAGAAGTAAAATTCATTATAGGTATCCTAATGAATTTTGTATTTTCCTAATACAAAATCCAAATCTTAATTCAATTTAAAAATTCTGCTAAATTTTAAATCTTCATAATCTTGAAAAAAAAATGCTGTCATTTAATAAATTAAATATATTAATATATAAAATATATATTAATATATAAAATATTTTTCTCTCTGCTGCCATTTGCTCGCATGTGGCGACTCTTTTGTGCGAGTTGACAGTTGAGTTTGGACCCCTCGAGTGGGTAACGTGAGCTTTGTGATGCATTCTGCTGCCCAGCGGGGGTTTAATTGAAAAGCCAGTCAAGAATCGACAACGATTTTCTCCCTGGGAATAGCCTATAACCATCTAGACTTCCATATACATACGGGTAAATCTACGAGGGAGAGAGAGAGTCAAGCCGAGAACAACCGCAATCTTCTAGGTAAGTCCTTGCCAGTTTATCCCTATTTTGTTATTTAAATTGAATTTCAAGCCGAGTGCAGACAAATGCTTTTGCCAATTAGAGTTTGCAGCTAGTTGCCGGCAAAGGACTCTCTAATCGGATGTTTGCAGCTACCTCATTGAGCTCCAAGGACCTGTTTTCATTTTCTATTTCGCACTAAACTAAATGGGAAAAGTTTAAAGCAAAAGTGAGCAACCGAAAACGAAAGTTAAATTGAATTAAATTTTAAAAGAATTTTTGGGTAACTAAAGTCGTTATTTTTGTCACAATAAATTTGTACAAAAACTTAAATGCTTTAAATGCTTGAAAATTGTATCTTTCAAGGCTGTTGTTCTTAGTTTAAAAGCTCTCAAGTCTGGCCTAAGTAATCTGTTCTGCCTTAGGCTACTGCTTAAACAACTTTCAACATCTAAGACGTTAATTGCAACAAATCGACGCCATTACTCAGGCTGCTCCTTTCCCAGCTTTTTCCCACCGACTTGTACTGCAAATAATTTGCCTGCCATTTAAATTTAAGAAAAATAGCAAAAGGGAGGCGTCCTTAGTGCAGGGTAACGGCGGAAACAGTTTCCGAGCATCCTTCAAATGAAAGCGCTGCGTTAATGAGCCTCCGCCTCAGCCAGTGCCCATCCTTGAAGCACACTCGATGTAATGGCACATATATATATATTTATATAGATATATCTACACAGAAAGTTAAATCAAGATGAAGAAAGTAACGGATTAACTAGAAATCTTAACAGTTTAGTTACTTAACATATCTGTTAGGCAGAACCATCTTTAATATTGCTAAAAACATAATTAATTATATTATAACTTCTGTTCTAATATCAAAATCATATTTTTTGTATTATTATGTTATTATTTTTCTTCAGAATGATTAACCTTAAGGCTGTATTGCTAATCATAAAGCAAACAGGACATTCTTTTCTTTTTTAATATGATAAAACAAATAAATGCCAAATGAAAGAGCATTAAATTAAGACAACTCAATGGGTTTTCTTGAAGTGTAGATATATTCCGCCTTGTACACTTTATCTAGCGCTCTCCTCGCCGCGGCTCATCTCTGCCAAATAATTTGGGCGGCGGGGGAAAAAAAAAGCGGAATTTTATTGTTTGGCATAGAACATTTTAAATTTATGCTGTCGTAAAAACCATAAGCTGCCTTAATTGCCAAAGTTGTTGCTGTCTGTGTATGTTGTTCTTGTACTTGCTCCCATTCCCTTGTCCCCCTTCCCGCGTCCCTGGCTGCTTAGATACTTTCGCTGGTTACCGCCGCTGCTCCGCCCCCTTCCCTATCGTGTTGAGCATGCATTTTGTTTTTGTTCCATTTCTCTTTGAGCAACACGCTCGCAGTGTTTAATTGTCATTTCTCTGGTGTGCGCCTTTTTTTTTGTTTGGTTCTTTGTGTTTGTAAACTTTTTTGCACATTTTTCTTTCCATTGCCTTGTTTCACGCTACGTATGCGTAATATTCGCCGCTCAGAACAATGGAATTTGTGCAACTCGAGCGGGAAAGGGTGCTGCTTCTGACCGTATATAAAGAGGAAGTTTTAACTGTGGTTGTGCTTTTCCGAAATTAATTATTTCCCCGCCTTGGGGGTCTAAATCTTCACCATTTTCCTGGGTTTATTATCAGTGCAACAGCATTGCCTGGTTGATGATCATGGGCACCTGAATCCGCCGACACGCAAGTCACTTAAAAAATAAAGCGCTTCTCATTAGCAGAGAGCCAGGCCGGGCGAAAGGAGAAATTAAGCGAAGTTCAACCTTAATTATGCCTTGCCTCCCCCCCTTCTCCTTTTTTCATTATTATTTTTTCTGTAGCCTCCATTTTTTTTTTTTGTTGCCTGTGCTGTGCCATCTAGCGAAGTTTGTTTGTTTCGCCTTTTGGCTTCATTGCCCTTCACAAACTTTGGCTAAGAGCATTTAAAGTTTTTCCTCTCCTCTACTGTGTAAAAATTCTGCGTAGAGAGCTTAGCAGCGAAAAAAGAAAGCGGGGAAGCACAAAATAACTGAGCGTTTGTCAGCCTGGAAAAAAGGGAGCTTTTGATTGCCGTCGCGAGGGAGTGGCAGGCGGCTTTATGAAGCGCTAAATTGATTTGGTTGCCTTTGCCGGTCGGTTATTAAGGCATAACTAAAAATATTAACGAAGCGGGCCACCCAGCTGACGTCTCATCATTTATCACTAGAAAAGTTTTCCTCTTCTTTTTTTTATGATAATGTGTTTTCCGGCGAAGGACACACCGCCCCCAAAAGCCCACCCGCATATCATTAACGAGGTCACCCGAGTTGTGCGTGTCCCCGTGTGTATTTTATATGGAAATTGCTAAGCAATTTTCAAATGCCAAGGCTTATTTGCTTATTATCATTATTATTATAGAGGAAGCGTCATCAAATTTGAAAATCGGTCCAATAAATTCCGGTACCAGCAACATTTTGATTGGCTAAGCAAATATTTGTGGCTCTCATTTAAATTCTGCAGTAAATTAAAGACAAATGAAATCATAAACTGAGCCTCCAATTAAGAGTCTCTTTGTATGCAAATTGCTTTCCTGCATAAAGTCATGAACGTTAATTCGTCATTAAAATAATGCATTTCGGGTCCTTTGTTAGGAAATACTGCAATCTCACAGCGAGGACCGAAGGGGTGATGCTCAATTATGAGCTGAGTAAATAAGGGACAAGGACAAGTCCACATAAAATACTCGGGACGCAATGACACAGCAAAGCGGGCATAAAAAAGAGGAGGTTCTGGCTGCACGATTTCAGGACAGCACCAAATGAGGGAAGGACCCGCGTGCGGACGTGCATGAATTTTATGCAAAGTTGACGAAAATCGCGCTCGCATAGAAAGCGAAGCGCTCTGTAATTTTTTTTTTTTTTTTTTTGTGTTCCTCCCTAAGCCCGGCCAGAAGAGGTAACTCTGCAAATTGGCAATCAAGACAGCCGGAGGAGACAATGCCGCTGGCGGCAAACAGTTTTATGCAAATTACGAAAAAATTACACGGAGCGCGAACAGCTCTAATTGCTTTTTCACAGATAATTAGAACCAGCGAGGACCAGAGCGATGTGCTGAGAAGGCAAAATAAATGGCTGGGTTGTTGAAACATGAGAAAATATATAACTAATTTCATTTAAAATGCATCACGTAGTATTTATTTGGACTAATTGTTGCGGGAAAAATTGCGTTAAAGTTCCTACTTTGTTGGTTATAGAACAAGGAGGATACAAAGTATATGAAAATTAAATTAAAATAAAGTTGAACAAAAAAAGACTGATAATTCTTATTTAAAAATGGAAAAAACTTATTGATTCTCAATGTAAAACTTGATGCTTCATCAAAGGGTTTTTGCCTAGTTGGCACTGTAAAATATTACGTATACGTTTTTTTTTAAGCTCTTCAAAAATTAATAACTAAAATAATTATGTTCTAATAGGACAACCTATTCTTACTTAAAAAAAACTATAATTTAAGGCCGAATACTTGTAGATCAAATTATTTATTCCTTTAAATTCAATTCTGATACTACTCATATCTCTTTCTCTTAAATATTAAGTATACGCCTCATATGTTCTAACTCAAAGTTTTTGTTTTATTAATTATAAACATAATTTAAAAGAAGAAAATATTTGTAATAATAACAAAACCGACTTATTTTAAATTAAATACTTTCTTCTCTTTCAAAGGGCTTCCTGCTATTCCCCTAACCCCTTTCTTAAATATTACGTATACGCACCTTAATTTTCTAACACGCATCACAGAAATAATAACAAGCAGATTGCCGCAAATGGCCGCAATGATGATGAACAGCATGACGAAGCCCTTGAAGAACAAGACGACCTGGTCGAACCAATCCTCCTCGGCCAGAGCGGGATCCAGGAAGCCACTGTCGTTGGCCAGCAGACTGGCCACGGTGCTGCTCAGCAGCGTGGCGTTCAGCTCATAGTGCGAAGCGGGCGTGGCTGAGGGCGTGGCAGTGCCCTGTAATGGCAGTGCAACGGGATGGGAGGAAGCTTCTCCTCTTCCAGAGCCGGCGGAGGAGGTGGTGGCGGCCAGTGCTTGGGTCGAGTGCAGCATGGCTGCCGTCGTAAGGGCAGCTGCCGTGATCCGCGCAAGGCTTAGACTTTGGCTTGGGCTTTGGCTATAACTATGGCTGTATGTGGGTGAAGATGACAGATTTGGAAGATCCTGTTGCTGCTCCTCCAGGCGATCCCTGGCCTCCCCCTGATCGGAGTAGCTGCATTTCTGTCTTTTGCGAATCCTGGCGCGATATCTTTGCCGCGGCAGCTGGCTGCCAAGTTCTGGGCACAACAACATGAGTCCGGTTTTTGTTTTTGGTTTGTTTAATATTAAATATTATTTATGATAATTATTATATCTGTTTTGTTTTGGTAACTCGTTGACTTTTCTTTGACACTTTCTTTTTGGTTTGCTCTCGCTCTCTCTCTTGCGATTTTCTTGGTAACGTTTTTTGCACTTCTAACCCACAGCGACCGCCATTTGAAATTCACGACACGCGTAGCGCCGGCGACGTTGAAACCAAAACTGAAACGGCCACCGCAACGGAAATTGATTCGCGAAAGTGGCCAGCACCCAGCACCGTGTGGCCACGACAACGTCGCCGCTGACGTCCGCGAGGCGGGAGGAGCAGGTGGCCTGGGAGGCGGTGGCGGTGGCGGCGGCGGAGAGAGACGAAGGCGGCTGCTCCGGCGTCCAACGATCCACTGTCCTTGCCAGCAACGCCCACACCCACACACACACTCTCTCTTGATGGCCTCGCTGTCGCTTTTCCGCTGCTGCTGCTGCTGCTGCTGCTGCTGTCGCTGCTTTTGCGCTGCTGCTGCTGCTGCTGCTTCTGCTGCTGGTGATTTTTCCTATGCCGCCTGGCTGGACGACAATTTCTGGCTATTTACTGTGCGGCTTCTGTTATTTTTCCCTATTTTTCCCTCGCTGATTGAGTTTTTTTTTTCTTCTGCTTCGCTTCTAGCTCTCTAGCGCCCACAAAGCGGCTGCTTTTTAATTTTGTTCATATTTTCCCTGCGATGGCCGCCTTGTGTAGCCACCGAAAATTCGTTGATTTCTTTTGGTTTTATTTTTAACATTTCTTTGGCTTCAAAAATATATTTTTAGTTTCTCTCTTGGCCAAGTGGTCGGTTTTTTACGCTCTGCCTCCACTAATTCAAATATTGTTATTCGATGTTATGCCTTCTGGAGCTGTGCCATAAAATCAAGAAAAAAAAAGAATACAAGAATATATTAATCAGGAGAATGGAAAAAACATGAGTTCGATTTGCTTATTGTTGCCCCGATTATAATCACTTTTGTATATTATCTAGTTGCCGCCGCTGGCATTTGTATTGATTTTAGTCAATATTTGTTTATTTACTGACGCTGAAGTTGAGTTGTTGATGTTGTGCGTGTTTAGCGGACTTTTATGCGAATAAAACAGGGTGTTTTTTTAGGGTTTTTTGTTTAGAGATTTATGGTTATGCTTTTACAGGGTGTTGGAAATAGAGAGACTAAATAGAGAGAATTTAACTAAGTAAAACAATAGTTATATGTTTCTACTTAATGTTCTTAAATTGATGACCAAACTTTCAGTTTTTAAATTATAGAAAATATATGCAGAAAATACAATTTGATATAATTTAGTTACAATTGATTTCATTATAATTTGCATCTAGATTTTGTAAGTAATGTGTTCTCAAGGATATTAATTATCTGATTAAATACGTAACTGTTACGTAATTTAACGTAGTTTATATATAATTTATATATACCATGAAATAAAGCTCTTTATTTTCTTTATACCTTCTTCGAATAAAAAGTAAGCAGTAAACTATTGAAATTTCCTAAGGAAAATCTTCCGCTTTACTTCTACACTTCTTTAATATTTGTCATAATTTTGTTTCTTCTTTAAAATTATTATTTAAACCTTCCCAAAAAACTCAACACAACACCCTGTATAAAAGCCATGATTTATATGACAACAGCTGGGCGAAAGAATGTCACTCGCTTCGGATGCCTTTTAGCGTACAGCCGCCGCCATATCTATATAACTAAATCTCTGTGTGTATATTTTTCTATGGCTCTCTGGTCAGTCGGTGTCTTGGACCACGCCCCGTCCGGCTGCTAAGTGGGGTGGGAAAATGTCCTAGCCATCTTTTTGCGCGACTCTCGGAGGGGTGGCGGGGATATAGGCACATTTATTTAGAATACAGAATGTGGCTTTGGCTATATGCGCTATATTCTACTATATATTTATTCATTTCGATATATATTTATATATTTATATTTTTTCCCGAATTTATTTCCTGATGATGATGTTTTATTTTCATGTTCGCACACGCTTTCAACGCCCGTTCATTTTGGCCAGGCCGAAATGTGTTTGATGTTGTTGCTTCTTGGCCACTCGATTTTTGGTGGCCACGAGCTCGAAATTAGATGTTGGTCACTCGCGCAAGGGGTTTATTTTATATTTTATATATTTATTGACAATTTTCCGAGAACTTTCTCGGATTGCAAAACGGAGGATACACTGTTAATTAAATAAATAAAAGTGTCCGCATGCCGTAGTTCCCTCAAATATGAGCCAAGCCATATGGCCAAAGGGTTGATGATTTCTTGCATATGTTTTATTTTATTATTTGATTTTTTTCTATGACTGCCACTGCCACGCCCTGGCGCTTTTCCAAGTTGAGCAACTGCAAAGATAAGAGAGAGAGAGAAAGGGGGGTAAGTGAATATATATTATACGCAAAATATAATTTAAGCATACATAAATATTGGTAGAGGGACAACAACAACAAGAGCAAACATTCGAAAACATTTTGCTTGCTTTCCATATTTATTTTATAAATAAAATACAACAATCTCTTTTTTATGAATGCTCAGCTCATCAAAGTGCTGCCGCAGAGGCGTTTCCATCCATGTTGCTATATTGGTATCTTGTTTTTATAATTTTTAAATTTATAATTTCGCCTGGGGCGGTGGCAGCACTCGGTTTTGAAGGCGTGTGGGCGTATAATTAATTTTGTGGCAAAACGAATTTCCTTCAGTTTAATGTATAAATAGATTAAAAGTTGATTTAATTAATGAGAGTTCCCGAAGCACCACGAGCCGAGAGTGTGGAAGGGTTTTTGATAGGAAAATTGCTGTCTTACATACTTTGAATGTGATTTTCCTTAATTTTGAATTGGTTTATAAATATTAAATAAATTTAAGTTAAACTAGATTGTATTTTAAGTGCAGAAAAATATTTAATAAAACTGACCCTTAAAAACTGAGCATCATTGCTAAGCTTCAACAACTATTGATCGTCATTTTGCAACTTGGCCTTTGAAAATGCTTTAAAATACACCAAAGAAATCTAAATAAATTCGAAAAGATATGAACTCAAATCTTACATTTTCTCTCAGTGCCTAAGCACACATTTCCCCATCGAATTTGTCAGCCAAAACACGGAATTTCGTTGGCCAAAGCAGAAGGTTAACGGATGAGTGACAAGCGATGACAGTGTCCCGGCAACGGAAGCCCGAGCTATGGAACGATGGAACCCCTCAGATGCGCCGGACGCAGCTGTCTTGTGTATCTGTATCTGTATCTGTATCTGCGTATCTGTATCCGTATGTCTCTGCACTCATATCTACAGCTACAGCTACAACTACACATCTTCATCTGCAGTAAACGAGCAGCAACATTAGCGACATCAGCCAAATGCCAATGTTAATGTCATGAAAATCATTTTTTAAATTTAATTTCGCTCTGCGTACTGTACAAATACACACAGCGTACATATAGCCGACGCTATATGTTCATGTTCTTGGCATTGGACGGCCTCGACTAGTTTAGCTTCTGGGTTGTGTGTTGCCAAATTGCGAGGCGGCCCCCGAGAGAGAATCATTAACGTGGCAGGGGGAAAAAATATCAATGGACTCAAGAGAGCCTGCTCCAGATCTGTGTTAATTAAGCTCGACACTCCTGGCAAGGAGTGCTTGCTGAGCTTGGAGCCTGCTCTATCTTGCTTAAACTTTTAATTAATTAACTTGCATTTATTTTTATTTAGTAAACAAAAAACTTTTTCACACACGAAACTCTCTGCGCTGTGGGTGGAGTGTGTCGCCTTTTATTTGCTCTTGGCAATTTGACAAGCCCCCACACTGGCACACCTGTTCCACCTGCCGCATCAGCAACACACACGCACTCGTACCTCAGCTGCAACGAATGGTTTTCCTTTCTGTTTTCAGTCCCTGTTCGTGCCCCTTCCTTAAAAGGAAAACCCTTGTTTAATTTGCCTTTCTTCTTTAAAGAGTTTAATTTGGAATTCCAAGAATTTCTGTCTGCAAATTATGAAAATATTTTCATTAAAAAAATATAAAGTGGATTGCAACATATTTCGCATAAGTTTAATTGATGCTCAATTGCAGGAATTTTTATTGTTATTGTACATATAAAAATATTGCCAACTAATTTATGAAAGCAAAAGTTATCCTTAAAGAGCTCTCAATTTTAAATTAAGAAAAAATATGTTAAATTTAAAGCTAACATTCCATACAAACATTTCATTTAATTTCCCTACAAAATACCCAAAAACATTTTCATTTATTAAGAGCTCAAAAGCTGAATTGATATTTGCAAATAAAAACCATTTCATTTAATTGTCTGCGCCACTTTGCTGGACATTCATAGATGTATACATACTTCTGGTTGCTATTTTCATTGGCTCAACGCAAACAATTTTAATTTCATTAACATTTTTATTTTGCCTTGGTGATTTTCTTATATTTTTCATTCGATTTCATTTTGTGTTGACAAGGTGCTTGACTGCCATCATCAAATCCCACGAATCCCATAGATAAAAAACAACAGAACGCTGGGGAAATCAACATTGAAGTGCCACTGAGGTTTGTCTGTTCGGGCATTTTTTAATGCATATAAATTGAGGACCGATTAAAGGCGATTTATTTTGATGGATACATCATAATGAATATTATAATCAGCATCCATACACTCACTCACATCAATGCAGTTGTATTGTTAATGGAATCCCAGTCCAATTTAGACACGAAGCCTGCAAATAAATCACAGGAATAAAGCCCCTAAAGTCCCCAGTTCCATGCCCCATTTCTCGTTGTATGCATTGACTATACTTTTACATATTTAATTTTCGCTTTCTACACTGCAAATCTGACTCAGATGAGGTGCACAGCAAAAAAATAATAGCATGTCAAGTGTTGAGTTTGAATCATCTTTGTATTGTATACACAAGTATATTATAAAAAATAAAATGAGGCATCAAAGGTGAATGTTCTTATGAAATTTGGATACTTTAGACCACCAGAACGTACAGAAATTATATTTTGTTTTTAATTTATTAAATGGAATGACTTTCAAAAACTTGCTGAAATTAATAGTACATTCACACTCTACAATTTCTGCATTTATTATGGCCTTAAATTTTATTTTCTGTGTACACACACACGCTGCGGGGGAAACTCTTTTCAATTTCAAGTTCCATAGATAAATATGCCAGTCTGCCAACTGTAAGCGATTTAGAGAGGGGGCTTCCCTCCACACACACAAGTGAAAGCACAAGCTCGGGCTGGAGCGACGCCCAAGGCGTTGCGATTTTATTGGCCGTAAAGTAGGCAGCCATGAAATAGGAGTAGTAGGGATCTGTATCTGGAACTGTGTGTGGAGATGAGGAGGTTGAGGAGGGGGCCTTGGTCTGGGCGAAACACGAGCGGCCATTTAAAAGCCATTGTAGCTACATCCACAAAGTCCACACAATGAAAAACGAAACTTGGCTAAATAGACGGCAAAAAAATGCGCGCCGATTGATGCCCCATTGTGGCTTAAAGGAGGAGGGTGTGCGAATCTGAAGGATAAGCCACACAAAACAAATGTCAAAGTCAACACCCAAACCAAGGCAAACACAAATAGAATCCTGTCCTTCCCCCCATTTCTCCCTTTCGCCCATTTTTCTCCCTTTTTTGCACACACTTAAGCTGGTGCTGCTGCAGCAGCAGCTTCGATACAATGAGCATAAAGCCAGCACAGCAGCACAAAGGGGAAGGGGTTGTATCGGGGTTTATATAGATCGATTGCCTTGATATTTCACGACCAGGCCACTTCAACTCTAACGTGCTCTATTCTATTCTCCATTATGCTGGAAATTCGGTAAGATACTGCACTCAACGAAAAGTTTAGGGAAACTTGAAGCTTAAAAGGATACTTAGGGCAAAGAAAAACTCACTGACTATGTGAGGCTTATAGGAGAACTTTTCCTTTAAATATAAAGAACTTACTTAGATTGAAATGAAATCTAAGCTTAAATAAATTACGTTTGTTTCCAGGTTACATTATTTGAGTGTACTTTACACATATATAAAACATCTTCAACTATTTTTAAGTATTCTTTTCCAGTGCACAACATTAGACATTCCCTATTCCCTCTCCTCTCCATAGATTTTATTGTCTTCAGAGCCAGCATAGCGACCCTCTTGAGATTGCGGCATCGAACGTCGAGTGGCGCGGCGATTAATGAAAATTGCTTAATAAGCATTATTGTCTTACTGGCATTAAATTGTTTAGAGCAACATTCAAGGGGGAACAATGTCGCATTGTTCTCGAAAGAGTTGCCTTCCCCGGCGACTAATTGATTAGGACGGAAGAGATGGAGAATGGAGGAGACTGGAGCTGCTGTCCAAGAAGCGCCTATGGTCGGACATCTCCAGGAATTCAGGACTCGCATCCTTGACAGCATCTTGACAGTGCGCCCGCTTTCTTTGGCTTTGACTTTGGCTTTGGCTTTGGTTGTTCCAGGAAGAGCAGCTTCCGTTTGTCATTTCCAGCTTGTGCCAGTGTGCTGGCCGTGACAGCAAACTGTCAGAAGTTCGGCGAGCATTGCGCTGACTGACGAACCCACGCGGATGTACCTCTTTTGGAGTCCTTCGAAAACTCTCATTCCTTTAGTCCTTCCGCGATGACGACTCAATGTGTCCGACTCCTAATCAGCTCAATGCCAGGGGTCAGGGCTTAATGAGCGCTTGTCTAGCATTGACAGTGCGCCTAAGTGGCTTTGTGACTTATCCTTGGAATCCCGAAACTGATGCCTCACGCCTGTCAGCCAAGTACGAATGGCTGCAGCTGGCCCAAATCTGTCCATTGTGCCAGAAGGCAATCGGACATTATTTGTTCTACTCTGATTGATGTATATGCATTACAATTCCTTTTGCAAAGTCATCGGGATTCTTTTACAAACTGTTTAAACCTAATGGTACTTTTTTAGGATAAAACGAAGGTTTAAATTATATGTTGTATGGAAAATAATAAATACATTAATTGAACGATCAATTTTTGTAAAGCTGTAATTTAAATTCATTTAGATAAGGACATACATGGATTTATGCGAATGAATTATTTCGTACACATTTTTTGACAGTTCAATTAAATTATTCAGCATTCAATTAAGGTCGTATTTGTTTTTAAAAATTACAGTAACAAAATGGTTTCTGCTATTTAATACTTTAAATAATACAAAAGCTCATAAAAATGTATAAATTTTAATGCTAAGGATAATAAATTGTAATCTTAGCTAACTTGGACTCAATTTACTGAAATACAATCCAACTTTCCCCTCATCAACCTTAAGTTCCTGTGGTTTTATAAGTGCTAATGAACCTAAGTAAGCCAGAATGGACACCATGGGCCTCCCCCTTGGCAGTGACCCATGAATCTGGCCATTAATCTGGCCAGGCCAAGTTCGAGCAAAACCCATTTGTCAGTCCATCAGGTATAACAACCAGACTGGACGACGCCCGTTCAGGTCCTTCTCGAGAGTGTTTACTTGCAGATATCAGCAAATTGATGATGCTCGCTTCCGCTGCAACCTAAAAACCAGTTGTTGGGTACTGCAAATTAATAGACCCTTTTGAAGGAGAAGGAAGGCCAAAACGGGGAGCAGCTTAAGCATGCTGTCGTGTTTTATTTGGCAGAGAAAAGCTCTCTCGTTTCACCGGAAAAGCTGAAGTATTTTGCCAGCTGCGCCTAATGGCACCTGCAGCTGCCTGGAGGAGACAGCCGTGGCATTTTCTTCTAAAAAGGAATCCCTGTTCTCCGACCACACCGGCTCATGCATATTCATGCGGGCGAGACTTCCGTTTCCGTTACTTCCACTAACCTCCTCCGACCACGCCCACAAGAAGAAATCGTGCCTGGCAACTGGGTTTATAAATGACTCATGGACCGCTCTCGAGTTCAACGCCATTCTACGAAAATTGAAACAATTTCAATTCGTTTTTTCGAGGCTCACCCAAGGCTAGCCACCGCCTCGAGACTCGAGCCTGCCATGCTCCCATTTCGAAATCCTCCTTGTGCTCCTCGTGGGCTTCGCACATGCCAATTGCAAAGTTTTGCTAGTTGAGCTTAAATGCCAAGCAGTCGGAAAGTGAAAATGCATATGACAAGCGCCTGCAGTTGCAGTAACCCCAGGTAGGACACTAAGGAAAATTGGATTCAGATTGACGAGGTTGATTAAAGATTCAGATAGATTAAATATTTAGGATTTACTTTTGAAAAGCTAAAAAAAAAGGAAAGACTGTTTAACTTGAAGATGCGTAACAAAGCTCAATTTACAGAATTAAAACTATCTTTTTCTTTCTCTTACAAAATGTTGATCTCAAAAACAGATCAGGCAAACAAAGAAACTTATGGCATTATGCATCTTTAAGGTAATTCTATTTAACATAAATGAATCCCCATTTAAATTTAAGTGAAAGCTCATAAAATTGATTATCAGACAATGCTCTATAATTTTTCTTTGTGCACTCATACCTTCCTTGGGAATTCAGTGCCAAACTGACGGAGGCCTTGGCTCGTCTTACATGGGAAATTAAACCCCAAATATGGAACATCCTCGAGCTGCCAGGCATTCTTGAGGCTCGACATGAACTGCTCGAACTGAACCCATCAAATTATGGGCCAAGTCGACGCCGGCAAATAAGGTTATCAAATAATTCAGCCGTCGCGAATGCAAGGAATGTGGAAGATGAAGTTGTCCCGAGCAAGGAAGCTCCTACACTTCCTTCGATGTCGATGTCGGTGTCCTCGTACTTACAATTGGGGAATTGGGGTTGCCTCGAAGTATGCAAAGTATTTTTTTGGCGAAGCATATCCATCCGACTTTATGACTGGGCCGAAAAAACAAAAATTGCGACTGCGGCCATTACCAAACGAATGAAAGAAGAAATTTTCTGGGGGAAAAAACTAAACCAACTTTTGAGCCGGCCCATATAATCCGGGCAATAAAAAACCAAGCAGCGAAATAAAACCAAAAATGCGTCGCACACAGAGAGAATTATGTGTGTGTCTTTGGATGAAATAATCAAAAGCAATGAATTTATATATTTATATTATAATTTATGGCGCGTATTTCGTTAAATCTACGAGACAGCCGACAAAGGCCGCAGCATGGCCGCAGCCACACACGAATTTCCACGCTGGCTTTTCACATTTTCACATTCCACGCGTGGCCAGCGATTTTCAGCGCTGTGCGTTCTGATTATTAAAAAATTTGTGTGCTCTGGCATTTTCATTTTCATTGCGTTCATTGGGTCGTGTTTTAGTCGCCTCTCACTCTCTCTCTCTCTCTCAGTCGTTCTCTTAGCTTTTCATTCGTTTTTCAGCTTTTCCGCCCTTCCGCTTCGAACACGAATAAAGTACTCACTCGCACATCCCAGATAGCTAAGCACTGGACGGCCTTGTCCGCTCCCTTGCATCGTGTTGACAAATTCAAATTCAAATTCAAATAAACTGGTTGCCAGGAAAAACCCCGTAACGGAAAAATCTTTTCATCCATGGCTTTGCCCTTTTTATGGCACCCGAAAGGGATAAGACTGCAAAAGCGTGATATTTGGAAGGGTAAAAACTTGTTACTAGCAACATCTTACTTTAAGTAATGTAAAAAATTACTGCTTCATCGAGAGAATTTGCAACTAAATCTATAAGAGCTAACAAGGCTAAAACCACTGGGCCCAGAGCCAAGTACCAAGAGTGCAAATTCTATGCCGCAAAGGGCATAAAAATATTGGCACAATGGCAAGTTTACTCAACTCTCAGTTCGCCGACGGAGCGCGAACGAGTTTCGCAATTATGCATTGAAATGGGAATAAATATTTATGAAAGACTCGGGACTCGGACCGCCCTCCGCTTCGAGTGCATGGCAATTAGATGCAAATGCCAAGGGATACCGAACGGTTGCCAATATATGAACCAAGTCCTTGAGAGTCCACCAACTAGAACGAGTCCTTTCCAATCAAATCCTCTGCTAATGGCCTGTGCCTGTCCCCAGTCTGGTTGAGTGATCCAAATCATCGAGAACTTTGAATTTTAAGAAGCTTACTTAGAGTTCGGTTAGGGTGCGTATGCCCCAGGCAGATGTAGTTAAATGAAAGCGGATTTATTGCAAAACCACACACGCAGCACACACACACACACATGCTGGCCCAACAAAAGCGTACAAACAATTAGGAAAATCCGTTTTCTATGCTTGGCAAAATTTTATTTTTTGCGCATAAATACCATTATGGCTTTGGAGTTAGTTGAGCAAACCGCAAAAGCTGCTGCTCCATAAGAGCAAATAGCAAAAGCCCAGGCACACAGCCACAGCCAGGCCAGGACCGGACCCCCAGTAGAGCGATGAGCGATGGGTCAGATGTGAACTTTGATGGATATTAAATTTAGCACGCAAATGGCCTCAAAATTTAGCTCCATATGTGTCCGTCAGTGATGGCAGCTTAACCTTATTTATGGGATTTTAATGGCACTAATAATAAGCTTTTATTAGTAAACAATATCTAGAAAGCACGGAGTTATTACCTACAGAAATATGTCTATATTTTATGTTAGTTTATTTTAATTGTCTCGTTTTTTCTAATTGATTTGTGTTGTTTTGTGGTCAACACTATTGTGCACTTTAGAGGCCAGGCCTTGTGAACTCTGGAGTGTGCGGGCGGTCGGGTGTTTGGCGGTCAGTGAATTAAAAGCTTAAACAATTACTTAAACAGACATGCCACAAAATTAGTTTGGGTCCTTTTTCGGAGCGGCCAAACACAGGAGACGGAGGCTCGAAACACAATAGCCCTGCAGGATGTCCACCCGGCTGACACAAAAAGGCAATGCAATTACAGCAAAACACACTGCACACACTCACTCACTTACACACACTCGAGGTTGGCAGGCAAATAATTTTAAAAGCATTTCAACAAAATGCAATGGAATGTGAAGAAGAGGGGGTGTAGCCTGGACCTGGACCCGGGACCTGCTGCTCATGGCTGGCAGCGTTTTCCAGATGAAACTTTCCGTTTTGTTTCTGTTTCTGTTGCCAGGAGTTTTTCCCTCCATCGACTCGAAATCTAACAAGGCAGCTTGTTGCTCCGCTCGTTGTTCAAGATTGAATTGGAACCAGAGCACCGAGGGCTCAAATTTATTAACAGCACTGTTGTTCCCTCCCAACAATAACAGGCTCCACTTTCGAGTGTACTACTTCATAGTTACCCAACTTTTCCTGGGTGCCCTGTTCTCTGTTTGCCATAATGTGTCCCAGAAGCTTGCTCCGAAATAACAAACATGGTCGGCAAAGTGATTTTGTGTATGCAGGACTCCATCCGCAGCTCCTCCCCCTGAAAAAACAGAATCCCTGCTCATCCGCTGCTCGTGGCAGTGATTTTGTTTTTTTGAGTACCTCGGGTTAGGAGGAGTTTGGGGTATATTGGGTTTATCGTATGTTATATTAATTTCAATAATAAAAAAAACATGTCAATTTTTTTTTTATTTTTATTTATTTAGAAAATAGTTAATTTCTGCCATTGTAAACCATATCCTTACCTCTGACCGGGTAAGGAGTGTTATTGATATGCCAAGCAAATTGGTTTGTCTATAATTGGTTTTCAAAATTTTTTATAGTATCGATATTTGATATTTATTGTCAAGTACAATATTCTTTGATAGTTAAAATATCAATACATTTAAAGTGTAATAAACCGAAATATTAAATGTCGAAGAATACTTTCTTTACTTTCTACACTTGATTTTGATATTTTAGTGTTAATTCCAAAATGTTGCTATCTTTTAAATATTTTAACTTAAAACCTAACGATATTTTTGATAAGCTTTCTGACAGATATATCTATATATAAAAGTTCAGTTAAACTTATTATTTGTAATATAAAAATATAAATGGAAAAATAAATAGAGCATTAAATATATATTTTTTTAATCAACCTTTAAACTAACTTTTACTTTACCAACCAAATTTCTTCTCGTATGTGGTCATTTAAGGCAAAACAACTTTGTGCAAACATTCCTAATTAAGGATTCAGCAATTTAAACTCATAAATTATGTACCAGATATCCCTTAGTTGTGTAATTGAACTAGAGAATTCCGCCCTCTTTGTAACTAGTTCTAGTGCACAATAATGAAATGAAAAGTCAAACAAAGCTGGAAACAAATGCACCGAATTAAAGCACATTGCAATTTGAATGAAACTGAAAATGAAAAATCCCAGCCCTGCCCTGCCCCGGAAAATCCTTTGTGCCGTTCATTTGGCTGCTGGTGCTGCCAGTGCTGCCGTTCCAGCTGGTGAAAGTGACGGCTTATGGGGTGGAAAGCATTTTGGATATGTGCCAAACGGAAGTGGCATGGCCGAGCAAGTGCAGCGGCGAGGAGCGATGTGCTGCTCCTACCCCGAAAATAGCTGTGGCCTCACACTGCCAGATTAGCCGGGGCTTACTTCACTAATTGGCAGCCGAAAGCCCGAACTCAACACAACTCAAAGAGGCGGCAACAGGGAAAGCAATCAGGGCTCAAAGCCCGCTGCTAGTTGACATCAATTGGCAACGACAAAGGCACTGGGGCAGAAATCCAAACGGAAACCCCTGATTAGAGGCTCATTGAAAATCCATAAAAGTCACTTGCATAATCAGCGTAAAATTCTTCTGTGTGTGAGCGGTCATAAAGGCCAACCACCCACCCACCAGGCCATAACCAAACAGCCAGCATCAGGTGAGCTTCAATCATCCGATGCAATTTAGTCGAATGCCAAAAATGAACTCGGCCTGGGGGAGCAATCAGAATTGGATGAGGGGCAAAGCAGAGGAAATAAAAAGAAGCGTTGCTATATTGAAAAGTCGCTGCGTTGTCAGCACTTCCAAAATTCATTTGGCGGAACTGAGAGCCAGCTCCAAGCTTCGAAACAGTTTCAAAAACAACGGAAACGCACTGCCAACAATGGCGAAAGCCACGCACACGCACACGCACATGCCATGCGAGCATTGCGAATTGCGGAAAGACTGTAGCATACTTACGAGCGCAATTTACCTTGTTGTTTGCCAAAAAAAGGAAAGAAAAAAACAAGAAAAAATGAAAGCAGAAAATGTTTATTGCTCACACAGCAAAATAGAGCAGAAAAAACGAGAACATCCACTCAGCAGCCGGAGCCAGCCCACATGCTTATCCCACATCCATATGCGACTGAGTAACGAACTGAGGCCATCGGAGGTCGCCTTGGATCTGCTCCTGGCTGTGGCTGGTCCTGGCTGGTCTCTGTTTGCTGTTTGGCTAAAAGTTTTATTACCGCTCCGTTGCTGGTTCCTTGTACACCACCGGGCTCGTTATGTGTTTATTCAATTTGGCCGCCCTTTCAACTGTCCTGCAGTCATCGCCGACAGTCCGACACAGTCCACTTGGGAAGGCCTACTGACTGGTTTTTTATGAGCACATTGCGGATAGGTTTATCAGAGAAGAGAAGTCATGACCCAGCTCCTGGCCAGGCATGATGAACACATCTTGGCTAGGAGATGAGGATTTCATACCAGAACTCGAGGGATTATTACTTTGAGTTCGAGTTTTAAAAGCTATTATTAGCAATCAGAGCAAAGTATTTATATAAAAAGTTATTTGTACATTTTTATTGTTAGCTTACGTTCATTTTTATTTAAATGCTTTGCTAAAGTAACCCAAAAAAATAAACTCCATAAATAATGTAAATAAATTGATGTGTCTTTCCCGGAAAATGCTTTCAAAACTCATTTTTGTTGTGAGCCAACAGTCTCTCTGTTGCCTGCTGCCACATATCTGTATCTTAAATAAAAGCCCAATTCTGGGAAATCTTCAATGGCATCAGTTTCAGAATTCCAACAGTCTTTGCCTCAGCTCCTCGACCACAAATTCAATGCCATGACTGGCTCTCTTGGCAATTGGAATGCCGGATACCGACTACCAAATACCGAATGGCCGGGCATAATGAAGGCATCGAATTAAACGGTAGCCGAAAGGGAGCCCTTTATGTTTGTTAACACGCTCTGGCCGCCTGTTTATGGCCAGCACAAATGCGGGCTAATAAACTGAAAGTGGTCGCCGCATGAAAGCCGGAGCAGATCATAAATGTTTATGCGACTACTTCATCGGAGAGCAGAGGACTGGACCAGCACAAGGGAGAAACTCCCAGGAATTCTCTGCCGCTAGAGATTCCAGCGACTGGCTCTCCGGTTTTAGCGTTTTTCTCGTGGAAACCAGCAGCAGCGACATGGCTGTGGGAGTGACTCTGACTGGCACTGGCTTTCCATCTTCGTTGCGACATGACAAGGGCCCAGACAAATGGGCTGCAAGTGCACGAGGTCAGCGGTGGAGTCGTAAAACGGATTTTCAGCCAAAGCTGGCGCCGCCACATTTAAGATTCCGCTGTGGCTTTAAGGACAGATTACCTAAGCCGCAGATAACTTGACAAAATGTTTTATTTCAAGACAAAAAAAGAGAGCTATTTGTAAAACATCTAGGGAATTTACACTTTTCCAAGCTAAGTTCAAAGGATTCAACAACAACTTTCTTTTATTTGTAGTGATTAAATTAAAGCTTATAAATCCTTTTGTTATCTTTTTAAATTGCTTAGACTCAAATAATCGAAAAGTCTTTAAGACCCATATATTCATAATTAATCGCCTTACACACACAATTTCACCTCTAGACATGACACAATTTTCCCAGGAAAATCCCCTGCCTATTATATTTATTTTTTTCTCTCTTTGGTAATATCTGGCAGCTGCCAGAATCCAATAAACAAATTCCTCTATCGATTCTAGGCTTTCAAGGAGGAGTCTAGGAGCTGCGTAAGAGCTGTGTGGAGGCTGGAGAAAATGGTCTCCTGCCCCACAAGATGAGCTGGGATTTAAGCTCAAGTGCGGCTGGCAAACTGGCACATTAATTGCACACTTTGAGGGCATAAGGCGTCTTATAATCGATAAACCTCAGGGCTGTCGGGGCTGGCCCAGAGCAGTGCCTGTTACCTGGTCAACACCTTCAGTGGCTGCAGCCGCAAGACAACTCTCGAACATGCAGCCAGCAACCCACAGACATTGGAGGAGAAGGCGTTGTCCATGAGGTGCGGATGCTTACACATGTTAAGTGCAAGTACGGTGCGGTTCATGTCTGTATCGATGCGGTTGTGTGTCGTACCCACTTGAGCTTTGGGCTTTGCTAAACGCTAAACGCTGCCTTTAATTATGAAAACGGTTTAACTGTCTCGCCCGCTCGTTAGCTGGCCTTAATTAATGTTATTTAATTCGCAATTAAATATGTGCATTCATTACCACCACACACCACCACACGCCCCCACAGACACGACACCAATTGTCAGCGATTTGCAAATAGTCGTATTTAATTTGGCCAACTATTACCTCTGCTCCTGTCATACATAAATAATTGCACACGACGGAACGCTGGACACTTCAACTTGCCGCAGCAAGTTGTCTCTGAGGTATTTTGCTAGAGACGAAGAGCCTGGGAAACAGCCTGGCTCTGGGCCTGGTCAGCGGTAGGGAAAAAGCCAATATTGCTTTCTGGCCTACAGTTGTCGTACACGGAGAGAAATGGATTACTGTTTATGAGGAAAGTTAGATGAATCCTTGAGCTTTTGAAGTTTAAATAAATCAAACTGTTAGGCATTAAAATAAAGTCAGTATAAGATTTAAGATGAGTAGCGCCATACGAAGATCTCTTAAGACTTTAGTTGCGTAATGCATCTCATCCTTATATGGTCTTTGAATATTTAACCCTAGATGGCTATCCTTATTTTTCCTACACTAAGGTTATGCTTCGTCGAATCGACGACGCCAATTTTAAAATAAGTATAACTTTTAAAGTATAAAGAAAATTGTAAATATTTTTTTGACATCGTTTTATTTATATTTTTAGCAACTCAAAATAAAAATATTATCTCAGTTTCTTAATTATAATGTACTTAAAAACTAAAAAATAATCAACAACCTTTTTTTATTTTTTTTTTAAATGGTCGCATTTTCTTTGGCTAAATTAGGAAACAAAAATCACAAATCGTTGCATTATTTCAGTCGCATCATAATATTAAGACTTAAAACTAAAAAATGACGTATAGTTTGATACAAAAAATTATTTTTTTATACAAGAGGCGCAAAGATCAATTTTGTGTTCTCCACAAAGGCTATTTTCGCATGTTGTTTTAGTCATATGTGGCTTAAAGAAGCAAAAAGGGCACTTTAAATTTAATCTGGAATGGTTTTAATCATTATTTATATTTTGTTTAACAAATAAGACGTTTGAGGCATTTTCCCGAGTTAAA
>VNJS01008334.1:0-41414 GCA_008042575.1 Drosophila watanabei
AAGGGACAGAGTCTCGGGGACTCAGCTAGTTTTTGCCTCGAAAGAAGCCTTCGAATTGAAACCAATTACCGACAATCAACTGAACCATTTAATTAATTTATTGGAGAGTTTATCAGTCACTTCTAAAATAGAAGGCAGAACAAAAGCAAACTAAAAGGCAAAATGCAATATATAAACAACATTTTATTAATATATTAACTTTATGAAATTTATGTTTTCAGGCTTCCGCTTTTAAGTTAATGAAAAGCGGACGACTATATCATATATCCTGAATAGGAACGTTCTTTCATTTTGTATAAGAGGACGAGAAAACCCACAAAAAATAAGAGTTTTTATTTACAAATTTAGTATGTTTTTTTTTTTCAATAAAACGAAATCGTTTGAATTGCAATGTCAAGTGCATGAAAACATCGGCTTTTCGAATTAAAATTTCACTCTTCTTATCTTCAATACCATTAATATCTGAGGTGCTTGACATGATATTGTAAAATATATAAATAAATTGATAAGTAAGAAAGCAGAACTTCAATTTTAAAGGGTACACAATGCATTCTTATAGTAACAAGGTTTTCCACAACATATTTGTGGGGTTTTTATTTATTTGATATTGTTAATTATAGTTAAGTTTATATAATATTTTGTAATTAGTGAAATTTAGCTTTTCAGCAATCGTCGTCACGTCGTTGGTTTTATACGTCTTCCTTCAGTCGTCTCTCGTCATCAACTGCATAGGTCGTCCTCTCTCGGCACAGGTCTCTCTCCCTGCCGATCGTCGTTACTCTCGTCGTCTTTGCAGAGTTTTCGTCATTAACTCGCTGTCGTCTTTGATTCTCTTGGTCGTTCTCTTCTTTGGGATGTGTACATCAAGTCGTCTTCTCGTTCTCGTTGTCCAGGGCGTCGTCAGTGTAATAATTAGTAGGTAGTGATATTGTTAAACCACTCCCACATATTGTGAATTTTAAAAACAATCGCAAGCTCATTAGTAAGTTTATAATTATTTTGAATATTTTGTAATTATATAGAAAGAGTGATAAGAATGGTTTATGAAGATTAGACTAAATTTTATATAATTATGAATATCACCCTTGAAAAACCTCTTCTAAAGATATTATTTTGTACAATTCGAAAAGTATCTGAAAAAGCAAAAGATGGGTTGATATATTATAAATAGATGATTATATAAAAATATATTTAATTTTATACAGTACAGAGTGCGTTAGCTTAATGCTGCTGAAGGACTTCCCAGGCCGAATTGGTATCGGATTTCTATTCCGGCCACTGGACTTCCTCCGTTTCTTGAATTTTTAGCTTCAATTTTTGCAATTACCCCCTTCTTCCATTATCTCGCTGTGGGTCATTTGGTGTATCCTGTTTAAGGACCAGCAGCTGCACAATGCTTTGCACCCGATGCTTCAATCAGGAAATTTGATCGCCACTTAAAAGCAGCAGCACCAAAAAAAAAAAAAAAAAAAAAACAATAAAAAAAAAAAAAAAAAAAATGCCAGCAAATGCGAAGCGGCAACAACAAGTGGCAAGTTGCCGGCGAGGTTGTTGCTGCTGCAGCACAACTCTTGACCTGAAAACCGTCAACTTTGAACCCTCGAACGGCATTTCCTGCCTCGATTTACACAGTGCCGGGCGAGGGCTGCACTGTCCCACATATCGCCCGATTATACATGCATATATACTGGGTATATATCGGCTATATGTATGCAACATCGATCGGAGTGCACGCAAGAATGCCCGACTCGACTTTGTGCTGGAATAAAAGTTGAACAGGACCCGCGGACGGCGGACGGAGGACAACGAACAGAGGACAGAGCCAATGACTGGCAGCACTTTGTGTCCTGGCCCACAAACGGCCACGCCCTCGGCCACCCCTTTGTAAGTGGTTGGGGTGGGCGGTAAATAAAATTACTCGAGATATTGAATTACGCGTTTTAAATTAAAAATATTTTTTCGCGATTGCATTAAACGAAAGGCGAACTAATTAAAGGCGATTTCTCGTCCTTTCAGCTCTCCCTGTTGCCATAATTTCATCTTTCTCTCGGTCTCTGCTCTGCTCTGCTCTGCTCCTTTCCCTTGAACTGGCAATGCAATTTGCAGTCTTAAGTGGAGGCTGGTAAGCTGAAGGCAGGAACAGAGTTGCTCTCCTTGGCTGCCTTATATGTCCAATTTAACTGAGAAGACTGCTAACTCCTGCAACGTTATCACAATCATGAGGATAACCACTGCTCCCTATCTCCCGGAGAGTATTTGCTCGAAATGTGCATCATGTCCTAGGTCGCCGCAGTCACTTCCTCCGTTCCCCGCCCTGGGTCAACGATGTCTGATCGATTGGGTTACGATCCGAGCTGTAAGTATTTAACCACTTGGCACTCTAGTTCCTCCGCCCCCCAGGATGTCCCTCGGCACCTCCTGCGCCAGACAATGCGGGCGGTCGTGGCAGGAGTCACAGAGTCGTCCACAAGCCAAAACAAACAATGCATCAATCAATAAAGATTTCCGCACCTAATAAGCCGCAGACAAGCGGCAAGGCAGCATCTGGTCTGGCTGCAGGCTGCACCCGGAATGCTGATTGCTGAAGGCAGCCATGGGTTTCCGGAACCATCATTGACGCTGCTCACCAATTAAAGGCCAATAGTTGCCTGCTCCCCGCCACCCGAAAGGTGTTAATCGAATTACGACCTCGGCATCGACTTTAACTTCGGCCCCCCAACTGCATAGCTGGAGGCTCAATGGAGCACGCACGCGGGACAGGACGGAAGGGCCAGGAGTAGGAGCAGGGGCAGGGGCAGGGGCAGGGGCAGCATCAGCTGCCTCAGTCCATGCCCAATGTCGTTGTTGGCATTTCCATATTTTCAAATTTGAATTTTCTATTCCGACGTCCTCGACTGCCGACTCGGTGTTCGGCTGGATGTTGGTTGGAGCGGGACGCTCTCTGAAGAGCAGACATCGTTTATCAGGCAACACTTTGGACCCCTTCACCGGGCCCCTGTGCCGCAGCTCGTAAAGAAAATTACACACATGTGTGGCTTTTCCTCCGGAGTTGAGGAGTCGAGGAGCTGAGGATTCGGGGAGCAAGGAGCCGGAGGCTGCGGGACTGTCGCTCCGTTTGGCTGGCTGCGTAAAATTTGAAAACACGTTAATGTCTGGCTGCATTTGAGCAATTTTGTGGCGCGCTTCGTTTTGGCAAAAGATCTCATCGAGGATGCGTCAGGAGACGCTGAACAGTAGAGGGAGAAATTTCTGGAAAATGAGCAATTAAGTTCTCCTATGCTTAGCCTTCGGATAGGACCCTTTTAGGAACCCAAAAACATTGAGTTATATTCGAAATGTTCTATTATTTTGAGTTGGATTTTAGAGCTCATTCGCTTAGAAAGAACATAAAGATGCTTTCAATTTATAGCAAAGACTAAGATGCGTTACGCCATATTTTTCGCTTGCATTCTATATAATTCACTTTAGCTTTAAGTAACAATATTTTTAAATGAGTAAAAACGGGTTTTTTTTCAAATATATATACTCTGATCTTTATCTTAACATATACAAATACCAACTTATTAAAGATATACGTTTTTAAATGAAATATGCATAAGATGCACAACGCCAAATTTTTCAATCGAGTTCTTGCTTTTGCCGTATATATCTTAAAATAGACGATTTTTAACAATCTTTTAGCTCTTTTCAAATATCTTTATGTAACATATACAAAGAAAATATATAAATAGGTCCCGAGATTTGAAATACAATTTATTAAAAGCCAAATATAGAGTTAAAAAAAATTGTTCATTCTTTCGTTTATTGCCAACTTTCTTTGATCGTGAAAAACAATTTGTACAAGAATGTTACACTTTTTAAAGTTTTTCAATTCGAACTTCATCCAAGATCGACTCTTTTGAGACCCTCCGCGAGGCTGTCGTCAACATTGCAATTACGAAACAATTTCGACAGCATGCTGCACCAATTGGAGGACTGAAAACGGAACAGAGCCCGGCTCCTGGCTGTCAACAAAAGATGGCATTCAAAAAGTGGAAATGTTTTGGGCGTAGAATTATGCAGATGCAGCGGAGGAGGGCCCGGTTCAATGCCAGAGCTCCGACTTTGCGCGGTTCCTCGGAAGGCCCTCTCACACGTCTTCAACACCTTTCGGGAACTCACGCTTCATTTGCATGTAGCCATGACTCGGCGGTGGCACGACACACGGAGCCGAGACCACAGACCACCGAAAGAGTAGAGCTCCCTTTGGGTGAGTGACAACCGCAGAGTAAGACCGCATATATCAGAAATAATAATAACCAGCAATGCAGGGCGTCGGGCGCCAAACCAAAACTCAATTGACTGCCTCCTGCCCTCCTTGCTGGTGACTGTGGATGCGAATGCGAATGTGGATGCGGATGCGGTTGGCAGTGGGAGTGGGTGGGGAGTGGGGAGTGGGTGTGGGGTGTCTACACAATCGAATCATGGCAAATATTTCCAAATGCGAGATGTGTGGAGAGTGCTAACGACGCAGCTGCATATTTTGTCAACTTTGAATGGGGCAAAGGACGTCGCAGGCGGAGTGCTAACGAATGTGTCTGCAGCGATGGCGATGGCTGTCAGTGCCACAAAGGTGATAAGCAATTGGCGAGGATTTTGGAAGGGAGTCCTCTGCCCGCGCAGCACTTGACTCCTGATAATTGCCGGTAAAGGCGAGGCGATGTCGCAATCAGCAGACAAACCGAGACTAATCAAGAGCTCAGCCTGGTTGGGGACCTTTGCAGTGGATGGATAGATTCGTCCTGGCCAGATTCGTCAGAGCTTAGTTTTGTTTACTAATTATAATTTAATTTGTTTGTTCCGCGCCGGTGAAAATTCAATTTTCACTTTCCCCCAAGCCACCGGGGATGGTGCTGTTGTTTGTCATTCGACTTTTCTATTAGCATAAGTCGGGGAAAAGTTGAGTTCCCTTTGTGCGAGAAAAATGCGAGCAAATACTTATGCAAATCCAGGAGAGAACTCTCGCGCAGCATCTGAAGTATATCAAGTCGCCGTCGTCCCAAGACAAATGACCAGCCGCGATCATCAGCGAGTTCATCAGCGGCAGCCGTAAGCGTTTGTTGATTACCCGCAGCCTTGCCACACTTTTTCGTGCCACACCGAAAGTGAAAAGGCAGGGGCGAGTGCAACTGCGCGTTATTTGCATTCGCCGGGGGATCTGTTACACTCCAAGGGCGTTCCTCCCGCTTTTCCGCTTTCCCGTGGCACAAACATGAAAGTGTAAGGCAGCCGTCGCTGATGGCCAAAGGAGCAAGAGCAAGAGCAACTGCTTCTTCCCCACCTGGCCACCGGCATTAAGTCCACACCTGCCCCGGCGTCATCGTTGCTTCGTCTTCCTGCTTCCCTGCTGTCCGTCCTTCCGGGAAAATACGGAAAAGGGGATAAAAATGGAGCTGCTCACAAAATGGAATAGAATTGCAGATTCATTTCACTCAACGGGTGAAATAGTTGGAAAGAATGGGGGGTGGCGGAGGATGGCATAACCTTTTAGGTGGTTTATGTTTGCCTTAGCCAAAGGAAAAAGGTCAAAGGCCAAATCAGTTGCCCGGCTCCCAATTCCCAAGGCGACCGCAGATTGGAAAGGAGCAGGAACAAAGCCCATTCGGAAATCATCTAAGCAGCAGCTTATTAACCCCACCAAGCTTCAGAGGAGGAAATCGGAGCATACCTTACCGGTGAGCCCAAGGAAACGCCAAGGAAAGGTCCTGCACTTCTTTCCTTTATTATTATGTGCCTAGAAATCCGCTTAAATCAATTAAAATTTGATTTTAAAGCAAATATATATATAATGTAGACTAATATAAGAACCCAAGCGAAACTATGGGGTCAAAATTAATATTTATTAAAATTGTTTTAGGACTCTAACATGGCATCATCAAATTGCATTATTCTCATGTTCTCTTGGCTCGATTTCCATTCCCTTTTTTGTGGGAAATCTCTGCCCCGTTAACCTTGCCATAAATGTCCTAAGAACGCAGCGGGAGCTGTTATGAAATATTCCTAAATATAGCAATAATAATTTAGGTAAAGTGTGTGTTAATTTTGGTTAAAAAAAATAAAAACAAAAATACCATTAAAGAATTTAAAATGTGAATATAAATGTAAATAGCTTGTTGATGGAAATATTAAAGAAAGAAACTATCGAAGAACCAAAGTTAGCATTAAGTCGGGGCATGGGGTTATTCATTGATATATCCTTGTGCGATTTACCATATCCAAGAGTATTATTTGATTCACAGTGGAGTATTCTCAGCCTGTTTTTGGTTTCCTTTTCATAGGAAATTCGATTTGTCTTTCCTCGAGATTTTTCTCAACTCAACTGAACGTCTCCCCTCTTCGCCCGGATTCCTTCTGGAGCTATTGCCCCCGGCAAGCTACTTTATCAGCTCGTCCCCCACATTCCGCAGTCTCGCACTTTCCGCTTTCTCTGGCGGATTCCTCTCCTCCCCTCTGTCTCGCTTGTATTCCTGTCGCTTTTGGCTGACTGTGTCTTCTGTATCTTTGTCTTGACGCCTTGCCTAGCGGCAAAGTTTGTCGCGTCTTCGCGTCCTGCAAACAGCGTCCCTCCTTGCCTGGTGTCCCCGCTTCCTCCGCTCTGCCGGGGTCCTGCTGGCTGATGGCTCCCGGCTCACAATAAACCACTTTACAGCTACTAGTTTTATTTGCAGCAGCTCCGTTCGTATTTTTCGCAAGCGAAATTGAATTAAAATTTACATTTTTAATCATTTTCCACAGCGTGACTTTAATTCATCCATCTTTTTTTTCCATTCCGTTTCCCTGTTTGAAGTGCAGTGCAATTCATTTGTCACAAAGTCCGTCTCTGTCTCATTCGCTTTTAATTAGTGTGAAAAGCGCAAATTATTCCCCGCCGCCACCCACAGGCGGAGGCTACCAAGTCGCTAATTGGCTTACAGCGAATGATGAGTATTATATATGCAGGCATTATATTCATAATTATTATCGCCTTGCTTATGATTGACTTTTTGCCTGATGCAATATCCCTCAAATTTACACCTTCCCTTAGTGGGATATCTGCAAGCTGGCACTTGGCTTTCAGTGTTCTCAAAGCTGTCGAGCTCGCAGTTGCATCCGTTTCTCTGGCTAGGAGCAAAGGATTCGGAAATCGGTGAGCTTCAGACGCAATCCCAAAAGTGTTTCCTCGGAATTTATGGAATTTTCCATTATTCATCCCGCACACACACACGAACACAGTTTCGATTAAATATTTAAGTGAGATTTCAATTATATTGTTAATTCATCATCCCTCCTTTTGCCTTCATCAAATTGCGACTTAACTTGGCAATTTGAAGCGGAAAAGCTTTGCCAAATTCTCTGGAGAATGTTTGCATTGTTTGTTGTTAATGTTGTCGCTCCACACACCACACAAGCACACTCAGAGACACAACCCAAGCGAGGTTAGTTAATAAACTTAACGTTGATGAGCCCAGGCGGGCGACAGAGGGGCGGAGTGCAAATTGGCCATCAATCTGGACTGAGGCAAAGGGCCAGGCCGAAAGTAGGCCTCGAAACTGCGGAACTGCTCAACTGAGGAACTGACAAACTGGCAAACTGACAGATGGATGCCGGAGCCTGGCCGCGTTTGCATTGTTGCCGTGCCTGGACGGGGCGGCGTCTCTCGTGAGCGCAAATTAAATGCAAATTCAATTAATTTGAAGCAAACAATTTGCTTAAATTAATTAATTGAATGTGAATCTAAAGTGCTTCCAATTTAACGCTGAAGAGCCCGGCGACGGTGCTTGTGGGGCGGGAGGGGCCAAAGGGTCTGTCTGTCTGTGTGTGCGAGAGCACGGCATTTATTGAAATTATTGGACAGCGGGCGAAAGGGACAACGGGCGGGTCTGGGGCGGGTGGGCACTGGACTAGGGCGCTGCGGCGAGCCACAAACTTTGGCAACGTGGCGTATGCGTAATTCTGCATTTGCTTTGCGTTTCGGCCCGGCATCGTGCATTAAGCAAACTGTTCACTTCAAAATCAACTCGAAAATAAACAGCAGTAGCCAAAATGCAAATACAGCGAAGCGCATTAGTGTGTGTGTGTGTTTGTGTGTGTGTGGAAATTGGAGATGGCAAAGTGACAGCATCAAGTTTTTGGGAGAAATCTATATATGTATAGATCTATGAAAGAGCGAGGACTAGTCGGATTTATTTAGATAATTACTTAGATAGATAATAAGTAATACAAAACTGAATTTTTTTTTTTTTTGTTAAAATATAAAAAAAAAACAAGTGCAGCAAAATCAGTTTTATACAGTATATTTCGCTTCCAAAAGAACATGGACAATTAACTTATCTACAGAAGAAATTAAGGAAATTCAATATATAAGTATAAGTATTGTGTAACAATTTTAAGAAACTTTGAATCACTTTCAGATTTCTCTGCTTTTTGCATGCCATAACGTATACATACTGATTATATATTTCCGGGAGAAATATGGTTCATTTCCCAATTTAAGTCACTCGAAATTAGTCATAGAATCTCGTATATACATAGAATGTATTTACTTACAAAAAGTTTAGCTGACTAATAAGAGCTGATAGGGTTAAGTTTGTGGTTTTAGTAATACTACGTTTTCTTAGGAATGTTCTTGAAAATGGGAATCCCTTTAAAAAGGATAGGGAAATACTTTATTAAGTTACAATATTCTGTAACATTAAACATAACTGCATATTAATAATAGTGACCAAATTAAAAATATTTAATGTTACGATACCTCAAGCAATGTAAGAAAATTCTTGAGATTGGACTCAGATAATAAGCTTCAGCAAATGAATGTCTCTGGTGTAAAATATCTCCGTGATAATCGAAGTAAAGATTTCTGAATTTAACTATTTTGATCATCGAATCACGCTCGCATCTCCAATGGCAGCCGCAGTCATTTTTGGAAGCGCTCTCTCCGAAATGGCTCTTCGGCGGTTAACCGGCAACCAGGCAACAACTGTCGATTGCCGATGACTAACAGCCATTACAGCAGGTCCTCGCTGCCCCTCCGGAGACCCATCTAACCCACTAACCCGCTACCGCCCCGCCTCGCCGCGTTGGCAGTTTGAATGTTGTTTGCATTTTATATTTGCCAAGTTTTTATCGCTCGTTATTCACGTTGCTCGGATTCGCTTTTTGGCCGAAAGAGCGAGAGATATAGAGAGAGGGAATGGCGGGGGAGCCGCGGCGAATTATGCGCTTGATTAATATGCGAGTTCGATCTGAATGTGCCACGCCCCCAATGGCACGCATAACTGTTTATTTTGATAGTTTAATGTGTATGCGAGTACGCGGCTGTTTATTTGCTTTTTGGCCTGGTTGCTGTTGTTGTTATTGTTTGGCCAGCAAATACACACACTAAAATGGCAAATTTGCCCATTGCCAAAGTCAACGAATTGTAAATGATTATAATTGTCTTTTATAATCGCGCAGCCCGTGCGAATTTAAATGCAGCAGCATTAAGACAGCAAATTCATCGAAATTCATTTTTTGTACATCAGCTGCAGTGGAACTACGTACGGGAATCGTATCAAACACAATCGATTCCCCAGCAACTCCGTCGATTAATCATCTCATTGAACTCACGAGGAAGGAGCGGAAAATAAAAGGCACACTTGGCATTTGACAAAAGTCCCAGTCCCGAAGCATATTTTCACTTTCGCTGGACAATGCCAGAAAGGGAGTGAGCGGGTTAAACTGCAGCTAAGCAGCATATACAGATGCGGTCAAGAAAATAAAGCCAACAAAGGCCTATTGCGATATATGTACTAACAGAGGAAAGCAAAGCAGAGTGACATAAAATTAAGTAATTTAAACTTTTTAATTCGCAAATAATAAGGTCGATCACATCTATTAGCTCATCCCAAAATATATTATTTTAATAAATTCTTTTATTTTTGCATTTTACTTCCTTGAAGTTGACTAAAAGCGCTTTAAAATGTCTTTTGAATACATGTAATAACTGTATTTCAATAATTATTCTTAATTATATAGATAAAGATAAGGTTAAAAAGGTAAGTCAAGCTGATCGAGGCCTCGACAGTCTAAATAATATAATAAACTCTTATTTATTATAACCTTTAGGCCTCTTTGAATGTTTTTTAATGAAGAACTTTACATTGACTTCTCAATAATATATATACAGAAGAGTGACACATATTATATAGGTAAGCGAAACTAACACTAAATATCAAATTATTTGTACTTTTAGTGTTATTTTGTTGAACGCAGCTGTGCGCCCGGAGTCTGGTCAGGCAATGAAGCAGCCGGAGCGATAATAAATTTTAAATCATTTGTCATTTGACGCATTTCGGGTTAACAAGCAACTCCGACTTCGCCGGCGACCCTCGAGAGCAAATACGGAGACAAAGGCAAAGACAATGGCGGGCCGACCGATATCGATAAATATCATTTGTTTGCCTGGGACCCGACCAGGCCAACAGCATCTTGGGTCAGTTTTTTGGGTCGAGGCACGGATAGTTTGCCTTTTGGTTCCCCTGTTTTTTTTTTTGGGTTCGCAGTCTATTGACAAATGCCCCGGCCTGAGCTTTAATTGCCACAAGCTACTCCCCCCGCGTCCCATAGATTTTATCGGGCCTCATTCAATATACACAATTCTTGTGTGAGCTTGGAGGGAAAACAACAAAACTCGAGCTGATAAAATCGGGAGAAGCTCGACTCGGAATGCAGCTCGGAACACTGGAGAACTCTAGGCTCACCCTAACTGTAGATAGGCCCGCTTTATGATTGTTTCTTATAGATTTATTTTACAACCCGCCACGGGTTGTTGCTGTGTGCACTATGCCCCATTGCGCGATAGTCACAGAATGGGAAATGGGAAAACACTCAAAGCGTAGTTGTACAAATTCATAAAGAACCATAAAAAGTGTAGTTGCTGTTGGCCTTTGAAGTGGCTACTAAACTATCTTGGGTTTCCTCTAATGAAGTGAAAATGAATATGTTCTGGGATGTGTACATGACCCATACTTTTGGCTGGCGGCAGGAAACGTGGTCAACTCCTTGCGAGACTCACCTGAAAAGAAAAGAAACAAAAAGTGCGATGAGTTTCCATTGGATACTAAAAGCCATCCCACTCCCAAGCGTTGCCAAACCCAATTCCTTGGCATCTCCCATCCTTCATATTGATTTCTTGACTGAAGTGCCGCCGCCAGGGAATTGCCATGCGGAGAGAGAGAGTTGGGCAACAGGCGACGACTGCCGGCCATAAACAGTTATTATGGCCGTCATGTTCGAGCCATATGCCAATTAATGTTTGCCTCACGCACTGACTCGGCCAGGAAGCCGAGCCTAAGTTTGGCAACTAACTGCATCCAACCCCAAATGCCACACGGGCGACAAATATGGCTGAAATGCCAGCAGACTTCTCTTGCAGCTGCGCTAAGGCTAAGGCGCTGTGGCTGTGGCTGTGGCCGAGGCAATAAAGGCCACATCTATAGCCATAATGGCTCATTACGCGACCCGCTGATGAGGAGAGCGGGTCCGACGTCCCATATCGCGGCAATGAAATCGTTTCTTCCCGCTTCCCGCTCTCCCGTCCGTTTCGGCCAACTTATTAAACGGGCGCAGGCGCAGCGGGGGAGAGGCGCTGCCAACTGCAACAGCAACGGCGATCGCTCGCCGATAGGCCCACGACGACTACCAAAAGTTGGCTGGTACTTGGCCAACTGCCTGCTAGCTCCAACTGGCCAATAATATTTACTTATTTGGCTGTGAACACTGGACAAAGAGATATAGTTTCTTACAAAATGTTCTTGAAATTTAAAAATAAAATATCTCTGTTTTGGCAAGACATTTTCCCGCAGAATAAGTTGATTTGATTTAAAAAATTAACAGATGATTTTTTATAAAATTTAAAAATAGAACATAAATTATGGAGTTCAGTTCGGTGCTGCACAGTGTGATTGGGCAAATGCTTAGCACTCGACTTGACCCCTGCGTGGCTCATTCGCGGATCTCTCAAGGCTTGTGGTCTCCCTCCGCCACCTTGGAGTGCTGGACACCTTCTAATGTTGCTAATTTCCCAACAGAGATTTGATCCGCACGATTGGTGAGTGGAGGGCAGGAGTGGTGCTCCGTGGGCAGCTGCGTGTGTTGGCGTTCCCTCCGAAGTTGCGGCTGGTTTTCGGTATCGCTGGGTAATTGGAATATCAATTGTGGGCTCCATTGTTCGCCTCGCGCATGGCGAAATTTACGAGTTTGTCAATTTGGAAATTTGCCTTATATGCGGCACAGCGCAGGGTTCAATTTGCATTGCAAATATGTGGACAGTGGAAAACGCCTTTGCCGGCGTTCGCCGCGGTTTTCCCTCCGCCCGTGCTCCAAATACTCGAACGGACATACGTAAATGTATATGGAAATGGTTGATCTGGAATCTATGGTCTCGGGTGCCCGTTCGAAGTGAACGATTACAGGCGGTGGACGAGAACAAAGAAACCAGCCATAAATGACGCCATAAGTATTTACGTGTGTGTCCAGGAATGGAGGACCATAAAGTTATATTTGAGTGGAAACCGCATGCTTCCTCAGGTCACTAAACAGTTCGTTATGGCTAAAATAATATTTAAGGTGAATTTATCATAGGCTAGAGTGGCTCTCGTAAAATCGAAGCCACTTTAACGATCACTTAAAAACCGAGCTGATCTAAAGCCCATAAAACCTCGAGCAAGTGAGGAAGGAAGGAAAGCTTAGGCTTAATTTTAAATGCTCGGGACTGGTGCAATCAGCGAGTGGAGGAGCCAGCGCAAAGGTTATCTCTGTGAGCGGAGAGGGAGAATCTGTCGCCGGCTGGAATGACGGGTTATCAATTTCGTTGGCGGGTCAGTCGGCAGTCCCGTATAAGAAACAGTTCCATTGTTCCAGCGGAATTATGACTAAGCCGACCACATTGCGATTGACCCCCACACAGCCCCAAATGAAAACCATTGCCGGCCGCTTGCATTCATTCCGCGTTTGTCTTGGCCGTTGTTTGCTTTTGGTTTCTGTTTCTTTTTTCGCGTGTTTACTCATTTTCCTATTCGAATTCATTGCACGTTCTACAAATTTGAATGTGAATTTTGGATGTTGTGGCTCGGACGGCTGTATTCGTTCTGGCGGCAGTCGCGGGGGGCAGCTGCAGGAGCGGCAAGTCCAGTGACTCAATGCAAGGCGTTGAGAGATTTAATCGCAGCCAGTTCTTGGAGGGCCTCGGAGGGGAAGTCCCTGCAAATCCAGTTTCTCTGCGGCATTCCAGGCGCTGGAGTTCCTAGCTACATATTTTTCTGGCCTTCCAGCAGTTCATTTTTGCATTAATATTTATATTAATCTCGAAATCAAGAGCAGTAAATCTGATTACTGTGTAGAAAACTAGTAAAATGTATTTATACAAAACCATGAAAGAGCATTCAATGAAGTGAACTTGATTTCTGGCTGCTTGTAAACAATTTCCATTGACGTAAATTCATTCAGGCCTTTTGTTTACTTCGCACTGGTGAGGGGCAATAGCTACTCTTGTGGCTTTAGTTCCGCGAAATTGGCGTAATCAGGTATTATTAGGGATCTCACCTTGGGCAGGTGGAATTTAAATTGTTCATTTTGCCCATGACTCATCCCACTTGATCTCGGCTGAATCTGCTTCGCTATCATAAACAAGGATAATCTCTAAGGCAGTGCTCCACACACAGCACAGTCACCTTAAGACAACACCAACAATCTCATCAGCGAGAGTTCCCGCCCTCAGAAGTCGCCCCTCAAGGAAAATGTGAAATATGAAAGAGGGAGAAACCAAATAATGAAAAGTGTTTTCAGCATCGCCGAGGAAAATGAAAATATTATGTCAGGCAGCTGAATAAAAGAAGTTGGCGCTGGATGGCGCTCCTTCGCTTCCCTGGCAGGTGACATAAGCCCCGAGCACACAAGAACCACCTCCGGGATGAACTTAAAGTTCCCAGCTAGCAGCTAGTGAGGTGCAGGACTGAATGCAGGCGCTCCAGGATCCGCGGAGTGTCCAAAGCCAAGCTGGCAAATGTCAACACAAACAAAGGAGCAGAATGGAAGTCGCAGAGGGTGTTCAAGGCACAGTGGTTCAATCTGCCTAAAATGTCAGCTCAAATTTGTGTTGTACATAATTCTTTGGTTGTATTCAGTAAACTGTTGTAAAATTCCATTTCCGAAACCTAAGAACTTGTCAAGAACGAGAGCCAAAATGCTTGCTTTCTTATTCAATTCTATTAATGTTAATCAAAGACAATTTAAATAATAAGGTGCGTAAAGCCATAGGATTTTTCCACTACAAGTTACTGGTATAAAATATTTTTGGAAATCCAAAAGAAACACTTGGAAGCCATCTGATTAATTTAAATTCTTTTTCGTTTTACTTGACATTTTCATCCGCTGATGCTTTAACCTGTAGCCAATTCTACTTCAGTTTGACCCACTGTGCCACGCCTCTGGCCGCCCATGGCTTGCGGCTGGGACTGGCTGTCAGCTCGCCGAGGACAACACTGGAGCATGTTAACTCTGGCGCCCGCTGCTTAGTTAACCTTACTTACGAGTGTGTGAGCGGCGGCGGACTGGGGCTGGCGGACAGGACAGTGCGCAGGGCGGGGCATTGGCAGGTGCATTGCAGCTTTCGCTATCAGCTGTCGCCACAAGGCTGTGGATATGTCCTGGGCGCATCCTTTGTCGCCCGGCACACCAATCCGAACCAAACCAATCCGAACAGAACTGAACCGCCACCGTTGTCGTTGGCCCTGCCGCATGGAATTTTGCAATTTCTTTGGGATTTCGAAATTGCTTTTTCTACTTTTCGCAGCCCCGTTGAGGAGGCAACCTTTCATCCCCTTCCTCTTAGCCCCCTTTCTTTGGCAGCCCATCGCCGATTCCCCGCGCAGGGCCGCAGCTTTAGCGCCATTTCACCTTTGTGGGGATGCGGCAAGGACTGTGCTCAGCTCTGCTCAGCTCAGCGCTGTGCCGGCATTGTTGGCCACCGATTCTTTTGAGGGCAACCCCAGCGAGGGGGGCGAGAGCTGGAAAAAGCTGCGGAGAAAAAATCGATCAAGAAAAATGACTTTTGTGGGTTTTCGTAATTTTCATTGCACGCGTAATTGAAAATTTTCAAATTCCTGCTTGCATTTTCTCCCCTCCGCACGAACAGAGCTCCCTTGGCCCGCTCTTTATCAGCCCGAAATGGAATTTATATGATGATAAAGGAAAATATCGCTAACGCCGCCTTCCTCTCGTCCAGCTCTTTGGCTTACTCATCTATTCGGTTCGGTGCTCACTTCCTTAGCGGATGTGCCGCTCCCGTCTACCCCGCCCCGTCCATTCATTACGCTTTCATTATTTGTCGAAATTGTGTTAATCTTTGAGCTTATAAGTTTCCGACTCTCTGGTGGAAAATATTGCACTCAGCGACGAGAAAGAGAAGCCGGCAAATTGATGGCAATTTGCGAGGAAAGCCCGATCTGGAGGAGGTCTTTACGATTATTGAATTGGCCAGCAAAGTTAGGACCTGAAGGGGGTAATCGAAGTGCTCGGGATTATGCTGCGGGGTAGTTCTTTCTTGGCGTCCTCCTTCCACTCCTCCACTTCCAGCACTGGAGGCTGATTGCCTGATACATCAGAAGCTCACACACACAGGCGGCCACTAAAACTGGAGCATTGTAAATCCCAACTAATAATTTTGTAACCTTATCTGCTCCTGATGTTGTCACATGCCCACAGGACAGGGCAGGAGAAGGACTGTCGCCGGGTGGGTGTGGAGTGGAAGCGGAGACGGGGACGGGGACGCTGAAAGGACGCTGGTAAGCCGAGGTCGAAGGCTGGCCACAGAAAAGCGCATATCCCACAACGATAATGAAAATGTCACACGAGCCTCGCATTTTCCCATCACCCAGCATCATGAGCAGGACGACAACAGCCGCATCCCGGCAGAGGATACAAAGACGGGGCCATAGTGAGCTCTGGCTCCACCTTTATAAACGACCCACTACGACACTGGGGAGGAGCTGAGTGGAGAGATCCAAGCTCGGCCCCAGCCTCGCTGATTGCAGCCCAGGAACCGGAGCCAGCAGCATCGGCAACGGCCGGGCACGAGCAGCATCGGCGACAGCGGCAACAACCACGTTGACAACAACATAAAGGTAAATCCTAAATAATGCGCTGCGCTCACTTCACAGCATCTGAGGAGCAACGACGACGACGGCGTCGCGGGAATAGTCCCTACAGGGGCGGGGCTGGAAGGCGGACCCACAAGGAGGAACATGGAGTAGAATCCCAGCTGAGGCGAACGAGTAAATACTCTGCCTGAAGAAAGGGCAGGAACATGACCATAATTGAATGAATAAGTTTAAATTAAATAAAGTGCAACCACTTAACTTTGCCGCTTAGCAAATAGCAAGCTCTTTGTTAATAATATTATTTTAACTAAAGAATAAATTCACTTATATATGAACATAAATGTGATATTCAAAACTTTTGGCTCTCCAATTAATTTTAACCAGTATAAAATAGTCATATATCTTCTAAGTTTGATTAGATTAAACAATTACTGTTAGTTTTAAAATTATTAAAAGCAGACTTGCTTCTTATACGACCCCAATTTAACTCATTCAGATTTGTAAGTAAAAGAAGATAGTTAAATAGAAAGATAGCTAGTTTCTGCTTATACTTAACTGGTCCTTAAAAACATCGCCGTGTTGGCATCAATGGTTGTAACTGTTTCCCAGAAATTTTGTGGTCCTTCGAGCCGGATTCTACAGCACTGTTGCCAAGTCGCAAGGTCCTTATTCAACTCTCTCAATACAGGTGAACAGGTTCCATTTCAACGGCACCTGCAACTCTTCCTGGGGCTCAAACCCCATTAGGGTCTCTGGAGTAGGTCTTGTCCAGGTGCTAAGATACAGAAACTCAGCACATCCCACGATTCCATTTGCACTGCTCGTCCTGGCATCCGCCCTTTGTAATCCCATTCCATCCGGCGCTATCCTCACTTGGCAGGACATTTTGCGGTTAGCTTAAAGTTCCTTACCCGGCAAAGTACAAGACGATTATAGTCCTGGGCTCTGCTCTTCTCTGGCTGCCGCTGCTGCTGTGGACAGTCTTAGTGGCTGTCGTAAGTTCTAATTTCTTATTATTAGGCGTGGCTGGGCGGGGGCGGTGCCAGGACCGCACAAGTTTTCTCTGCTGCGGCATGAAATTATGGCACAACTTGCACGGAGCTGCTGCTTCATATGAAAATGGCGGCCTGGTAAATAGTTTCGGACGGAACTATTTCTTTGCTGCAGCCCGGTCAGCTCCTTCTCCTCCGCCGACAGATGGCGGCGGTGATGCTGTGGTTGACTTTGTTATGGGACGGTGGTTCCGGTGGTCCATGTTTAAGGGCTGCGTTCGCTGGCCTACAATTGCTGAGCCTACTTTTAAGCGTCGACCGGCTGGCAAAAGTTTTCCTTTGCGGCCAAGGAGTTTCGCCATCGCTGGAATGGATTTAATTAAAACATTCCCACCGGCAGCGGGAAGCCCGAGTGGCCAGGTGGGGGCGCTCACCGAGTGCCGGCAAAAGTAATTCGTCTGTCGAACGAGGAGTCAACCGGAGCCACTAAGAAGGGACTGGCAGCAGCAAAGCTCGTCGAATGAAGAGTGAAAAGTGCAGGGCAATAATCGAAATCAAGTGGCAAGCGCTGCGCTCCGGCTCAAGAGCTCCGGCGGATAAGCGGAGTGAAGCCCCAGCTCCGTCCTGGCCAGCGCTGAAGCCGGAGCCCCAGTCCTACTCAAGCCAGCCCGAGCCCATTATTGTTTCCATTTAACTTACAACATTTTGCACTTTGGCCAAAGAGCTTGGAGCGGCGGCGGAGGAGCTGCGAAGGGGGGACCCAACGCGAGAGACACGAGAGATGGATAGTCCAAATAGATAAACGGCCAAAACCAAAAAAAAGAAGTGGCTAAGAAAATTGTGTGTGAAAATGAAACTGATTGCAGGGAAATTGATGGAGCAAAACAAACAATGCGAACCAAGCCAATGGACGAAGGTGAAGCGGATCCACAAAAAGGATATGAAGGGCGAGCATTAAAACGGATTATAGCCAATGAAAGGAGTAAACTGGTTTTCAGGGCAATTACTGAGGACTCTTAAAGGACTAAGACATACCTTAAAGGAAGCTTAATGTTGATGTTTATTTTAAGACTACCAATTACATTTTCAAATATGCTTCTTAGAGGAAAATGCATTGTTAGTTTAAGAATTATTGTTATTTAAGAATTATTTTAAGAAGGACAGATGATTTTTCCTCTTTTTCCAAGGTTCTCTTTGAGGATCAAAAATTCGCATATTGGCCCTTTTTCAACTTTAAATCTTTCACTGCAAAGTGTTCTTAGTACCTTTTTGACTCAACAGCCGCTGCACAATGCCTTATTCGTCGCCAAAAAGCAAAACAGAAACGAAGGAAAAATGGAAAAACTAAACAAATAAAATTGTTTTGCGTAAAAATTGCAATCATGCAATGAAGTGGAAAAGTTTGCACAACGTGCGGCGGCAACGGCGACGGCGACGTTTGTCTCTAACAAACTTGTTCTTGTTCGTGTGACTGCTGCTGTGAACGCTGCCCGTCGTCGTTGTCGCTGCAGCAGCAAACACTACAATTTAACATAGTATCCAAGAGTGTAGGCCCGAGACCATTGCTGCAGGCCAGCCCAGGCAGTAACAATTGCAAAAAATGGCAGCGGCGTCGTCGTCAGAAGCGGAATCCGACGCCGTCATCATTGTCATGGAAGCAGTGCAACTTTTTCTACACGGTACTCGTACAATGCGAGGCTACACGGCAATGGCAATACAAAGAAATCTTTTGATCCTGAAAGGTTTAAGTAATTTAAAAATAAACTTTCACTGATTGTGACAAATATTTTCCTTTAATTAAAATGCGATTTAAAATAACGATCTTATGTGAGTGCATCATCTTCACTGAAATGTTGCGTTTGTGGTTTTTGTTTATTTATTATTTACCATTGGTGGTACTACAATATTATTTAAATATTTTATTAATAGTTGAAAGCAAAGTTGCTGTGAAGTCTTAATACTATGACACACAAATGCCAAAGTTCCATCTTTATTGAAGATTTGTCGTGGTGAAAGAAAAACGATCTTTAAAATGCAAAGTTTTCAACCCGTCTTCAAGCCGATCAAACTGAAAACTGGATAAAATTATACTTTTTAAACTTGGGTGAGAGGCAGTAGATACAGTCGGGCCTTTCTATACTCCACTTTTTCGGTAGTACTGATAAAAAGATCTATTTCCATAGAGGAAAATATTACCCTAATAGTTCTAAGTATGATCTGTATCAATATTGAGTACTGATGTATTAATGCATGTAATGGAGGTCACACGATGTCATTTCAAAAAATGTTTAGCATTCTCAGTATGGGCAAGAAACTACTCAGTATCTCGTAGTCGAGCTGCTCGGCATTTCTTGTTTGTTTTGCGCTGCAGGCGTGGGTAGTTATGATTGGTGCCAGGAGTGGGGGCTGCAACAGTGGAACCTATCGCCCCAAGGGCGACGCATTGCAGGCACAGACAGCGCTCCTGCTGATGATTATGAATAATGATGATGATGTTCATGGCGGCGGTAAAGTTGTGACATTCGGCGCGATAAGCGGAAATGGCGGCGGTTGGAGGGAATGAAATAGTACCCCATTTACAAAATACCCCTAAAAGTTGGCGTGCAATTGTAGAGCTCTCCAAAGAAAGAGCCAGTCCGTGGCTGAATTAGTTTTGGCCACGACTTGATTAACACATTCGTAATTTTTTCCTGCCCTGTATTTCCGTCTAGCCTTCGTCCTTCCTGGATGGCTTATTCTTTGAGGACCTTCAATGAATTTTAAAGGCTTCGCATTCCCCGTTTTACCTTTTGTTTCTCAGGAAGGTCCAGACGATTTTTCTCAATTTGCATTCTTTCCGTTTTTTGCCTTCCCATTTTTACTTAGTCCTTGGAGCTAGCTCATTGTTTATTTAATTATCTTCTGTATTGTCAAGTGGTTGATTTTGTCGGGGTTGCGTTTGGGGCTCGCAAGCCTCTTTGTTGCCAGGAATTTCTTCTATAATTTTCTTTATTTTGGCATCTTTTTTCTTCGGCTCCGGCACGTGCAGCTCGAGGGTTAAATTAGTGGAGTGGAGGTTGAAGAAAACTCTTTGAATCTTAATTGACGAATCGCTTAAAATTTCCCCAGATTGAACCACCCCCAGATCACCCCACAGGCCCTGGCCGAACTATTCTGAATAAAGGGAACTCGGAGAAGAACTAAATAACAAGTAAATAAAAGAAAGCAATTTAAAGCACAAAAATTGAAACAGCAGCTGAAATGAGTGAGAATTCTCACTCGGAAAAATCATTAAAATGTCTGAGGGCCGCCGGCTCCGGCTCCGGCGCAGGCCAAAAGATGCCCGGAAATGTGGCAACAATTGTATATAGCACGTGGAAACATCAACAACAACTGAAGCAGGTGAGGCAGATCCTTAGCGAAAGGATGCAATTTAGAGCAAAAGAGCATTAAAGTGAATGGGAAGTGGGGCGAGGACGAGCGAGACGAGAAAATTAAAAAAGCCGACAGAGACCAATTTCCGCCGGTGAGCCCCTTGCGAAGTAGGTCAACGAGGCTGAAGTGCTATATGTCCACACCTCAGCTAGAGATGGTAGCGTGAGGAGATCATCAGTTGGTTAAACGGTGCGATAATAATACTTTATTTTATTCTGTGAATTCGTCTTGAATAAACCCACATAAATCACACATTAACGTTTTGTAAGGAGTATTAAGTAAACTTTTCTACTGATCGGACTTCAACCGGACTGATGAGTGGGTGAGCCAGTTACAGAATACAGATAGTTACAGAAATTTCTAGTGCTCTTTTCGCTTAATTTCCCTGAGTTTTTTACTTTAAAGAGCAATTGAACTCGAATTAGTAAACATCTGTAAAATAATATTAGGTTCTTTATAACTCCATTCCATATTTCATTTTATTCTTCGTGTCACGCAACTATCTTTGGGGGAAAAGTGGGTGAGCGGACGCTTGGAATGGGCGACGGTCGAAATTAAATTTTCACCAAGCCAAGGATAAGTAGATGTGGGGCTAGGGAGACAATCCTTTTGCCTTTTTACGCCTCAAAACTTTTTTAACAAACATATTCGATTAACTGGCAATGGACAAGGGGGCGCAAGGTCCTGGTGGTGGAGCCAAGGGATTGCTTTTCCCTTTTTGTTTCTATTTATCGAAAACCACTTGATTATGCAGGCTTATCCTTAGTCCTTTGCGGGCCCTGTTTCCTTCGCCTTCGTTTTGTTTTTTCTATAATACTTTCCTCGATTTTGCTTGACCACGCGGGGGATGGCGGATTGAGTAGAGCCAGGCTTTAGTTTTCATTGGACCGTGAAAATTTGTTTTCAAATCCTTTCGCTCTCTCGATTTTTCTCCTTCTGCAATATTTATGGGTTTCTTTGTATTGGTGCCTTTTTTCGTTTCCCTGAACTGTTTGGCTAATTTATAAATTGTGTTTTCTCTCGAAACTTACATGTTTGCTTGAAAATTACATTTTCCTTCTTTATCGACGATTCGGGGTATTTTTCGAGGAATCAATTTGCCGGGAATTTATGTCAATTTATGCTAATTTCATTGGGAGGAATATCGGGTCAAAGTCTGGACTTCAATCGAAAAGCGGAATTATTCTTTCGCTTTCAAAATTATATTATGCACAATGAATACTTTGGTAAATGTGATGTAATTACTGGCCGAATTCAGTTGAGAGGAACCTTTCGAGCCCCTTAACTTTGGGAAAAACATACGCAAAGATTTATATTCTCTTTGGCTGAATGAACACTGGATGTCCCCGTCCCACAAGTATATCAGGACTGAGTACATGAAATAAACTTGTTAAAATGCAAACAAAATGCAATAAATTGTATGTTCTTTGTCGGTGGTTTTCACTATTTGCTGTTGTTATCCTGCCTGTTCCTGCTGCCACTGGACAAAGTCAATCCAATTCTGTAAATTAAATTAAATTTATTACACTTACCCCCCCTTAGCCTCTCTTGCAATCGGCCTTTGGCAATTGTTGGTTGGTCCCTGTGGGTCCTGTTTTTAAAAGGATTGAAAAAGTGCATTAAAAAATTAATTTTTATGCAGCTCCGTAGTTGAGGCCAATTTACAATGTGCAAAAAGCTTTTGTAATGAAATTTATTAGTCCGGTCGGCTCTCAGGTGAGTCCATAAATCGTGCGGATTACTATTCATTATTATTAGGCTGAGTGAAATTTTTATCGGGCTTCTATTTGTGCTTTGATCAACCGCAATTCGGCTGCCAGAATAATGGATTTGTCGCTGCTCAAAGGGCGCGTGACTAAGGCATAAAAAATGACAATTCTGAATTCAATTAGAGGGGAAAGGCAAGGAAAACTTATTGGAAATCCTAATGCGTTCCTAACAAGTCGTCAAAAGAGTTGTGTGAGCCCAGACAGCGAGATACAAAGAATACATTCAAATTTCAGCTGCGCCGGAGGAGTGTCAGAAGAAAGACACAAATGTCGAAAGACACGACTGTCGGAGCGGCATGAAATGCAATTAGACACGCCCTGCCATAACGCGTGGCTCTCCTTCTTCTGGCTTCTTTATCGCCAACTCTTTATCATCTTTCATAAGTGAAATGCATTAGCCACGAGAACGGAGCATTTTCGCTTCTAAATCCTCCCCCAAATTTAGAAATGTAATAGTAATAGTGTAATTTCTCGCTGTGTCTTATCTCTCTAGTATTTCTGGTTTAGTTGCTGTTGTGGTTCGGGGATTCACGGCTCATTATGAAAACTGTTTCTTGTTCATTGATTTTAGAGCCGCGCTTATCTCATCGCCCGCTTTCAACGAATGGGAATTGCTTTGACAATTAAGTTATTGCAGCTGGGGCTGGGTTCAAATAGTTATGGCATCGAGGAGGAGAGCCTCAACCCGATGAGTTCCAATCCATTTGCGGCTTGCATCTAATTTTTGTTGCTCTTCGAATGTCAGCTCGGGAAGATCAATCAACGATTGACACCAGACTGTGGGAGACCAACTCGCATCCCCATTTACAGAAGATACCCCGTTTCAAGTACCCTTGCCTTGCACCAAACTGAAAGCCAAACAAGAAACAAAAAATGCATTTAAATGTTTATTTTATGTACAAACTGTTGGGCTGCCGATGAAAGATCCGGGAATGTGACAGCATTGGCTGCCTAATTCCAAAGGCGCCTCCTCCTCCTTGGGCATCGTTAATCATAATTGAGTAGCCCAACGGGTTAACCGATCTCGGAGCGAGTCCCTATTATTGATGAGGAAGAAGTTTCTGAGGAGAGTACCAAATGTGAATGCATTTGCAGCTGCATTGATAAGAAGCTGTGGGAGAGGGAAGTGCCACAGCTGCATTTGCCCATTTTCCAAAAATTCCTTAAAATTCAATGATGCATCGCTTGGTAAATGAGGGGAAGAGGGAAAATCGATTAGAACGGATTTAATTTCCTCTCCTGCCGCCACTTGAACCGTTAATTGCGGTTCAGAGCGGAAGAGTTTTTGAGAACAAGGGAAATGGCTGCAGCTCATTGTATTTCCAATATGTAAAACATACTTTTAGTAGAATAGGAATTGATTTAAAAAATATATTATTATTTAATATTTGCAATAAAAATGGGGAAATTACTCATTTTTGCAATCTCCAGCTTTTTCGTTTAATTTTAATCAGAAATAATTCAAAACACCGTCAGCGAACTAAATGTATCCTCAATTATGAAAAAGCAATGAGAACTTGTGTGGACAATTCTAAGCGAATTCGAAGTTTCTGAAAACAGTGGGATATCAATTTGGTCTAACTCAAGATTGCATAATTTTTAGCGAAAAAAAGATAAGTAATTAAGTTTTTAGAACAATAATTATTTATTTATTAAATCAATAAAAGAAAACATAATTGTGGGAAAAATTGTAAGATAGTTTGAAATTTTTGAAAACAGTAAGAGACAAATTTGGTAAAAACAGATTATATAATTATGTTTTTAGAACAATAATTATTGAACTTGGACAAAAAGTACTTTTGAATTTTTAAATTTCAAAACCAGCTTTAAGAAGGGTTTTAATATCTAAACCCGGTACAAACTTATATAATTAAAAAACCAATCGTATATTTTTCAAGATAATAGCTATTATTAACGTTAATAATACTGCTGTTCTTTTTCTTTTCTTAAAACACATTACTCCAACGATAATTTCTGAATCGAGAATTAAATTTGTAAGGAAAGATGTAAAAATTGCATCCACTGTGCAAATCCTGACATCGCTCAAGATGGCAAAAAATTCTTGGAAAGCGAAACGGAGGGAAGGCAGACTGTCGCTGCTGTGCCTGCAGAAAGGATAAGGCAGGAAGGACTCTTATAATTTCTTGCACAACATGTGTGCCAGCAGCAGGACGCGAAGGAAGCCGACGAGGGATGTCTGGTCGAGTTTATGCCCAAGGTCTGGCCGGCGTTTCAATTGCGGCGAGGATATGCATAAGTGCACTTGAAAATTCCCATTTTTTTGCTCTGTGTGTTTTTCTCCTTTGTCAGTTCGGGGTTATGTTTATGTGGCGTACAAGCAATTTTAAGTACACATTTGGGCGCAGGAACAAGCGGGCAGGCTGCAAGTCTTCCCCCTGACAACTATTTACACAACTGCAATAATATTTTTGTCGCCAGCTTCCCCCAGATTTCCCAGGCGCAGATTCACTTTTCTCCGACTTCGTTTTCGGGGCCTCTCTCTCCCTTCCCCTCTCCCTCAAGCCGATTGCTATTGAAATGTTCTCCGTGGGCTGCCAGCTTGCTGGAGAAAGTGATTTATGGGAGCGAGGAGGAGCGCTTGTCTGCACCAGGAGGTGACTTCTCCTCTGGCCAGTTTTGCCTTTTCTTCGGCTGCTGCCTGTTGTTGTTTTTGCCAAAATGTGCAATAAATTAGTGTTTTGATTTTGTGCATTGCCGGGGAGATTGCAAAAGAAGTTTGTCGCCATCAGTTGCATGTGCGAAAAGTTTTATCGTCCGCTCTACGGAGTTTTTCTCCTCAACTTTTCATTCATACAGTGGGCCGCAAAGTTTTTCCTCGCCGGAACAAAGGCTGTTGAGCTCGTCTGGATGAAGTCTGCGACAGCATACTGCAAGGCTTATTAGGGTCTGGGGAAAGGCCGCATAAACACTTGAGAATTATGGTTTTCTTTTCGTTTCCTCGGCCTCACTCCCCCGACCCCGGTTATGGTTAATTTAAGGCATTTTCCCAATGTCACACAGATCGCCTGAGTGCTCACCGATTTGTGCTAACAAGCGTGTCAATCCCTGGATCACACACGCAGTTTCTTTCGGGGCAAGGGAGTTCCCAGAAAGTGCTGATCGTCGTGGTCCTCATTCTTTAAACTAAATATATTTTTCTGTTTCATATTAACTAAAATTATATTTGAATGCTAACGAATAATATTATACATAAACTAACATAAGGACAAGGCCTTAAAAAAGATTGAAAACCTTCTAGTATGCAGCTATGCCTCAAAACTTTTCTCTGTGTAGACGCATTAAATTCGAGCTTGGATCCGCTGGCTTACCTGCAAAGAAAGAGAGTAGGGAAAACACTCAGTTAGTACAAAGGCATATTCAAGGGCAGGCGGAGGCCGAGCCGTTCCATAACCCCAAAGCCAACAGAGAAAGACTCTTTCAGCCTAAAGACAATCGCTAAATGCTAGACCCAGCATATTCCCCGAGACGGAAGAAACATGCACCAAAGCATAAGGCACCAGGCTTCCATTCTCCTTGGATCTTGGGGCAATTGTTATTCGGGTCATGAGGCAGCTGTGTCTGCCGCCAGTGCAGCTTCTTCAGCAGAACGAATTGAAGAAAGCCAAATAGTCAGCCTCGTGCGCCGATCACAATGAACGCGATGATGAAGAATGAGGATGGTGATGGTGATAGTGATGGCGATGTCGTTGGCGGTGACTGTGCCGCTTTGTGGTATACACGACTGCGCATATTTAATTGCTCATTTCGGGCGATTCCGGCGGGGGTATCGGCGGTTAGTTGACTACATTATTCTGACAGTTGGCACAAATTACCAGGCGACTTGCAACTTGCAACTTTCTTTAACCCAATCCGCAAGCCCTGCTGCATCCTCCTACGCCCGTCGCATGCCTCATTTGCATTTTTCCTGCCGTCATGCAGCATTCCCTGCCGCATCTTATTGTCGCCTGTCATACACTTCTGTGTCGGTCAATTGCCGCCTGTCGCTACTGTTCAGCGGGAGGATGTGCCATCGAGGGGAGAAAAAAAGAGATGTTTCCTGGAAGAGACAGGCGACTGTATGTACGAGTCCGTGAACTTACAGGAGGACAACTTTCTTAAGCTTGGCCTTCGTGAGACCTCTCACTCCCTATACCTGAGATACAAATCATAATTGTTGCGTAAATATTTGGTCAAGTATAATTGCTGCAACAAAAAATAGATACTGCTGACCGTTGTAAACGATAATTTACATAATATTTTTTTCAAATCACTCACACAATGCCATGGCTTGCCCCCATTGATTTATTATTCACAATTTTGTGCCGAATCACGCTGCATCATTATTTCAAATCATCGTCAAAGAACCTTTTGTGTACTGGCTTTCCCTGCATACCCTTCTTTGGGGCATGTTGTTTGTTTATGTGTCTACTTTTTGTTTTCTAATATTTATTCAATTGATTTGTCGTATAGAAATATCTTATTCTTTCTTAAATTTAATTGCATTTTTTTGGTTTGTATTAATCTGATTAAAAATAAAATTATATTCTTAAGTCCTCCTATAATTGGTAGACAATTTATAAGTAGTTCGTGGTCATACACCATTGAAGTGTGTCTGGCAGAGTGTCTTTCCCTGCGATGTTGATTGTAAAGAAAGGAGGGTTTTATCATCTGTTTTTCATATCAACGCTTTGAATCAGTAAAGAGTTGATATAAGAAGTAGATGATCTCCGCTGTTCCTGAGCAGCATTATTAAAGTCAAATGGAAGGTCAGTCCGCAAGAAGCAGCGAGATGTGTATGTAAATTAGTCAGTGGATCTGGGAAGGAAAAGGGAGGAGCTCTGAGGATGTCAATGGGTACCTTTCTCTGGTTCAGCGGACACGCTCTTCGCTGAAGTAAACGAATTAATATATTATAAAGTCCGAGTAAACATTCAGCCTCTCATATGCGATAGTTGGAGACTAGGCACATTACCGTAAACGATTTCACGCCTCCTCTCGATGTCCCAGCTATCCGCTGCACTTTCTGCTCTGTCTGGGACTGCACATTATCCTATCTAATGCGGAATCCCAACAGTCATTGCCCATTAACATAACTCCGCCATGGCCCACGTCCTCATCGACCGTCTCCGCTCGCACGGCACTCAACAAGTTCTAATAGGTCGCTCTTCTCAGCCGCCTACGTGGACTTTCGTCCACCTCACCGGGAACCCACGCAGAACCCAGGGGCTTCATCTCGCCACTCTCTCTCCGTCCCATTTCCATCCGAGTGCGCATTTATTGCATTTATGCAATACGTGGCTTGTTATTGTTCTGACGCTGGCAGGGAATCGCGAATTGAGAATCGAGTCCGAGTGCAGTTGGGAAAACAGATGTGGGACGAATGGTTTGCACTCCTGGAACATGTGTTCAATGCTCTGCAGTTTTTTTCAGTGCAGAACACTCCCACTGCCCACTGCCCAGTGTCCACTGTGCGGGGAGCACAGTGGAGCTTTGGCTCTTGCATATAATTTATATGCATTTGACAGCTATGACTGATTTATCGATGCAGGAGCATGGCATACATAATGCGTGTGGAGCCGCCAGCTTTCCTGGAAATCGGGGATAGTCATGCACACAAATACACCTATGCAGGCGCACTAATTTAGCATAATGTGTACAGAAAACTTTGGGGGCTTTGACAAAACTCAAAAATTGATCCAAAGGCTTTGTTCTGGTTCTGTGAACAAAGCAAGGAAAGAATAATGCAGTGCCTTGGGAGTCGAGAGACTTAAATAAGGCTAGCAAGATAGATATAACTAAATAAATGCTATTACGTAAATCATTTACGATTGTTTACAATATTCGCGTCATAAATAAATAATAATAATGTGTCACTTTTTGAGGGAATAGTGTCAACAGAAAGAAAATAAATCAGAACATCATAAGAGCAGATTTGTTGCCAGACTTTGCCAGTTTTAATCTTAGATGCGATCATCCAGTGTCAAAACCAGATGTCCTCCCTATTTAGAACCTGAAAGATAGTTTGGTGAGGACCTGGTCTTTGTGGCGCTAAGCGCGAGGGGATAAAGACAGTTCCAGGTTGCTGACCATCGTGGCGTGTTGCAACATATTTGCTTCAACACAGATACTGTCCGGCGTTGTGTTCAAACGCGTCATTGTTTCTCCATTTGTTTTTGATTCCTGCTACCGTCTGCCCCTGCCCAGTTCCCACGAGAAAGGTCCCTTTACCGCAGTAATAAACAATCAAAACAAATGCAAAGGCGACGTTTTATTGGCCACGCTTGGTTAGACGTCCCTTCACTGCCCCACTTCGCGCCACTCTGCGCCCCGTAGATCACGAACTCAATCTGGAGCCGAGTCCGGAGCCAATTCAGCGAGTGGCGTCCAGTTCCTGTTCAGGACGATGACTGGACGAGACGTGGGAGTGGCGGAGTGTGTGCTGGCTTATATTTATGGCGTCTGCTGCAACTTTGCAGCCGAAAAGCCAAAACACACAATTCAAACTGTTTAATGGCATGATGCCAAAAAGTATTCAAAACAAGAAACATTTCAACAGTATAGCCGACGTTACATTACCCTGGCATCAAAACTGAAAAAAGTTTATAAGTAAACAAAGTACATTAAGCTTGGTAAATAAAATTAATGTCATATTTACAGTTGAACTGATGGAAAATAGTACACATTCTTCTATGAATAGATCAACTTGAAGTATTATAAAAAACTGATTCCACGCAAAGACGTAAAGTCATATGCCCAACCAGGAGAGGGTATTCATGAGTTTGACGCTAACAAAAAAGTTATAAGAAAACATGTTAATAGAAACTTTGCTTGCATTTTTTACCAAATGTCAATAATGAGAAATGAATGCAATGACTGCGGAGGGCGGATGGGTGTCCTGTCGGGATCCGTAACTCAGCCGGCACAGCCATATTGCAAAAGTTACCGAGTTCATTTTCGATTGCGGGTGCGTAAAATGATTTACCTGCTGCTTCGGATTCGGCTGGGATACCCGCTCCTGGCTCCTGGCTGTCGAAACTTTTCTGGGCTTGCCGAAAGTTCAAGTTATAATCTCATTATACGCTGACTTTTGTTTTTTGGACGTGGCCACCTCCCCTGCATAAGAGACCTTGTCTGTCTCAGGCTAGAGGTGTCGGTTGTTGGGGATTTTTCGCATTTCGCATTTCGCATTTCGCATTGCGCAGTTGTCGCAGTCGCAAAGTTGAGACCGTAAAGTTGAGTTGGCAGCCTGGACCGCAATCCAATTGCCAAACGGTTGGCCAGAGTGGGAGTCAGATGGACTTGGAGCTGCAGCTGGACGGCGGAGCAGAGCGAGACGTAATTCTGTCTGCGGCGTTCATTAGCAGGAGCAGAAGAGCGAAGCAAGCGTTATGACGGTGACACGGGACGGCCACACACTCAGGTAGGGCTGATGATGATGGGATTATGCCAAGGATGCCCCAGTGGAAGAGGAAAGACGGCCACCTTGGCATAACTTGGCTAACTTCCCACCTCGGCGTCCGTCACTTTCGTTTCCGACTCCATTATTTCCCGATTACGCAATCGAACCCGGCTCTCTTTCAGCCGCTAAGCCCTATCAGATTACACAACTTCTCGCCTCTATAGAGCTGCTTTTGATGCCTCCATGGGCATTGATTGATTTTCCCCAGACCGCTGGCCAGATTAGCATACGGTCGGAAAAGTGTCAGGCCCCGGACAGGGCTTTGTCACCGAGTGACAAGTCCCCGATTGACGCTCCAAGTGCCAAGGTTCGGATGATTATTACTGAATAAACAGCGCAGATGATGTAAAGAGTTCATTATTGGGATGTCGGTCTGTCGGGAGACTGTTCGAAGAGATTACTCATAAACACAGATCTCCCCTGCTGCTTAATGCTTCGGAATTAAAAAACAGTTTCGATTCAAATGGGGCTAAACGCAACAAAAGCCGCTTTTGTCCGGCCAGTCGTCTAATAATCCATTAAATGGTCTGCTGTTGGAGATATTTTCGAACGTAAATATTTGGACTGTCGCCGCTTAGTTGCCGATGGCTGGGATTGTTCGAGGAAAAGTCGTAAAGCAGTTGACGACTCGCTTTGATGTGGCTAGTGATGGTGAGTGAGTCAGCCGAAAGAGTTTTCCCACTCGTTCATTCGGCAGTTCCGCAAATCAACAAGGGCTTCTCCAGATTGTCAACTTGCATTTGCTTTAAAATAGTTACTAGTACGGGGCCCTATCCAGAGCCCACACACATGTACCACAAACCTCTTTTTGGAAAAATTATGCAAGGACTTGGGAGACAGGCCACCGCTTGCTGCATTTTACGTTGACTTATCAATAAAAGGCCACATTTATTTATGAATTTCCGATTGCCTTCCAGCTGGCATAGGGCAGCATCAGAGGCCAGGCAGATAAATCGTCTCCATCGTCGGATGGCCTTAAATTGCTTAAATTACCGTTGCAAGGCTCAAAGCGAGATCAGACTTAGTGGCACCATTCGATCGGAAACAGAATAAGCATTAAAATGAATAACGCCAAACGAATATTATCGTTACAAGAAAATTATCTTGCATATGTATAGGCATTATTCCTCTTAATACTACAGTGTCTTTGCTTTTATGTTCTTTATTTATGTCAAAACTTTGAAGAATTGAAAAGTTGTTAAATTAATAATTTCCAAGCTCTTAATATAGGAGCCGATTTTGATTTCCAATATTTAAACACACACTTGATTTTGATTTACAAAATAGAACGTTGGCTTGAAATTACCTTATCAAATATTATCCAGATTAAGATGAAAATTTGTTTTGTAAATACACTAGAACAATTCATTATACAGGACTGTGTATATTTTTACAATACTGCCAGGTCGCAGATTGAAACAGGTTGCACTGATGCGACTGAAAGACCCCCGGGCTGACTTGGTTCAGGGTGCAGGGGCATCTTCCTTTTGCACTCCACGACTTGTGCGGCGTTCCAGTAATCATGATCAATAAATTCAGAGTTCCGCTCGGCATCGTGATCGCTTTGACCATCACTGCTCAATGCTATGGGAAGATTTGTGCCTCTTTTCGCGCTTACTTTTTTGGAAGTCTCTCGTGCAACATTAGTTCTTCGTACTGGCTGCAACAGTCACTGAATGAGCCCCTAAAAAGTTCATTATCATTTTGCGGGTAGAAGTTCATTGCCAGTTCGTGATTGGCAATGCTTACTCTGGTGGCTATCAGATTCAATTTCAATAAACATCTCTCAAAACGGGTCGTCAGTGGCACACTGTGGCTAGGAAGATGCGTCGATCAGCTGCGACGAGTGCATCCAGGGAACCGTTATTACCAACAGGAAATCACAGATGTATAAGACGGATCCTGGACATTCTGAAGGCACCTCTGCAACGTCCATTTACCTTTACCAAAGAGTCGCAGAAGGGCCAGGGGAGTGGGGCTGCTACTCGCCCCAAGTGGCAGGCAAGGTTAAGCTATAAAGAATTCATTGTCTGCGGTTCAAAGATCGCAAATTGAAAAATGTATCCAGCCAGAGATCGTGGAGGGAGGAATGCATGGAGGAATATTAATAAATTAAAGGCCGCAGATAAGTCCGAAAGGACAACACAAATAACCCGCGCAGAAGAGGCTGCGGGACGTTTGCAAACGCACGATGCATGTTGCACTTGATGAGATCTTTATTCTGCGGCCAGTTCTGCTGCCTCTCATCCAGGTACCGGAGCTTCTTAGCTGTGTGCCCAGTCCCAGAGTCGTGGCCTCGAACCGGTCGTCGAGTGTGGGCAGAGTTGGGAATGGGAATGGGTTCTGGGGTCGCCAGTTGATTGCCTGTGTGCCCCATTGCAACATGTGTGTCTGCCTAGGTAGCGATTAGATGGGCGCGCTTCGGAGCATCGACCGAGAAGGTGATGCATAGCCGAAGCTCTTGGCCGAAATCGTTAACGGAATGTAATGAACTCTCAAGGAGGAAGCTCAGCTAGAGCTGTTCTGACCAAGATTTAGCATCAGGCCATTCTCCGAGTTATAAACTTCATTGAATCCCAGAAACTCGCAGAAAACAATAAAAATTACATTTTTGGCAGAATCCTTGACATGGATGCCAAGAGTCTAGACGACGAGCCCAGACAATACCAACTGCCAGCCGGGTAGGAGTAGGGATCAGAGCCAACAGAAGTCAACTCCGCACAGGAGAGGTAAGCGCGACGCACCTTGGGACACAGACATGCAAAGGGCAAGAGAGTCGCAGCATTCCAGAGACCGAGTCGAACGATTCCGCAGCCTTAAGATCGCCCTTCGGGGCGTGCCAGTCGAAATGAATTCGTGTCGCAATAATTTATATAGGCGGATTGAAATGGAAACTGAATCTGAAAGGTTTCGTTGCCTGTTGGAGCGGGCAGCCTCTCCTCCTCCGCGCTTTAAATCGGTTTCTGATGTAGAAGTTTTTCTTGGCTTGTCGACAAGTTCAAGTTTATGTTAACAGCTATTAAATGGCAGGGTATATGTTCTACACAGTCTCTGGCTGTTGTGTGTGGCCTCGACCCGTCCTGCAGAATCCGGCCAGTCGGGGGTCCCGTCCGAAGTACGATATCCAAAAATAAACAAACCGACAAATGATAATGAGACATTTCATATTACACACAGACAACGGACAAGTGGCGGATGTGTTCTCCCCATTCGATGGGCAATGAAGTGTCTCTGCAGGCTTTAAATATAAAACCAGAGCAGCGACACCCTCTGGGAGAGAGGAGCCGGGTCGGGATTTGAGGTGGAAGTAGAAGTTACGAATATAAATTTCTTTATTTTTACAGCCGTTGTCGGAGAACGCCGTGATTTTGTGTTTTTTATTAACTCTTTATGGATTCGCAAGCGAGCCTGGCCCGAGAAGGAGATAGAGATGGAGATGGAGATGGAGACGGAGACGGCGGCGATTAAAGCGTTTTTACGACTTAATGAGCCACTCGCCGCGTCGTTTACTTCGGTGGAGTGGCGCAGCATGTGGGTGCCAGATTGCCCACGAGCTCCGGCTCAGCTCCTTCGACTCCAATCTGGATGACAATAAAACGATAATAGCGATGATATGACGCGGCCCGCTCATCGAGGTGACAAAATCGCTGTACGGACAACAATTCTAGGGCAGCTCGAATTGGTCTTAAGGAACTCCCCTTCTGTCTGTCTGGAGAAGCAGTAGATTAGCCTGTACATTAAGGAATGAAAACTGGAGAGGTCCTTAAAGGCTACGATGTTTACTTTGAATTCTATTTGAAGCAGTAAGCGGGAGAAAGTGATCGGATTTAATTCTAAGGTGATTTAAACAATAATGCTTAAATAATACCTTTAAGAGTCTGAAATTTGTTATAGTAGTAAGCAGGGATTATTAATTAATTAGTATTACATTTTTATGATTTAAATGTAAAACAACTTGGCCAGATGTGAAAAAAGGGGTCCAACCTCCCAAGTAAGAGGTAAACTATTAAGGCTTATCACATAAAATTTTATATAGAACCTCTGCATTTCCTTTTTCTCTCACGTGCTGGCAAACAGCGATCGTCGTCGTCGTCTTTCTTCTTGAAGGAGTAATTAATTTGTGAAATGATAAAGGGATTATTGGTTTAGCAGGGTGTGCACTCAGTAGGATCTCTTAAGAGGGACCACCAGGCACCTATGTATGCCATCCGATCCATTCCCATTCCGATTGTCCCATTCCCGTAATGCCGGCTTGTTTCGTAGTTGGTTCCGCTTGGTGCAAGTTTAGTTGCTTCAATCAAATCAACGAAATTTCGCAAACTCAATTTAAATCAAATGCTTTTGCGACGCAGACAGGCACACGCAGACACATGTGCACGTCGAATGGAAAGATGCCGGGCTGGCTCTTTTCAGATGCTTTTCGGCTGTTGTTCGCCGCAGCAGTTTTCACTGTCTTTGAAGACTTTGATTGTCAATTTGCGATTGTCTCGAAATTGAAGCCAGCCAGCCAGCCAGCCAGCCAGCCAGCCAACAACCAGGAGGCGTTGGAGTAGGGGATGGGGATAAGGATGAGGTAGCTGCAACAGCATTCGACAATTTCACGTCCCAGTCCGCTCTGCCCTCGCAGCCATCCACCGTTGAGCGTTCTGTCTTGTTCCCTTGTCTATTTTTAAGTCGTTTTTATTCTGCCATTGAACGACTGTTGTGTGGTTTGGTAATTGCAGCAAAGGGCGGCCTGGGCCAGGAATGCCAACTTTAAAATTGGTAACGCACCAGGGGACTCCCTGCCACTTTCAGGACCAAATGCGGAAACAAATTTCCGAGAGTTACGACTTCAGAGAGAAAAGAGAGACCCAAAACGGGTTGCACTCCAGCTGAAGCTCAAGCTCGAGCTCGGGCTGATTGACAGGCTAGAGGAGGGAGTGGAGCCTGCCGATTGGCACTTGCATTAACTTTGATTTCGCTGGATTCCTAGATCGGGGAGATGCCATTGGAAAATCGTATCCTGCGGCCACGATTTCTCTGTGCTCAGCCAATTAATAGTGGCCATTGACAAGATGATTTGCTTAAATTGTGGTTGGGTATTAATTTAAGGCCAGTGCGGGGAAAATTGCTTGGGAAAGTCATGCCAAAGATAAGTGGAGGTGCTAAGTGGGTGGATGCCTCGGCCTCTCCTCCCGCCCCGACCCTCTTCCGGCAAGAGGCCGATGCAGTCAACCGCATACTGGGAACCCATAACACATCCGCATGCAATAAAATTGATGGCCCAAAACCGATCTGAAAAGCATCCCAAATACACAATTTTCATCTGGGAAAACAAGCTGGAAAAGTACTAAGACAAAGTACAAGTTTTTGAGGGGCAGAAAAGGCCATAAAAGCAGGGGCAAACTTCTCAAAACGAACCGCATTTAATCACACATTTTCCAATGAAACTGCAGCAAATTGTTTATTTAATTTTTAATGTGTGCTCCAGAGACCGGAGTGAAGTGAAGACTCGAGACTGTGGAGGATGGATGAGGCTCTCAAATTGCTTTTTACGGCGCACACGTTTCGCGTTCGCGCATCGCATGGATGTGCGGTGCCTCGCTCACTTCGCTTTATGGCCATTAGCGTATGATTTGTCTTAACAATTAAGCGCGGGACTAGTCCGTCAGTGTAGCAGATCGGAGCGGACTCTTCGCTCTTTATGTCTTGTATCTTGTAGATGCACATATGCATTGCCGTGTGGCTTGCGGCTGGCACTTCAAAGGGAGAGAATCGAGGGACTGATCCATCTCCAACTGCCCCTACATGCCTCTATGTTTTATTTTCACTTGGGCTCCGGTGTTTTATGGATACTCCTAGCTGATTGATGTGCCTATTAGGGGAATCTCCTTTCGGGTCTGGGCATTATTTTGAAGTTCATTGGTTGAGATTCAAGTGGAGCAATCGCCAGGGTGTTGGATATTTAATTGAACAATCATTTAGAGTCAACTGTTGGCCAAACTTTTCAGATCTTATCGCGCGGGGCTGTGTCTGTGGTGTCTGTGCCAGACCGCAAACAACTTTTCTCCCCACGGCAGTATCATGTTTTATTAAAGCATTTAATATTTTTGGCAAATAAAGGCAACTCTGCAGTACTCCAGTCCCCCTCTTCAGCACCGTCGCAGTGGCCCAAACAAATTTCATTAACAAAAGCAGCACACAGACCGCCGTAGTTGCTGTGCCCTTTTTTCATTAAAACAAATTTCCATACAAAAACCCAAATGACATCAAAGATTCATTTTTATCATGCCGAGGCTGAGGCCGAGGCCGAGGCTCGGCTGTGTCTGGCCACGACTATAGCCGACTATAGCTACACCTATAGCTATGCCTGTGGTTCTGTCTGTGCCTGGGCCTGGGCCGGAGTCTGGGTCTAGGTCTGGTTCTCGATTCTGTTTGCCCAGCAGCCTGCAGACGAGACGAGCAGCTGTCCCATCTCGTCTATCATAATACTTAAATATTTATAAATTTAAATTCACGTGAAAACAAAAGCGTCTATCCGGGCAGGCGGACTGGCGACTGTTGGAGTTCAGCAGAAATTGAGAAATGCCTAAAGGAAATGAAGTAATTTTGTAATTTGCACTCGAGCAAAAAGCGAATGAATTAATCTTTTGGCTGCCAGCGGGGTCGACGGAGGAGTGGCCACATGCGACACATGCCGCCGGCGGGACCCGGGAGCAGCCCCAGCCCCAGCCTGGTGCCATCCCAATCCCAGCCCCATCATCGAGCCGGCTTTTGATTTACGTGAAAAATCGCTTATGTGGAAATGTTTTCGCATTAAAATCGCAAAGCGCTGGCAAAAAATAATGCGCGAATAACTGTCGCCGGTTGCGAGCTCAGGGCTCCAGATTCTCCCTCGGCCTCCTGGACGCTGTTGCGGATTTGACTGCAAAATTTATTGAACGCATTTCATGACTCCCTTTTCTTTCCTTCCCCACTGCCCCCTGGACGGATCTGGCTGGTTTTGTTCTACGCACTTGCACTGGCAAGAAGAAAAATTATACATTTCCTCGTTATTTTTATTGAAAATGAAAATTTATGGCGTCTTTAGGGCGCGACACATTTGTGTATGCATGTTAAATGGGGATTAGGCCCCGTGCTGAAAGCTGGGGAAGAGTCTTCGGCTGAACGAGCCGCTCTGGGGCACTGTGGACGCCATAAAAATTAGCTGTCATATTCAGATTAACCTACAAGATTTCTTTATATTTATGAAGTGCAAGCGAGGAATCGGAAACTGTATTGGATACTGACTTTACCTTGGGATTTTTGACCCATCTTGCTGTTGGTAGAATGCACCTGACAGAAGCTGTGCACTGTATGTCCCACTCACACACTCAGCCTGAAATTCCCATTCAAAATCTTGGCTGAGTCATCCACATAAGAGTCAACATGGGCCCGCCTTCGCAGCCTCGGATCCAGGTCTGGGCCTTGTCAGGAAATTAATTGCTAATTCAGCGGCAAAAAAAAAATAAATAAAAATGTTGCGGATGAATCGATCGAGTCGGCGTCATAAACCAGGCTTAAAAGATCGTAAACAAAACCCCTAACAAACCGGTGACCAGCGGCGGATCTCTTTTTTATGTATTTTACCTTTTTGATATTAAAAATTAAAATCAAAGAAATGCGAAGCCGAAGCTGAGGCACAGACATGCAAAAATAATCCACATAAAAACAATCACAGCGAGGTGCTGGGAAGTGTGTCTCGAATATTCCCGGAATTTCTCTCGAGAATCCGCTGGGACAGCAGGAGCGTGACAGTTTGCCGCGCTCCAAAATTAATTGGCATTTAAAAGCGTTCTTCGGATTGCTGGCGAGCTGAGCTATGACTCGGTCCACTCTGGGTAACAAGGGTTCGACGTCGGATCTTTGTGAGGCTTAAATGGAAAATTATGAAGTGCTTATATGGTTAGATAGGAAGCCACGTAAAACACATGTGAGGGGCTGTAGTAATCAATATATTATATATAACATATATACCTTTCGTTGTACGGATCACTTTCCTCACTCACCACGGCAACTATATCTGCTCAGGGCTTACCAAGTTTATGGGCGCGGTGAATTATGTCGGCTTGCCACGCAAAATCTTAAGAAGGATCATTAATAAATGCCTCGCTTGTCTCTCTGCCAGAGAGACTACTTTGTACCGCGTCCGTTTGCCTGAGCCCTACTCCACCTTCGACTACAACTCCAACTTCCACTCTAGCTCCACTCCAATCCGAGTCGCAATCTCCTCCCGCCTGGCTGTCAGAGCGGGAGGCAGATGCGAGACCAGAGACAGAGGGCTTAGCGGATCCGTTCGTTGTTCTTGTGCCTGCCGGGGCCTCTGTCAGTCAGCTGGGTGAGCTCCAGTGACGGGACCCACCGAACACCAACCTAACAGCGTCTAAAGTCTGCACCGCACCGCGCAAATAACATGCAAAATCCACTTCTACGCTTTTGGTAATCCGCATTTTAATGACTTATTTTCTCGGCTTGCCTTTTGGCAACAAGATTCCACACATGAGCTGGAGCCGGCTCCTCAGACGAGGCTGGAGCTCGAGCTGGGGCCGGAGCAGGCAGTGGATTTGGGGTGGTATTCTCTTATAAGTAGACAACACCTACAGGGGCGGCCCCGACGAAGCCTGCTGGCAGAGGACGGCCCACCCCATAAAATTGTCATTTATTATTTTTTTGAATTATATTCCCTTCGAACGGAGTTTGCCGCAATTCGTATTTCGCTTAAAATTCATTTTACGACTCCGAAGGGTCCCTGCCAAGTCTTGCTTAAAGCAGCCTATATCCATTCTCGTCCTGCCACACTTTCATTATTCATTGTCCTGACTCTAATGCAGTATGCCGTAGGAGTGAAAATGGGAGCTTTCGAATGTGAAATAAATTAAAGCTCTCACACTGTCCGCCTGATAGGGTGGCTATTAAAATACTTTACAATATTAACCCTTTCGGACTCTAGCTCGAGTTAATTTATGGTCCCGCTGCCATTGGGGCTCTATCAATGCGCCGCACCGGAAAGTATGCAAGTGCAACAGTATCTGTCTGCCTGCGTCTTGGCCGCAGTTAATGCAGCCGGAGCAGTGTTTGCCTGTTTGCTGATTAATTGCAAATTGCAGGGGTTTCCTCCCGGCAAACCACATTAAAAGGCACACAAAGGTCACGGACGGAGCCAAGTCCATCGATCGCGCGCCGTCCCCCGCCACATGCGTATTCCTAGTTTATTATTTTCATTCCTGCTCTGCTGTTCGTCCCCCGTCATTTATGCAAAGTGGCACACCAGGAGCTGCACTCCATCCGCCAGCCGCCACCGCCACCGCCAACCTTTAACCTTCCACCATCCACCATCCACCACGCAGTGACCCAAGCCCTTCGAGTGCCAATCCAAAGCCCTGCAGCCCAGGTTGCACCTTTGATGTGCGCTCCACATCGACGGCGACAACATCGAGGGCGCTGAAACGATGGTGAGATGGCATGAGGGGAGCCCAGCACTTTCATCATTTTGGCTTTTGCCATTTGCGCTCCGGCGCCACTTTTGACCACTTGAGGGTAGCGAAGGGGTTGCCACTTGGCCAGCTCCCGTTTGCCATGCAGTTGCCCTTTACCGTGGCCCCTTTTCCCACTCCCACTCTCACTCCCAGTCCGAGTCCCAGTCCCAGTCTCAAACAGCGCTGCAGGTCACTCTGTCAGCTCTGTTCTGGTAGCTTTCCCAGCCGGTTCTGCCAAGTGTTTTGTTTTGGCTGCTACCCGTCCATCAGCTGCCCCTCGCCCATCTATGTGTGGTGCAGCCAGACCTCCACAGTCATTTGTTTCTGCTGCCGTTCTCGATTCTTCTTATAAACGTGGAGCCTTTAAAATTCGATAAAGAGGAGCTGGCCTATACCCCGGTTTTCAGGGAGCCGGAAATTAGGATTCTAGCGGAAGGGGCGAAGCCAGCACAGTTTTAAGAGGCGGAACGTATGGATGATCAAGCAGGCGGTTTTAAGAATTCAAATGCATACAAAATTATACAAGTTAATCATAAGGAACTACAATGTTCTCCTTACCTTAATATTGATAATATTTCATTATACCTTAACAAAGGGATTATTATTGGTTCTTAATCTATTTCAAAGTGTACTTTACGAGAAGTGATTCTAACGATTCTAAAATATAATTTTTCATTATAATTTCAAATGTTTTAAACAGTTTTTAAGGTGAGAGTTCTTGAAGCTAAAGCAAAAAGATTTTGGGATATAAAAGCACATATCTGTGCAAGGTGAGTATTTGTCTAATTGATTCGAATGTTCACACCGTTCTCAGGTATTTGTGTGGTCGACAACGTTATAAAACCCCTTTCTTTTGGTTATAAAACCAAAATCAGGGGACAATTTCCTATATTGTGGCTTCTAGGCAGGGTCCAAAAAAGAGGCAGGCGAAAGCATTCATTAATAAATTATCGGACCAGGCCAAACCCCAAACTAAAAGCGAGTGCAGAGCACACACGCTCAACGAGGGGGAGCGATAGTGGGTGGGGACAATGTTTACAAACCACTGCTGCCACCATCAACGGCAGAGAGCGGAGCCTGTGTCCTGGCTTGCGAAAGGATGCGAAAGGACGAGGACGATATCATTACGTAAACGTAAAACTTCCGCCTTAGAAATTCAATTAAACTAATAAATTTTCCATTATCCTTATCGATGGCAACGAAGCGGACGGAGAAAAGGGGCTGCAATTGATTGCGTGTGCCGCCTCTCGGAGGAGGGGGCTGTGGTGAGCACCGAGGTCCTGGGGCCTGGATGAGACAGAGAATTTAAATTCGTCTAAGGCAAACATTAACACACAAACAAGGGCGAGAGCGAGCTGAGAGAGGCGGGAGTCTGGCAGGAGTATGGGGCAGGGACAAGCACACATGTAAAAATAACAGCAACAAGGACAACAAAAGCAACAATTTGCATAAATTAAAACTTGAAATCAATCGACGGAGGTCGGGAGCTACGAAGACAGTGGACTGAAAACCGACTAATTGAATAAAAATATATGCAAGCTGATAAAGGAGTAAATTAATTTATCCTGGAATGTACTGAGCACTGACTAAGTAAGTCAAGCTCCCACTGTATATTTGCAACATCAATAGAAAACTTAATATGAAAGACTTTACCAGCAAATAAATTATATTTCAAAATATAATTATTGTACACCTATCTTTTGGGTCTTTTTTTTGCCTTTGCAGAGGTGTTAATATTCTTTAGTCAGATGTTTGCAATGCAAAAAAGTCTAACAACGGTTACGTTCCGACTCTAAAAAGTATAAATGTCAAATTGATCTCTCATTTAAAGCATATCAGACAGTCCTCGTTCTATTCTTGAGCAACATCAACATCCGAATCGATCTAGATAACTTAAAATATAAAGAAACTGAATGAATCTTGTCAAATATTCGTTTTTTTTTATTGTATATTGAATAATATTAGTATTACATTTAGGAAGGAGAAATTTATTGTCTTTCCGTTAAAAATATATATAAATATACACGCAAAAAATTACCGTAATTTTAATTTTATATGATTGCTTCATTTTTCAAGAGCTTTCCTTTGAAAATAACTTCATGCCAGGTCGAACTCCAAATGTGTTAAGC
>VNJS01008336.1:0-13903 GCA_008042575.1 Drosophila watanabei
GGAGTGATGACGACTCAAAAAGCATTCCTCTTTTCGCATATCGTGAAAATAATAGTTGTAGCCATCCGGTTCGTCGAGATTGAACTTTTTTTCATCGGAGAAGACCACAGCCTTCCACTCCTTGTTCCATGTCATGTGATCTCGCGCAAATCGAAGTCGCGCTTCCTTCCGTGCATCATTGGGAGGAGGTTTTTTTTTTATTTTTAATCTCTTCAAGTGTTTAGCACTCCGAATAACTCGTTTTACCGTTGCCAAACTAGCATTTACACCGCATTCATCCCTGATTTTACTGGCAGACAGGTGGGAATTCGAAGCAGTTCGAAGGATTAATCGCCTCTCTGATGCCGTCGTAGCATATTTTTTTCCTCCTATCATTTTTTTCCCGTAATCGGCTTCATTACGAAGAAAATTGCTTACCACGTTTTGACTTCGACCAATCTTCTTTGCTATTTCATTATGTTTTAGGCCAGATTCAATATAGCCTTTAATTTGACCTTCTTCAAAATCGGTTAAAGATTTTCCGCGACCCATATTAAAAAAAAAAAAAATGGTAGCTATTACTTTAGATTTAAGTAAACAAAAGAATCACGCAGTCAGTCACAAAGTGAAGTCAAAGTTGTCCAACCTAATCAGATGAGCCAAAAGTAGAACACACATTTAGCGAATTTCACGATGAAAGCAAAATTCTGATTTACCGTTGCATACAACCCGTTAAATTTTTGTTGTCATATTATGAGAAAACAAATGAATGTTCAAAACAAAAAAGAAAGAAGGCACAAATGCCATAGGAACAAAGAGAGAAGTAACAAGAAAGGAAGCTAACTTCGGCACGCCGAAGTTTGTATACCCTTGCAGATTCCAATTGTATCAATTCTAATCTATCCCAATATAATATAATATGAATTACTTTCATATTCATACAATTTTACAGTTTTAAAATTTTTACAGTTTTACATTTTTTTACAGTTTTACATTTACTACCGATCATTTGTATGGCAGCTATTTGATATAGTCGTCCGATTCTTATGAAATTTACAACAAAATTCTGAAAAAATATGAAATACTAGTATCTAAAAGTTGAAGAAATTATGTTGAATACTGACAAAGTTATAATTCTTTTTTCTACAAATTTCCCGATCGTTCCTATGGCAGCTATATGATATAGTCATCCGATTTTTATGAACTTTAATCCTAAAATCTAGAATAATATATTAAGCTCATAACTGAAAGTTGGTCAAGATATGTTCAAAAACAGTGAAATTAAAATTTTTTTTCTAAGAATTGACGGATCGTTTGTATGGCAGCTATATGATATAGTCGTCCGATCTGGCCCGTTCCGACTTATGTCCGCGTGAGAGTATATAGAAGACTATCTGCAAAGTTTCATTCAGATAGCTTCAAAACTGAGGGACTAGTTTGCGTAGAAACGGACGGACAGACGGACAGACGGACAGACAGACAGACAGACAGACGGACAGACGGACATGGCTAGATCGACTCGGCTGTTGATGCTGATCAAGAATATATATACTTTATAGGGTCGGAGATGACTCCTTCACTGCGTTGCAAACTTCTGACTGAAATTATAATACCCTGCAAGGGTATAAAAATAGAAGAAATAATTTTCAAACCTATTCAGTTGAGCGGCACTGTATATTCTTGATCAGCTTCAACAGCCGAGTCGATCTAGCCATGTCCGTCTGTCCGTTTCTACGCAAACTAGTCCCTCAGTTTTAAAGCTATTTGAATGAAACTTAGCAGATAGTCTTCTATATACTTTCACTCGTACATAAGTCGGAACGAGCCGGATCGGTCAACTATATCATATAGCTGCCATACAACCGATCCGTAAATTTGTTGAAAAAAAATTATAACTTCACTGCTTTTTAACATATCTTGATCAACTCTCGGTTATGAGCATTATTTATTGCTTCAGATTTTTAGATTTAATTTTATAAAAATCGGACTACTATATCATAAAGCTGCCATAGGAACGGTCGTGAAATTTTCAGAAAAAAAATTATAGCTTTGTCAGTTTTGAAGATAATTTCTTCTACTTTGAGATACTAGTATTTCATATTTTTTCAGAAATTTCTTGTAAATTTCATAAGAATCGGACGACTATATAGCTGCCATACAAACGATCGGTAAACGTGAAGAAAAATTACATTTTACTTTACATGTAAAAATGTGAAATAATGTAAAAAAAAAAAATGTAAAACTGTAAAAATTTTATGTATTTGAAAGTAGTTTATATTATATTATATTGGGATAGATTATAATTCATACAATTGGAATCTGCAAGGGTATACAAACTTCGGCGTGCCGAAGTTAGCTTCCTTACTTGTTATTCTATAATTTCGTGGATTGCTACTTTGTCTAAACTCTCACTGTACTGTATCAACTTTCACAATAGTGTAAATAACATAACGATGGCAACAAGTTTGTGAAAACAAAAAAAAAAAAAAAATCTTGCTGTTTCACCCAAATCGAAAACGAAAATTGAATACTAAGACCTGCACATTAATTTGGCGGAATTGGGTTGATACTATGGTTACTATATCTGACAATGCTCAGAACGAAGCTATTTTTTTTTGTTCTGGTAATTTTTAATAACGTTAGGATCATAGATCATTTTTAATTCGTTGATTTTGACCACTATTCGATCAAGATGTGACATAGCTTTGGCGTTCACTTCATCTATTTAAGGTTACGTACCCAAAAAATTGCGTTCAATATATAACAATATATAAATATATGTATGTACCGAAGAGTTGGGGTTATTGAGGGTTGTCAACGTGCCTAGCAGCCGAAGTTATAATAGATATAGTTATATATAAAATATAAATTTACCAGAAAACAAGAAAGGAAGCTAACTTCGGCGTACCGAAGTTTGTATACCCTTGCAGATTCCAATTGTATAAATTATAATCTATCCCAATATAATATAATATGAAATAATTTTTACATGTAAAGTAAAATTTAATTTACCTCCACATATACCTATCGTTTGCATGGCAGTTATATAATATAGTCGTCCGATTCTTATGAAATTTACAAGAAATTTCTGAAAAAATATGAAATACTAGTATCTAAAAGTAGAAGAAATTATCTTCAAAACTGACAAAGCTATATTTTTTTTTCTGAAAATTTCACGACCGTTCCTATGGCAGCTATATGATATAGTAGTCCGATTATTATAAAATAAAAACCGAAAATCTAGAATATTATATATATTTTATAACCGAGATTTGATCAAGATATGTTAAAAAACAGTGAAGTTATAATTTTTTTTAAACAAATTTACGGATCGTTTGGATGGCAGCTATATGATATAGTTGACCGATCCGGCTCGTTCCAACATATATTCGAGTGAAATACTATATACAAAGTTTCATTAAGATAGCTTGAAAACTGAGGGACTAGGTTGCGTAGAAACGGACAGACGGGCATGGCTAGATCGACTCGGCTGTTAATGCTGATCAAGAATATATATACTTTATAGGGCCGGAGATGACTCCTTCACTGCGTTACCAACGTTTGACTGAAATTATAATACCCTACAAGGGTATAAAAAGAGTGTCTCCCTTGACGCTGCCTAAAAATCCTTACATTCCTACTTTCGATGTGACTTTTAATTCGGGCACTGTCGTGCAGAAAAAAAGTGATCGACCAGCTGATAAAGTTCTATGTTTCGTAAAGCTGACTTTCAACAGCTTAACATGTTAATATCTGAATTTAATTGCCATGAGCACTGACATGGCAGCTGATGTGGACATTTTTTACAGTGCCATGAGCTCGTTCTTTTTATCTTGTTTTTCGGTAACCTATTCGTTGATTTAACAATGAGCTGACACGCATAAAAAATGTTAATTCTAGGCTTTAAAATAAAAATATAAACTCATCGGCTCTCAACTGTTATCTCAGTGTAATACAAATTATTTGACTTGATGTAGGGTTCAGTTCAGTTCAGCGGGGCCCGAAACAATTTTATACCTTTGTTAACACTAAGCGTACACCAAATTTATATCCCTTCTCGCTTTTAATTAATAATATTACAGCAGCAATAGTACTCAGATCAGGTTATCGCCGATCTTTTTGTTGAGATTTTAAAACTACTTATTTTCCCTCAACCAATCCAGACATATTCTTACCCTATGCCCTGTTCAAATCTTATCTTCAGTCTTATCTTAAACGAAAGCTCTCTAAGTCTGGACGTGTGAACGTGAACGTGTTAAGCCAGCATATTAACCGGGTACCGTTGGAATACCGCACTGCGCGCTTATGTAAAATTGTTTACCATATCTCTAGAAACCTACCAACTTATCCTTTATTATTCCTCTCCACAAAAAAAGGTAGGAAAACGGATGCCAGTAACTATAGGGGTATCACGAAGTTATCGGCTATTCCGAAACGCTTCGAGAATGTTATAACTCCTCATTTACAGCACTTCCCCATGTCAGTATGGATTTATGAGACAAATCTTTTTAGAGGTTTCCAAAGCAAACTTTAAATCGATGTGATTTACACGTACTTTAGTAAAGCTTTTGGTCCAGTTTATCATTCTCTTATTTTATGGAAGATCGACTTAATTGGGTTTCCTGTTGATCTTCTCAAATGGATTTTGAACTACTTGTCCGACAGGACTCGAAAGGTTCTGTTTAAAAATGCTCTCTCTAGCGTCCCACAGGGTAGCCACCTTGGCCCACTGCTATTTACATTGTCAATCAATGATCTTCCGCTAGTTTTAACCAACTCTCGTGTGCTTATGTACGCTGACGATGTTAAACTATGCCTGCAGTATAAGGACAGCTCTTGCCAGTTGGACTTACAATCGGATCTTAATCATTTTCAGCGTGCTAACCTATTACATCTCAACAGCTCCAAGTGCAAACTGGTGACATTTTTTGGTGTCACTCCCCAGTATGCCACTTATATGCTTAATGATTGCTCTTTGGAAAGAATAACTCTTGTCGATGATCTAGGAGTCCGCCTTTATCCTAAACTTTCGTTCTCTGAACATATTTCCTGCATGGTTAATAAAGCCAGAAGCGTGCTTGGATTTATAAAAAGGTGGTCGAAGAAATTCGATTCCTCTTATGTAACTAAGAGTCTCTTCACCACACTAGTTCGGCCCATTTTGGAATATGGTTCTTGCGTTTGGGGTCCCAGTTTTGGAGTTCATATTAACCGCATTGAGTCCGTCCAGAAACATTTTTTTTTTTGCCGTTCGCCCTACGTGGCTTATCCTGGGATGACGACCTGAGATTACCGTCTTACTCTAGTAGACTTCTATTAATTAACCTAGCTAGCTAACCGTAGAACGATGCTTGGCGTCGTCTTTCTACATAAGCTAATACACGGGGACGTGGAGAGCCCCTATCTGCTAGGTCAGCTCAATATCCACGTACCGCGACTAACATCTAGATCCTTTATCCCCTTAGTTATTGGTCCCTGTAGGAGGGAGTTTGAAGTGCATAAGTCCTTTAGTGTTATATTCGCCTCTTTGACTATATTGTCGGGAGTAATAGTACTTCTAGACTTTAAACTATATTGCTTGTTCGTAATGTAGCACCTTAGTTAAATAAAACGGTTGAGCCGGATGTGGGGATCGTTGGGACTTGCACGTAAACAAAAAAAAATTTCAAATCAAGTCGCACAGTGGTGGAAAAAAGAAACATATCCAGTGGCAGCCATCGAAATGCTTGTTGCTTTAATTGCTAGTCGACGACAATGTGGATACAAAATGCTTTAAATGTGATGGCGTAGGACAAATTGCAAGGGATTGTCCACAAGTAACCAGACCTGTGCAGGTGGTGCAGCCAAGAAAACGACATAAAGTTATCAATTTAAGCGAAGTGTAAATAAATTTTATGGTGCACACAGGAACTGCCCGATGTAAAGCTGGATAGGTATTACACAGATAAAACCCTTTTGTCATGAACCAAGCCGATATTCAGCCATGAAAGCAGTCGCCGTGAATGAGCAAATGTACGATTGGCTGAAGGAGGAAATCGTACGCTAGTCAACCTAAAATTTTGCAAGTCGTGTGGACATTGTAGGAAAAAGGACGAAACTAACAAATTTTTATTGATTTCATCCAAATAAGGGGGTCATCCCGTGTGATGAAAAAAAATCGAAAAGTTTTTAAATTTAAATAATATTAATGTGAAGAATATGTGGTTAAAAAGATTTTTTTATATTTGATACCATTAAAAAGTTATAGCGCTGTGAAGGAATGCCCTTCAGTGCACCTTACTCCTGGAATGATTATTTCTTTTGCGTTTTTCTTAAAACTGAATGACTTGACAGGGAAATGCATGGAATGACTACGATCATTAAAAATGTTAACAACTTATATTTTTTTTAGGAAAAAACTTAAAAAAAAAACGCAATTTTTAAATGTCTGTCAAAAATCCAATTTTTGGTATGTTTATTTAATTGTAGTTTATACCGTGCATTTGGGCTTACAGATTAAAATGCTGTTTAGTTTTTTGATTTTCGATGAGCCAAACGGTCGGAATCGTTGAGATACTAAGAGTACCTTTTTTTAAGGCGGGGTTGTTTAGAACGGTCTAAATCAAGTTCTACTCAATACTTTTTTGCCCAAAATATATATTCATATTGTCGAAATATATAAGCATAGCTTGCAAATAAGTGTTGACCGTTTTTTTCCTTACGCTCTACTCGCGCAAAAAACAGAAAAAAAGTATGCATCCTCGCTCTCGCTCTAAACAGCCGACGTCGTTTCTCTTTTTTTCGGTTTTCTGTTTATTGCTTTACGTTCAGCTGTGGCAAAGGCGCGCTCTTTTCAAGCTCTCTTACCGACGACCAATACGAGGTAATGCTCGCTCAGAGCGACATTTCAAAAGACCGATTCACTGAAAAGGTCTCCGCAAATGATATTTTTTTTAGGTAATTTTTTTTTTTGACGTTAGGTCTTCTTGAAATTTTGAGCCTGAATGAAACAAATAATGAAATTATCTGTTAATCCATTATTCAGAATTAAGTTTAATAAATTTAATTTAAATGTTCATATAAAATGCAAATTCATACAGCAAACTGACGCGAAGAATTCATAAAACTTCACATACACATGTGTGTTTGCGAAGGAAACCTCACATACACACATACATGCGTAAAAAACCTTTTGACTCTTCGTTCAAGAGCAAACGAACCGTGAATGGGCAAAGCAAAAGAGAATGAAAAAAACAGCTTGTCAGCTGATCGTGAGCTCAATTCTTATAAAAGCAATTCAATCGGTTGCTCTTAGAGTCTTCGCTTAAATTCTAAAAAAAAAAACCGTTTTTTTGCGATCGCACGAATCGGTCAACCGTTATTTGCGAGCTATGTATATAAGTGATTTAAAACTTAAGGCTCTATCATTTCACTGTACGAAGAAAAAAATCTAAAAAATCTAAGCAGAATGGTATTCAAAGACAGTTTTCCTGTACCCTTGGTGGATGAAGTGCTAGAAAAGCTTCAGTCTGCAAAGGTGCTTACTGTAATGGATTCCAAAAACAGTTTCCTACATATATCGATGCTTAAGTTCTGTAAAGCTCCGTTTGGATTTTGCAACCCACCGGCCGTCTTTAACCGTTTCGACAATGCCATTTTTCAAAACCTGATAAAAAGATGTCCGACTAAGAAGAAATGTTTCTTATTTGAAAAAAGAGAGAAGTTCCACCATTACCTGCTGGGAGTAAGATTTATGTTGCTCACCGACTGCGTAGCCTTTTCTCAGACTGTAAAAAAGAATAATTATGTACCAAGAGAAGTAGCTGAAAAGATTCGGTATCATAAAGATTTCACATTTCAAGTTGAGCATCGTGCAGGAGAGGAGGAGTGCAGGAGGAGGACTTTAAGACGATATCCAGTAGATATTTTTCGTGTAACGTCAGAGGTTTCAGTCCAAATAAAGGCAGCTCAGCAGAGAGATAAGTATATAGCAGCAGTTTTTGAAGTTCTCAAGTCGCAACACTATAGTGTTTTATACAAAGACTTCCAGTTAAAGGGAGGAATACTTTTTAAAGTAGTAGATGGAAAAGAGGTCATGGTCGTATCTAAGTCAAGGAAATGGTAATTATAAAAGAAGCACACGATGTCGGAAATTTTGCTCTGCATAAAACTGTACATTTCTTGAGGCAAAAACTTTTTGGATTCCGCATATGGAGAAGAAAGTATTACAAGTCATCAATACCTATTTGCAATGTATCTTAATGATCAAGAAGGTTGGTTAGAAAGAAGGTAAGCTATATTGTATTGACTAGGGAGCTAAACTTTTCATACTATTCATGTAGATCATCTCAGGCCAATGGATGCAACTTCTAAGCAGTGTCGGTTTATCTGTGCAGCAGTAGATGTGTTCACCGAGTTTGTTTGGTTATTCCCAACTTAAAGCACCGGAATCGTTGAGGTAGTGAAAAAGTTGCAGGAGTGGTCAGCTGTTTTTGGCCACCCAGTTCGTATCATAACCGATAGAGGAGTTGCGTTTTCGTCTAATCAATTTCAAGAGCATGTAATAAAAAATATAATTAAACATGTGTGGACTCCAAAGAAGGTTTCTAAAGTAAGAACAAGTAAACAGGTGGTTAATCTCAATGATTGCTAAGTTGCTGCTGACGATCCGTCCAAATGGTATAAGTTTGTAGCACAAGTTCAAGGAGCTATATACGCGCAATTCAACAAATTCAGGAAGCACAGAAAAGTTTATAATATTATAATTTCGATATATCGCTTCTATACTATGTGTGGTTAAGGGGATTTTCGATGTTCGACGCCGTTAGAAAGTTATAGCGTTAAAAGGGAATGCTCTTCAGTGCAGTCAATTCCTGCAGAGCTTATTTAATTTTCGTTTTTCTTGAAACCACGGTTTTCCCACTGGCCAACATGATTTCTCGAAAACGACTTAACGGATTGTTGTAACTTTGGGATATGTTCAGCATACATGTGGTTATCGTGCAAACTAGAATTTTTTGACAGGTGAAGTAGTTTTTTTTTTTTTTTGCACTGCAAAATAGGAAAAAAAGAGTCAACTATTTTTCAATATTTTTAAAATATTTTAACATATACAGCTATGGTCATATAATTGGCACAAAAAAAAATCGTAAGCTATAAAATAAATTTTGTTCATTAAAAGTTAATGAAAAGGAATAAACTTATATGACATTTTGTAGCCGATTTAGTAAATTTATAAATACATAAAACAGATTTGAGTGTGAAATCAAAATTTTGGCGATATTTAAAAAAAATGGAGAAATGTGCAATATTGGGTGGTCATATAATTGGCACACATTCATTTAAACAGTTATTGTAGATAAACTTTACACATTTTCATGGGAAAACTTTTACACTGGATTAGTATTTAGTACCGTAACCACTATTATGAATAATTTTTAGACATTTGAGGCTCTTACTCTTCACCAATATCGGGCAACGTCCTATTTGGATGAAGTACCAGGCTTCTTCAGCCCCAGCCTTAAATCATTAAAATTTTTATTTTTTCTGGCAAGGAGTCATTTGTAGATCGTTAAAATGGTTTTTGATTAGGTTCAGGTCTGTTCTATATCCTAGCCAATATATGGTTTCAAGTTTTTTTGTCTAAGACCGCTTTTTTAAGATCCTTGACGAATGATTCGGATCGTTATCCTTCATAAAGGTCCACATTACAGGGATGTTATCTACAGAATATTGGCCCATAATGTCTCAAGTTTACCATGTCCTTAATTCTTTAAACCGCCTACTAGATCTCTGCCTTGTCTCTGATCCTGCAGGTGTAAACTTAAACAGAGTCTCTCCACTGACGCTGCCTGAAGATCCTTACCATCCTACTTTCGATTTGACTATCGAAACGGGCACTGTTGTAAAGGTGAAGTCTGATCGACTAGTCGATAAAGTTCGCTGTTTTCGTAAAGCTGACTTTCACAAGCTTAACACGTTAATAGCGGAATTTAATTGGTCAAATTTGTACATGTGCACTGACATGGCAGCTGCCGTGGACATTTTTTACTCCTTCTTTTTATCTTGTGTTCCGATGACCTATCCGTTGGTTTCTAGTAAACCACCTTGGTTTAGTAAAGAGCTGACACGCCTAAAAAGCGTTAAGTCTAGGCTTTATAATAAATATAAACTCTCTGTCTCTCCTACGGCTTTATCTAAATATATAAGTGCTCGGTCTAAATTTACCGTGCTCAACGCTCAGTGTTATAAAAATTATCTGACTCGTTGTAGGGCTCAGTTTGCGCAGAACCCTAAACAGTTTTATAATTTTGTAAACACTAAGCGTAAACCAAATTTATATCCTTCCTCTCTTTCATTTAATAACTCTACAGTAAACTCAGATCAGGCTATTGTCGATCTATTTGCTGAGTTTTTTAAAACTACTTATTCTCCTCCGACCAATTTAAACCAGACATACCCTTATTCTATGCCCTGTTCAAACCTAATCTTCAGTCCTATCTTAAACGAAAGCTCCCTAAGTCTGGATCTTCAACGCGTTAAGCCAGTATATTCACCGGGTCCCGATGGAATACCGGGCTGCGTGCTCAGGTACTGCGCGGAAGCTCTGTGCAACCCCCTTCTAAAATTGTTTACCTTATCTTTAGAAACCCCTGAATTTCCCCTTATTTGGAAGGAATCCTTTATTATTCCTCTCCACAAGAAAGGTAGCAAAACGGATGCCTCTAACTATAGGGGCATCTCAAAGTTATCGGCTATTCCGAAACTCTTTGAGAATGTAATAACTCCTCACTTGCAGCACTTGTGCAGATCCGTCATTTCCCCATGTCAGCATGGATTTATGAGGCGTAGATCAACTACTACAAATCTGCTGGAACTTACCTCATTTGTTATTATAGGTTTCCAACGCAACCTGCAAACCTATGTGATTTACACCGACTTCAGTAAAGCCTTTGACTCGGTTAACCATTCTCTTCTCGTAAGGAAACTCGACTTGATTGGGTTTCCTGTTGATCTACTTAAATGGATTTTGAGTTATTTGTCTCACAGAACTCAAAAGGTTCTGTTGTCACATCTGGCGTCCGATAAGGTAGCCATCTTGGCCTACTGCTATTTGCATTGTTCATCAATGACCTTCCGCTAGTTTTAACCAACTCTCGTGTGCTTAAGTACGCAACTCCATGTGACGCACGACACTATGAATGCAGTATAAGGACAGCTCTTGCCAGTTGGACTTACAATCGGATCTTAATAATTTATCAGACATGGTGTCTGATAACATTTTCGCGTGTCAGTCCCCAGTATGCCACTAATATGCTTATTGATTGCTCTTTGGAAAGAATAAATCTTGTCGATGATCTAAGAGTCCGCCTTGGTCCTAAACTTTCGTTCTCTGAACATATTTCCTGCAGGGTTAACAAAGCCAGACGCGTGCTTGGGTTTATAAAAAGGTGGTCGAAGGAATTCGATTATCTTTATGTAACTAAGGGCTGGCGAAAATCCTCCAACTGAACCCTCCACGAGAGCGCCGGCGGGTAATGCACTGTCGCTTGCTCCGTCCGCGGTAATGCTGTGTCTAGCTAAGACTAAGGTTCGATTCCTCCTGCCCAAAAAGCCGGAGGAAATGAACAACTAGCCATGGTTGGAGGTGCCTTGGCGGCAGGCATAAAACGCAAGTGGGTGGTACCCCTGAAATAAACCATACTGGAGGGACCGAAGGAAGATGCCGGGGCTGGGATGTCAGCCCAAACGTCGGTGGAAGGCGTGACTGCTACCACCGGCGGTCACGGAGGGGAGCAATCCTCTCTGCGTGTCGCCAGCGGTCACACCTCTAGCTTGACGGGAGCAGGTCAGGTTAGTTGTAATGCTACTGCCACCACAAGTATTCAGAGCAAAATGCAGCTGTGTGGCAGCGCTGCATCGCCGCTTTACTCTACACGCGCACACTAGCGCCACCTGACACGTGACAGAAGCTGACTGCTACGAGCTTAAACCAACGCACTATGGGGCGAACGACCACTTTTTGTGGTATTAATTAATAACTTGAGAACGATGCAATATATTTAAGTTCTGTTTTTTGATTTATGGTAATGATAGGAATAGTTCTATATTTTAGTACAAACTGAGCTTAAGCTTGGCTTCGAAAATAAATAAAATTTTTTTCAGTGTATCCGTAAATTTTTTTCACCCCCAAAAATTAAAAATATAATTCCATAATAATACAAGAAAGAAAAAATAAATGTTGTCTTACCTTTTTTTTTATAAATTCTAAGTTTTACTATCTTGCATCACAGTTTGTTTTCAACCAAATACATTAAAGATGCTTGTAAAAGTAATGTTTCCCAAAAAAAACCTAAAATTTAATAAACTAGAATTGTATTTTAATTAATATATTTATTAAAATTTATTTATTAAAATTGTTCATCATCATCCCCTTCGTTTTCCAGCACCATATTCCATAAATATCCTAATAAGTTGTCATGCACATCATCATCGTCCATTTCCTCTGTGCGTTTATACTCGCAAGACAGTAATCTAGTTACTTCTTCTGGTAGGCAAAGCATTTTTTCACCTCTCCTATTGAGGTTTACAGAAGAAATAATCGGATCTGATGTATCCATTGCTCTTTTGAACACATCGAAAAAAATTATCCTTTCGGCTATTTTTTCTAGCATGGTGCAGGCGATCGGATTTATACAACTTATTTCTTGATTCAGCACCCTCTTCTCCAAAGTACCCTACTGGAAGAACAGTGTTTTCTATTATGTCACCAGAGTGTATCAGGATCTTGTGTACGGTCGCAGTTATTGGCAGCCAGAGATACTCGTCGATTATCATAACAGAAGCTTTTAAACTTCTCAACATTAATAGGCAACTGACAGGAGAGAGAAATTAGTATTGTCCTCAGATTGGAAATCAGTTGGAGGCTTATCCCAGTAATGTCCGACAATTTGTTTGGGTCACTAAAAGCACGACGAGCGGTATTTCCATCATTTGTGCTTCCAAATCCGCCAACTTTCGGTTGATCAACTTTACGTGCCACCTGCTTCCAAAACAAGGCTTAAACGTGCGCTTTTCTTTCAGCTATTTTTTTTTTATCCTCTTGGCTAAAAATGTTCCATTTTCATACTTATAGCCTGTATGCAAAACGAATTCGAATAGTCGAGTCCAGCAGTGCAGAGGACTTAATCCATAGTTCAAGCTACTGAGAACTGGAAGAAACTTTTTACACTTAAAGTTCATATTGTTAAGAAAATCTTTTGGCTTAGCTTCACAAATCGGGCAAGCCTGGGATGAACTGGTTCCCTTCAATGCATTGAGCACTTTTCCACCGTAAACCGTTAAGTATAAGCGAAATGTTATATATAATATCTTTCTCTGGCTTATAAGAATTTTACAAGATCTCAAGTTCGAAATTTCATTTTTCAACGATTGATTTTGCGGAAGAATCAGTTCTTTCGACTCCTTTACAAAAGCTAATATCAATGGACGGCAAAAACGAATCGATTGTGTTGTCTGTTATTTAACAATACGTTGCTGGATGGATCGACAAGTCTTAAAGGTGTTACAGTCGTAGCAAATAGGCTTGAACCGCCATTAAGGGGTTGCTCTGACGAGTATCCTTGTTTGTAGCGAGACTGGCTAGAACTGCCATCAAACCCGTAACTTAAAAAAAGATCGCCAGTTAGAAAATCCCTGCCTTGACTTTCCATTACGTTCTTAATGACTTCGTGTTGTAAGCATGCGATTCGAGCTGCTGTGTCGTCCAGAAGATTTTATAAAGATAAATCAGCCTTAGTTTCACAAATATGCAACTCCTTCGACCGGCAATCTTTTCTCAGATCAGCAACTTCTCTGTAGGACGGAAATAAATTGTTTTTGTTTGCTCTCTAATGGCACAATATTGTTGCTTCGTCAGGCCCTGGTCCAAAAGAAGAGCTAGAGC
>VNJS01008341.1:0-13502 GCA_008042575.1 Drosophila watanabei
TATTTTCGCTAATCGGCTGCGCAACTCCGGCGTCGTCGTGTTCAATCTCGTTTGGGGCTACAGATCTGGCATTATTATGCTCCGAGTTGCTGGCGGCATCCTCGCCTTCAGATTCTTCAACTGCCGGGCAGATTCCTCGGGCTTAGGGGGGCACCCCACTTAAACGTACCGCGAGCGCGGCCTTATTACCGCTTGTCGGCAAGCCGAGTGTCTCCAGCCAATTGCGCAGTTCCACTGCCGTATAATCATCCGCGCTGATGGTTTCCATTAGGTTATTGTTTATCGCGATTGTTGTAAACTTCGTTTATTTGTTGTTTGTAGGTTGAGTAAATGAGAAAAAAAAATTTCACATTTATCCCACTTCTGAATTGTAGGAGGCAATAAAATGGCGGTTGTTCTCTTCTCTTGTCACAAACGAAGTGTTCTTAATTCCATTGTTTCAGTTATTCTTAGCCTATTACATATGTGTATTGGTGCGAATGGAACACGCGAAGTGGTGTTCCTGAGCACGATTTTTATGCGAGAGACAGTTAGATGTATACATGATGTTTTTATAACTAAGTGTGTATTTGTAAATATATGTACAATCAGTGTCTAATTCTATAAGGTAGTGTGACTGCTTGCTACTATCGTTAGTGTGGCTGCTTGCTACACATATTTTGTCCAAACCTACAAAATTGCATAAATACATCTAAGTAATTTACTATTACTGCGATTATTTTCTGTTTTCTGCGAGTTCCTAAATTCGAGTGTGTATCAATAAATACCGAAAGCCACAGTGAATATTTCTATTCAGAAAAGTTTCCAATTCCTTTTCGTTCACTGTGTTCAGCTTGCATTTATTTACCCTTTCATACATACATACAGTCCACTTTACTGATCTACAATCACCGTAAAAAATTTACATCCAAATTTGTTTTTGTTTTTCCTTAATACATATATTTACAATATAATATACAAATACAAAACATAAATGTAAAATATATTACAAATACAGTCCACAGCTCAACAACTGACACACACGCACGCCTTATCTTTGAAAACAGTACCGCAGAAAATACAACAGCGGTCAACTAAATAAGTCCAGGCACATTAAATAATTTTTAAACTATTTTTTTTATAAGCCCAACAAATTCAAACAAACTAATTCAGTTAGAATCTTAAGTGCGTATCCATATCCGCATTAGTGTGACCGTATCTGTTTTCCTGTTCAGAGGAGATTATAGCGTTAAAGTCAAACCTTCCGCAAATAAGCAGTAAAATTAACTAACAGAAATTCTGCGCGTCTATATACGATTCCAGTTGGTTCCTAAATTCCAATTTCAACTTCGACACATAAATAACTCGAAATTAAATTTAAATAATTTCAAATTTAAAAAGTAAATTTACGTAATAAATATTTAGAATGACTTCTGCTATTTTAAATAAATTTACTTTGACCTGTGACACCCGAAGTCACTTCGAGTCCAAATTCTGCAATCCAGCAGAACCACGTCCATCTCAATATGCGTGCAAGGTTCATCTTGACCAAGTCCGAGCATTATGGGATAAGGTTCAGAAAGAGTACGCAGCTTGTTCAGAGCTTATTTCAGTTGGTTTCGAGGGCCCGGCGGACACCTTGCCTACTCTTCAGGCAAAATACGACTACTCATATTTTATTTGTGAAAGGTGCTCCGCCCAACTAATGGAACAGATCGAAACGATCTCTGCTAAAGCAGCTCCGGTTCAACCTACTCCGGCCCAAAACTCCGTTCCGTCTGGCTGTCGGCTTCCTCTGTGCGATATGGAAGTTTTCTCTGGCGATTATCTTCGCTGACCGACTTTCCGAGATCTTTTCACAGCAGTCTATATAGACAATCCTGCTTTGACACCTGTTGAGAAGCTATTCTTTCTAAATGCCAAGACAAGTGGCGAAGCTAATTTAATAGTTTCCAATTCGCCACTCACCAATGATGGTTTCCGCTCAGCCTGGAGAAACTTACCTGAGCGTTTCGAAAACAAGCGATCGCTGGTGAACAGCCATCTGAAAAAGTTACTTAACATGCAGTCCGTCGTACATGACTCTTCGGCAGCCCTTAAGGAGCTGCAATCTACTATCCAGAATTGCCTTACAGCTCTAAATATATCGGGCCTGTCTACAGGAAAAATATGAATTGTCTCCTGGTCTATTTGTGCTCCACGAAGCTTCCAAAACATACACTCTCATTATGGGAGCAATCCATTCCAAATAAGACTGAAATTCCTACGTGGTTAAAACTTGATTCCTTTCTTACTGAACGCCATAGAACTCTAGAGACTATAGATTCTATTCAGTTCCCATATCCAGAAGATGTGATTTGTGTTCAGCAGAGAACCATCCAGTGCGTATGTGTCCACGCTTCCTCCAGATGACGATAGAAAATCGTATTGCGTATATCAAAAAAGAAGGTTGTGCTTAAATTGCTTTGCAAGCGGTCATCCACTCCGTAATTGCACAAGCGCCCACAGCTGTTGCACTTGATACGGTCGGCATCACACTTAGTTGCATCCAAGCAACTCTTCCTCCAGTGTTCCGATTCCTCTTGATGCCACAACGCAAAGTTCTCCACCTATCCAAAGTATTTCCTCGTTCTCCACGCAGGTGACCACTGAACCCAATTCCTCGAATTATTGGGTTCCATATGACGACATAAAAAGCAGACGGTCCCGAGGTATTTTATCCTACCCATGCCGAGTCTGCCAAGGGAACCATCCTCTTCGGAAGTGCCACCGTTTTCTTAGGCTTAGCGCTGAGAAACGGCTCCAGGCAGTCATAAAAAAAAAATTCTGCGTCAATTGCCTGGCCCCCCACCACTCCCAAGGATCGTGCCGCAGTGACGACCGATGCCAGAAGTGTGGACAAGATCACCATACTCTTCTCCATATCCACGAGAGCTCAGCGTTATCCTACGCTTTCCAGAGCTAAGGCCTCCAGATATTTTTGCTGCGTATCCTCGCAAGGGGAGCAGAATGTTCACGCCAAAAAGGCGCTTGATTTCAAGAGGCAGTGTAAACCCTCTGCAGGCCTCGAAATGTCCCGTACGATTTCTCTCCCTCACTCTCCGAACTTCAAAAGAGCTTCAAATCAGCTCTCACAAGCTAGGCTTAAGATCATTTGTAATTTGTACCAACTACGACTCCTTTCAATAATCACATATACGAGGCACGTCGCAAAAAACCCCGAACAGTACCTACGTGTTTTTATTACCGAGTGCACCCTCGGGTTTAAGCCGCCCCCCTCCACGCAGAAAGCTACCTCCGGCACCCCGAAGTTTGTCTAGCCTTACAGGTAGCAGTTGGATGAATTACAATCTATCCCTACCTAATATAATAATTTAAATAATTTCTTTCATATTCATTTCATTTTTTCTGTTTTGAATTTTTTTTTAATATTTTACATGTAAAGGTAAATATATATATATATATATATATATATATATATATATATATATATATGATATAGTCTTCCGATCCGGTTCGTTCCCATTTATGTACGAGTTAGATTATATAGAAGACTATCTACAAAGTTTCATTCAGCTTCAAAATTGAGACGGATAGAAGGACAGACGGAAATGGCTAGGTCGACTCGGCTGTTGATGCTGTTCAATAACATAAACACTTAATAGGGTCGGAAATGCTTCCTTCACTGCGATGCAAACTTCTGACTGAAATTATAATACCCTGCAAAGGTATAAAAATGTCTTTATTCTAAAGTAGACGATAGATACATGATAAATATTGAAAACAGAACAATTACAATACAACTTTATTATATACCTATCGAATCAGTGCCACTTCACCCTCGTGCCACAACAGTGAAAAGCCTCGGTTCGCGTAAGTCACTTCGAGTCCAAATTCTGCAATCCAGCAGCGCTCAGTACGTCTCAGTATTCGTGTAAAATTCATCTCGATCAAGTTCAAGCGCTATGGTATGAGGTCCAGAAAGAGTACGAAGCGTGTTCAAAGCTTATATAAGTTGGTAGCCGTTCCGTTACGTTCCGGCCTAAAATTAATTTTTGTCTGGCTGACGGCTTCCGTCGTGCGACAAGGAAGTTTTATCGGGCGACTATCTTCGCTGGTCGACTTTTTGAGACCTTTTCACAGCGGTCTATATGACGACATAAAAATCAGACGTTCCCGTGGTATTTTATCCTACCCATGCCGAGTCTGCCAAGGAAACCATCCTCTTCGGAAGTACCACCGTTTCTTAGGCTTATTGTTAGTATTGCGTCAATTGCCAGGCCCACCATCCATCAAAAGTCTCGCGCCGCAGTGACGACCGATGACAGTCTTCTACATGTGTACTAGCGCTTAGCGTTATCCTACGCTTTTCTGAGCTAAGGCCTTCTGATATTCTTGCTGCGTAACCTCGCAAGGGGGGCGAGACGCCATAAGGGTGCTTAGTTTCCATAGGCAGTATGATCACGTATACTCACTCTCTCTCTCTATTTCTCCAGGCGTTCAGAGAGCTTCATATCAGCTCTCCCAAGCTAGGCTTAAATACCTCGTAATTTTTTATTTATCGAATGCCCATACAGGTTAAAGCCGCCCCCCCTTCAAACATCTGCCATCAACTTACAAGCACGGGCTCTGATTGATTCAGGTTGCGAAATATTTATTTCATGGCAGCACTTTAACCGAATTTAGCTACTCAAATTTTTTATTCTTAATCAGACAATTTCTGTATGATATTATATACCAGATACAAAGTCTGATCCGATCAAGGCCGATGTCCTAACCTCCATCTCCTGATGCTCAACTGCCTCACACTGCACTCTTAAGCCTTCTCTACGCCGGCAACCATGCGGTTCCCATGGATCACATCGTCGACGTTCGAATCGATAACAATTGTAAAGATTCACATTTTTCCATATCATTTTTGTTAGATATACGCAGTAGAGTTAAGAATATATATATGCGCCCATAAACGAAATACTAGATTTAAGATAGCCCTAAGTGGCAACTCAAAACCTATCGAATAAGCTAGGAAATAGCTAGATTCTAGCCGAAACCAGAAAAAGCCCAGATCGTCTCACCGGGGACGAAGGCGACGGCTTCGGCAAGCAGGTTGAGCATTATGAGTGCGACAGGAACAGACAGGGCCTAGAAAATATTAATGAAATAAAACTGAAGTAACTCAAAATGTTATCGCCAAAATCATTCGTGATTCCAAAGTTAGCTATGGTTATGCCGTCTGCGTGTTTCCGGGCATTTTCATAGAGTTTATTTTAGATGCGATCGTGCCGCCTGTGCGTATCCTGGCATGTTCGCAGAGCTTTATCAGCAGGAGTAGCTGCAACGCCATCAGTGCTAGCTGCGATCGTATCGCCTGTGCGTAGCCGGGCATGTTCGCTGAGCTTTCTCAGCAAGAGTAGCTGCGACGGTGTTGTCTGCGAGTACTTCGGGTTAGTTAGTGTTTAGCTACGATCGTGCCGCAATAGTTGCGATAATGCCGTCTGCGTGCATCCGGGCATTTTCGTAGAGTTTTCTGTATAGGACTAGCTGCGATAATGCCGTCTGCGTATATCCGGGCATTTTCGTAGAGTTTATCTTAGCATCGTTAGCTGCGATCGTGCCGCCTGTGCGTATCCGGGCATGTTCGACGCACGCGGGCCCCATGGCATTATTTCGGACGCTAGTGTAAGCTGCGATTTTGCCGTCTGCGTGTACCAGGGCATGTTCGCAAGGATTTCTCGACAGGATTAGCGGCAGCGGAGCCGTATGGTTCGTTCGCATAAGTTGATACCACGGCTCGGTGACCCGAGTGAGAATTTTTAGCTCTTAAAACGCTATGATAACCCTCTTCAACTGTCTCAAAGATAAAAATTTTATGTGAAGAGGACCTTGGGCGGACTGAGACGCCGACCCCAGCAAAAGCTTCCTTACAGATTGGCGCTAAATCATTTCGTTTTCCATTTGGTGTTAGAAAATTCTTTCAAGGGGCATTGGGAAGCAAGTTAACGGTTAACGAGGAGTCCTAAGCGGAAAAGTTTGTAATAAATACAGAGAAATAAATATATATATAAATACACTGAAAGAAATTTTATTGAGACAAATACAGTAATTAGCATTCTTGGGAAAAATAGCCCGGAACGATGCCGACGAGAGCCACGTAATCCCGCCGAAAGAAGGCAGTCGGTGGCCATAGAAACGATTTCGCTGCACCGCCGAGAATTTAAAAACGAAAACGTCGCGCAACAAAAGCTTCGTTTAGACCCTTACGTAATGGGAGTTAAGTGGATCTCGTATCGTCGGAAACAGGACTTCGAGACATTGACCGCCGCGTTCGGGTTAAATAGCGCTGGAACTGTCGAGGAGTTGCGCCAGCGCCTTGTAGAGTTTTCAAGGCGGGAGGACCTATCGCCAGAAGTACAGGCGCAGATAACAAAAATGGAAGCGGCGTACGGGGACGCCGTTACTCCGGACCAAAAGTCGCCCCTTACCGTCGTGGTCGACCAACGGAATGAAGAAGGACTTGGTACGAGCAATACCCTCGAGCTACCCCGGACCACGTCTGCCCCTAATTTAACGGCGCTACTGCAAGCCGACGAACGCTGCGGAACACAGGCGAGACCTGAGGGCACCTCCTGCGCCGTATTGGTGGACGAAATGGCCCGATGAAGGCTTACTTTTGATGGTTCCGGCGACCCCTTGCGGTTTATGGAACACATCGAAGAAATTGCAGCCACCTACCAGGTTGATCGACGAACCCTGCCCCAAGCAATGCCGGTGTTACTGGTCGGAAGGGCGGAGAGTTAGTTCAGATCGAGCAGGCTTCAGGGCCCGACATGGAAAACTTTAAAGAAGGAGTTTCAGTAACCAGGGGAGCTGTTCAGGTTCTATTTGGTCGATCTTCGCAACGAGCGGGATATACCATGGCCCAAGAGTTGGAACGCGCTTACGAAAACGGCCACATTCAACGGGAGTGCCGACAGCTTAAAGTCCTATTCTGCTGGGACTGCGGCAGGATCCTTCGCACCATGGAATGCTGCCGGAGTTCGGAAAACGGCTACGGGTCTCGGGCAGGCGGGGACCACCCGAGGAACCCGAGAGATTCCCCAAACCAGTAAGTCAAGTTTAAAAGTTAGATCCAGGCGCAGGTTAGCATCAAAGGAAAACCGTTTAAGGCTACTCTGGACTCTGGAGCCACGCGGAGTTTCATTAGCGAGCAACGAGCAGCCGAGATCGGTCGTGGACGAGATTGGCAAGAGATTCGTACCCGGATTCGATTGACTGAGGGATCCCACCGTGATCTTACGATGGGCTTGGTGGTAACCATTCGCCTGGGTCATCAACACGTAAAACTGTTCTTGCTAATGAAGCCCACTGTACTGGACAATCTCCTGCTAGGAATAGATTTCCTGGCATCAAAGCCACCATTAGCTGCAGAGGAGAAGTACTACAACTGGACTCAAGAGCTGAACTACCCGACGACTTGCGAAACGACAAGGAAACCATGGAAATTCCGGCGGGGGACGACGCACCGAGCGAGGAGTGCGTGGCTGATCCTTCCGGAACATTTAGGAGTAACTAGGATACCCTGGAGACACCCACAGTAAGGTCGAGACGACAGCAGCCTATACAGAACAAAAACCACCAAGAAGACACGACAGCAAGGGGAGCCCAACCTAGTTGAATCTCGGCCCTGCCCAGAGGAAACCCGACGGCCCAACAGCAGAATCTTTTCCGACAACGTCCAGGACCAGCTCCATCTCGATCGACCAGGAGGGTCCGATTTCGGAACCAAGTTGTGGAAAACACGCAGGAGTCTAGGTCCAACCAATCACCATCGACGGACTTTCGATGTGAGAAAAGTCTGGCCATCATCCATATCAGACCGGGCATGACAACGGCGCCAGAAGTGGTGGACCCGAGGTGGACCAAACTTGACATGTTCGACCATCTGAAGGGCGTATCTAATATCGCGGAACATCACATCATTATGAGGGATGATAAACCAATCAAGCAAAGATATTACCCAAAAAACCCAGCAATGCAAGCAGTTATTAATAAATAAGTTGACGAGCGTCAAAAAGCGCCCATAGTCGACAAGAAGACAAGGTATATCCGTATGTGCGTATACTATCGGCTATCGCGATCCATACCCGATGCGTACCCACTACCCAGAATCCATAATATTCTGGAGCGTCTACGAAACGCGCGGTTTATCTCAACGCTCAACCTTAAGAGTGGATACCGGCAATTCCCGGTTGCACCCGCCAGTCGCGAATATACCGCTTTTACCTTGCCGGGACGAGGCCTCTTCCATTGGAAAATGATGCCCTTCGATTACATTCGGCTCCAGTGACGTTCCAGAGAGCTCTCGATAGCGTCATCGGTCCGGAGATGAAACCTTCAGCATTTCCGGATTTAGACGACATTATCGTTATCGGTACGACCATCGACGAACTTATCGAAAACCTTCGCGAAGTCTTTAGGCGGCTTAGGCAAGCCAACCTGAAACTTAACCGGGACAAATGTAGAAAGAAAACTATTCCGTAATCGAAAAAAAATTCCTCGCGATCGTATGGGCCATTAGAAAAATGCGATACTACCTTCAGGGTATCGGTTCGAAGTCATGACTGACTATCTGGCGCTAAAATGGTTCAACTCAATTGACAACCCAACCGGCCGAATCGCAAGGTGGGCGCTCGAACTGCGACAATATCAGTTCGGCATTCATCTTCGACGCGGGAAATTTAACGTGATTAAGGACGCCCTTTCACGCCAACCTTTGGATATGGTGCGACAAGCCGACGTGGAGCCATCCCAGTGACCCAAGAGCCTGCGAAATTTCCGGTCGGCCGAATGTTAATTCGCCAAGTTGAGGAACCTTTCAGCGTAGTATGCGCGGATTTTATGGATCCCTTGCCGCGTTCTCGCCATGGAAATACCATGCTATTGGTATTTTTGGATGCACTTACTAAGTGGGTAGAATTGGTTCCGCTTTGGAAAGCAACCACACCCCATTTAGAGCGATCATTCCGGGACAGAATTTTAAGCCGCTTTGGTGTTCCCCAAACCTTTGTATGCGACAACGGGACACAGTTCACAAGACGGTCTTTTAAAACATTCTGTAAAAACCTTGGAATGGAACTTCAACACACATCTCAGACGCCGGTAATAACGACCCGCCGTGGGATCAGTTGTACTCCTCCGCCGTCAGGGGGATTCACAGCAAAACTTACGGTCAAATACGACGGGCCATAAAAGGTGCACAAGGTCCTATCTCCTAGTCTTTTTCAATTACAGATGCCCGGGAGTAGATGACATAAGCGATATAAAAGAATTCCACCACGACGACACCGACGACGACGAGCCACCTGATGTCACCGAGAAGGAGCCACGTCTTGAGTAATGGGGCCACTTGCAGGTAGTCGCGACTACCCAACGTCCCTCCCCACCAGGGGAAACTCAGTGGCAGGCCACCGAGTCTTAGAAAGACTAACCGTTTTTTTTATATATATGTAGCGAAAACATTGTTAGAAAACATTGTTAATAATATTAATACAAATGAGTTACATAGGAAGAAGATAAGTTTAGCTTAGCAGATCACACTTATAGGAATATCGATTGTTTAAGATAAACTAAGTATTCATTCCCCACAGCCCCATAAGTTTCAGGGACCCGCGGCGCCATGGGGCGGATACAACGGCCGGCGACAACGACGAATTCGAGGAGGAGGCCCTACAGCAATCCATAAGAGACCTCCTGACTGACCCCGTGGTGGCAACAGGGCGATATCATGCGATAGGCGAAAACCACCGGGCTCTCCATCGACGACGTGCTCGACCTCTGTGTCCCACCTGGAGAGCAATCTGGGAGCACCAGTGACCTGGACATCGAACCAGACGGCCGGTTCGGAAGCTACCGAAATCCGAGCCCGCCCAGACCCAGATCCAACACCGGTGAGATGCCCAGCGCCGCCGTGACGTCGATGCCCACTGACAGCCAACGCACCGCAGTGCGTTCCGGCACCGCCGTGCGACCCAACACCGACGAAGGGGAAACCGAGGCCCGGTCATCCGCCACAGCGACCAAGCCCACTGAGTCGGAAGTGCAGCCACCCATTGTCGCCACCTCCGAAATCATCGAGATTTCCGACTCCGACGACCGCAGCACGCCCCTGTGGAGGGACAAGTCACCCCGGACCAGGACTGTATGACAGCCCTCACACGATGGCTAGGAAGCAGATGCCGCCGTCGGGTGGCGCCGCCGTAGGAGTCCAGGCAGGCAGAGAGATCTGGGAAGAGGTGCCGTGCTGCGCCGTACGCGAGGTCGAGCCCCCAACAGCCGGTCCCAGATCCAGTTGCCGCCGCCGAGCAATCCAGTCGAGGAGCGAGTCGGAGCCAGTCACTTTGCCTGAGCCAACGCCAAGACGGGAAACATCCAGGCCACTCACCGACTAGGGAGGGTACCACGCCCATGCCCCCTCCATGGTAATAGACCCGGAGCAGTGGCAAGTGATAACACCCGGACAAGAGATCCCGGAAACACTCCGAGTCCGAGTCGAGTACGAATCGGAGCAGCCCCGGAGGAAAGACGTGCGACGCTGAAAAAAGGCGGGCGGAAAGGTGTATCGGCTACACCTGTCAAAAAGTGGACGCGTCACCATTCAACCGTACCCCACCCCGAAGGGGGTGGTTTCACATTTTTCTGCAACGGTGCTGTCTGTGAGTACTCCGGGCCTATGCGCAATAGTTTAAGCCATCAGTGTTCGCAGAGATTTCTCAGCAGGAGTAGCTGCGACGGTGCTGTCTGCGAGTACTTCGGGCCTGTGCGCAATAGTTCAAGCCATTAGTGTTAGCTGCGATCGTGCCGCCTGTGCGTATCCGGGCACAGTAACTAGACTTTTGTTATTTGTAGCGATCGCGATGCAGTGTTTTTTAAACGACAAGTCCTAAAAGATTGCGTTTTTAAACATAAATAGTATAACAAAAATATTATTCAGAACAAGAAAGGTAGCAAATTGCATAACTAAAATTCTATCCTTAGCTAATACAATAAAAAATATTTATAATAGATATATATAAATTCATGTTTATATTATTTTCTACAGTTTAAGATTTGTATACATTTACTACATGTAGAGTTTTACTTTTTGATATAGTTGTCCGATTTTTATGAAAAATAAAATAAAAATTTAAAATAATATAAAATGCTTTTATCTCAAAGTAAATAAAAATTTGTTAAAAACTGATACATTTATAAAATTTTCCATTTAATATAGTCGTCCTATTTTTATAAAATTAAATTAAAAATTATGAAATAAGATATGTTAAAAACAGCGAAGCAATAATTTTTTTCTACAAATTTACTGATTGGTTCTTTGGCAGCTATTTGAGTTGATATAGTTGACCGATTCGGCTTGTTTCCACTATAGTAGAAAAAGTGTATAGAAGGCTATCTGCAAAGAAGAAGAAAGGAGGAATGCAATCTTCGTTATAATAAATACAACTGAAATGTCGTCGGCTTGGCTTAATTCCTTTGGACTCTTATTTCTTATTATACCCTTGCAGGGTATTATAATTTCAGTCAGAAGTTTGCAACGCAGTGAAGGAGTCATCTCCGACCCTATAAAGTATATATTCTTGATCAGCATCAACAGCCGATTCGATCTAGCCATGTCCGTCTGTCCGTCTGTCCGTCTGTCCGTCTGTCTGTCTGTCTGTTCGTCTGTCCGTTTCTACGCAAACTAGTCCCTTAGATTTAAAGCTATCTAAATGAAACTTTGTAGATAGTCTTCTATATACTCTCACTCGGACATAAGTCGGAACGGGCCAGATCGGACGACTATATCATATAGCTGCCATACAAACGATCCGTGAATTTTTAGAAAAAAATTTTAATTTCACTGTTTTTGAACATATCTTAACCAACATTTGGTTATGAGCTTTATATATTATTTTAGATTTTAAGATTAAATTTCATAAAAATCGGATGACTATATCATATAGCTGCCATAGGAACGATCGGGAAATTTGTAGAAAAAAGAATTATAACTTTGTTAGTTTTCAACATAATTTCTTCAACTTTTAGATACTAGTATTTCATATTTTTTCAGAATTTTGTTGTAAATTTTATAAGAATCGGACGACTATATCAAATAGCTGCCATACAAACGGTCAATAAAAAATATGAAACTGTAAAAAATGTAAAACTGTAAAAAATGTAAAACTGTAAAATTGTATGAATATGAAAGTAATTCATATTATATTATATTGGGATCCATTAGAATTGATACAGTTGGAATCGGCAAGGGTATACAAACTTCGGCATGCCGAAGTTAGCTTCCTTTCTTGTTTTTATATTTGTATCTTTTACCAAAGAGTATAGAACTATACAGAAAGGACATGTCATACAAAAAAATGTACCCGCAATTTTACTGGGGAACTTGCATTACTCAATTCTTGATCGAATCTGGTCTCCCGGGATCGTCTTGCCGGCTTGGCTAAAGCTAAAGTGTAAGGAAGACTTTGGGTATCTTATTTTTTTGCCCTTTCTTGGAAGTTATTATAATTATAGTCGGAAGTTTGCAACGCAGTAAAGGAGCCGACTTCGAGCCTATAAGGTATATATTATAAAGTATGCATTGATCAGCGTCAACATCCGAGTCGATCTAGCCATGTCCGTCCGCCCGTCCTTTTGTCAGTCTGAGAGTCCGTCCATATGTCCGTCTGTCCAATTATACGCAAACTAGACCCTTAGTTTTTTATTTGTTTTCTTTTTAATGTTTTGTTTTTTTTTATATATATATATATTTTTTTTTTTTTTTTTTTTTTTTTTTTTTTTTTATATTTATTATTTTTTTGTATTATTTATTTTTTTTTTTGTTTTATTTTTTCTTTTTATTTTTTTTATGTTTATGCGTTTGTTATGTTAATGTTTTTTATTAAAAAAAAAGATAATCAAAAAGCTTTAACGCGCTATACACTTAAAATATATTTTAAATTAGTTAGTAACGATTCAAAATTATATTATTATATAGCTAGGAAATGGTTTTTAAATTTTAAAGATTCTGTTATTAAAAAAAAAATAACAGTTATTAAAAAAAAACACACAAAACTTAAAACCGCATTTGCGAGAGATCGATCACCCTTTGACATTGCTAACCAACGCATTAACCAGCACGACCATAGATCGAGTTAAAATGCAAGTTGGAGAAACCTTTTGACTTTCAAAGTTGTTTGTCTCTCGCTTTAGCACAATCAAAATTGAAATTTCGTTCAAAATTTGCTAACGGGCTTGTACACACATACACACAAACGCCACTTACACTTATACACAATAAATGAAAGCTAAAAATAGAACAAATACCTGTCTCCCCTTTTCCCCTTCCCTACTAACGTAGGGCAGGCAAAGCATAGCAGATACACTCTCTATATATTTCTATACTCTTTGGTTCTACTAAGTTGAAAGTGACGTAGACTTCAGAGTAATCTGGGATTTTATATTAATAAATACAATAATTGCTCAGATGAAAT
>VNJS01008348.1:0-14461 GCA_008042575.1 Drosophila watanabei
CTCGGCGAAGCGAGCGCTGTTGTAGCGCCCGTCGTACCCGAAGACAACGCCCCGCTCGGCCCAGTCCTCGTGATTCGGATACTGCTCCTTTAGGTACTCGCAGAGCCCTTGAGCCGTCCTGCAAAGAGTTGAGTTCAGTTAGGAGCCACGCCCCAAGAGGATGCTCATAGAGACACACTTACTGGATGACAACTAGCTCGTTCATAGAATCAAAGCCCGCCCGCATCGTGGCTCGCAGGCCCGCCGTTCCAAACTGGATCCGATTGCACAGTCTCTTGCGCAGCCTGTTCACGGAATATGTTTAGCAAGCTGCAGGCGGATTATTTTCAAGATTAGCTAGCTTACGTATCCCAGTCCTTGGCACGGACGGCGTCCATTATCTGGCAAACTGTGCTGGGGCACTTGTCCCATCGGACCCATTTGCGGATCTGGTCATCCAGCTCCTTATCGCCCGAAAGGGGCATGTTCCTGATCTCGCACAAAATCTGACCCAATGGCTGACACATGGTGGCTTAGTGTTTTTGACCTAAAGATCGCGTATTGCAGAAAATGCGTTTATTTTTTCGAATTTAGAATGTAGATTTAGAGCCGAACAAAAATAGGCAAAATGGGAAGGGCAGTCAACTGCTGATTTTTGACAATGATGTCAGAGTCCGGCGGCAAACGAGGAAAAACTCGACACGAAACTGAGCTGCTGCTATTGGAGCGTTGAGCGGCAATTGACAATCGACTGCTGGGGGCAATTTACGGATTGATAACGTCGTGTGGTGGCCACATATACACAAGCAAATTTTTAACAAAAACGCCCGGAAAGCTGCGTGTTAGAGATGACAAAATTAATAATGGACCGTGGCGATAGTCACTATCATGGGGAGCAATATGGAAGTAGAGAAAAATTAACGTAAAATTGACAAAAATTAATTAATTAATTTTAAATTAATGGGACTTAATTATGTATTTTTTATATACTTTGACTCATAAAACAAGTAATGGTATTTTTGAAAGCATTACATTTTAAAAAATCAACGGTTTGACATAAGTAATATTTATTTCAACAACTAAAATTGAAACATTGATATACTTTTTGATTTTAAAATTGAATTTTAAGATTTTGAAAAATTTTAAACTTTAAATTCAGTTAGATTTTAAAAGTTTTAACACAAAAAAATCTTTAAATTTGAATTATCGAAAAAGTTGGCATATATAATTATCGAATTAAAAAATACGAATGTTTCAGGATGTGTCCATTAAATAATAACAAAATTTTTAACAACATTTTTAAAGAAATTTCACCCAATTTTTCACAATTTTATTTAGATTTCTTAATAAAATGTTCAAAAATTAGTAAAAATGTCAATTTCAATATGCAGATTTGTAAACCAACACAAATAATTTCTTCAAGTTGAAATGTCATATATATCTATTAATATAAATTTATTTGTACTTTTTTTTTAAATATTGTTTCTAGTGAGTTATCGGTATATCGATGAATTTTTAACATCGAAAGTCTTTTTGAATAATGTAGATATTTAAAAACCCATTCTTAAATTCCTTCATTATTATTAAAATTAGTTAATTTGTACTTAACAAATCCCAAATAACTTAAAATTATTTTATATATTTTCAATGTTTAGTCAGATCCATTGGTATTAGCCAACACTGGTTTAATCTCATCCCTGTTAGAGTTTTTGCGACCAGACGCGAAACTAAAAGAAAAAAACATTCGACTTCGCTGCCTAATTTGTATTATCAAACCAAAAAATGGCCGATGTGTTGGACATAGACAATGCCGAGGAGTTTGAGGTGGACGAGGATGGCGACCGTAAGTGAATGTCACAAAAAGTTTTGCCTTTAAACCGGTCTCATGCTTTCTTTTCTCTCCCACGCCGCAACCCTGCTCCGTGCACCCTACACCGCACACAGAGGGCATAGTACGCCTGAAGGAGAAGGCGAAGCATCGCAAGGGCCGCGGTTTCGGCAGCGACAGCAACACGCGCGAAGCCATCCACAGCTACGAGCGGGTGCGCAACGAGGACGACGATGAGCTGGAGCCAGGACCACAGCGCTCCGTGGAGGGCTGGATTCTGTTCGTGACCTCCATCCACGAGGAGGCGCAGGAGGACGAGATCCAGGAGAAGTTCTGCGACTACGGCGAGATCAAGAATATCCACCTCAACCTGGACCGCCGAACGGGCTTCTCCAAGGGCTATGCCCTCGTGGAGTACGAGACCCACAAACAGGCGCTCGCCGCCAAGGAGGCGTTGAACGGGGCAGAGATAATGGGACAGACCATCCAGGTGGATTGGTGCTTCGTGAAGGGACCCAAGCGGGTGAAGAAGTCCGAGAAGCGCCGCAGATAGATGACTCCCGGCCAAACGAATACATTTTTAATTAGTTTAATGCATAGGCAACCGTACAAAGTCTATTTGAAATGAAATAAAGGATACTAAGAACTTACAAACTATATTTTTGTACAATCTATTGGTTACAAATTGTATAAAATAGCTGTTTACACACATCTGCATGTAATGGACACACGGGGCTACTACTTCATCTTCTTCTGGTGCAGGAGATGCTTCCTGAGGGCCTGCTGCTTGTCCTTGAAACTCTTCTTAACCTTGGAACGCGCCTTGTGCCGCAACATGCCAAAGTTCTTGGTCTTGCGCTTCTCGCGATTCGTCTTCGAGCAGTGCTCGTTCACACGCCCGTCCTTCCAGCCGAAGCGCTCTCGGTCCTGCCGGCCCGCCTGCACAGTCTCCAGGCGCGACTCCTTGTCGTGCTTCCGCTTCTTGTAGATCATCTCGATGCTGTTCAGCTTGACAAACTCGGCGCGATCCTGCTCCAGCGGCCGCTTGCGGGCACTGGTCACCGTCTTCTTCAGATTGGCGGCATTGATGCGCTTGAAATCTTCGTCCGTGAAGATGCGGGTGAGGGCCAGCTCTTGGGCAGCTTCCTTTTGGTTGAGGATCTTCACATCCTTCTTCTGCTTCTTCGCTTTAACGGACTCCTCTCCACTCTCCACGCCCTCGTCTGAGTTTTCTCCATCCTCCTCTTCCTCCTCACTGTTGTCCTCGTCCTCATCCTCGTCGTCGTCATCTTCATCGTCGTCCTCTTTATTGTCATCCTCATCGGCACCGCCTCCCTCGCCATCGCTGTGCGTGACATTGACCCACTCCCCGTCGTTGGAGTCGGTGTCTTCGTCGCTGTCGATGTCAATGGTCTTGGAGTCCTTGAGCAGGGCCTCGGCGCCGAGCACTGTGTCATGAACTTCGCGGTCTCCGTAGGCACGAACCTTACGCTCGGCCTGGGCCTCGGTCTGCCTGCCACGGTCCTTCTTGTGCAGCAACTTCGGCAGCTGTTCCCGGTAGAGTGTGATCAGCGACCGGGCGGCCATCATGACGGACTTCTCTTTGTACGTCTTGTACATGGCCAGGTCCTGGAGCAGGTCCTCGCCCATGGCCAGCGGACAGCGCATACAGATCTCACGCGTGGCATTCAGGCCTATGGCCATCACATCGCTGGAGTTTCGCTCCGTGATGAAGTTATTGGCGATTGTCTTCAGAATGGGCTCAATGATGTCGCCGGGCACCAGTTCGTGGGACGCCTGGGCGGCGAACTGGAGCACGCGGGTCACCTGCCTCTGGTGGGGCTGCAGGAAGCGCGTTATGTACGGATAGAACCCGAACAGAAACAGATCGTGGATGCCAATCAGGCGAGAAATGACGTCCAGGTGCATCAGCTTGACCTCGAACCGCTCGTTGCTGGCCTGCAGCTGCTTGAAGAGGCCCTCGGCCATGCCCTGCGGATTGTGGACCAGGTGAATGCCCGAGAAATTGAATGCTGGGGCATTCTTCTTCTTCTTTTGTGCCTTCACAGCCTGTTTCTTGATCTGCGCGAGCTGCTTCTGGCGCTTCTTTGTCTTCTTGTTGACCCGATTGGCCATCAGAGCTCCCTTCAGGTCTATCTCATTCTCGCTATCCGAATCCGAGTCCTCATCCTCCTCGTCGTGCCCAAGGAAGAACTTCAGGGAGGTGACCAGAACCTTGGTGACCTTGGAGAAGCAGCCAACGGTGGCAATAACGTTCACCGTCTTCGTATCATTCCAGATGTTCTTTTTGTACAGCTCGATCATGATATCGGCGGACATCTTGGCGGCCTTGGGATTGGCGTCCTTGAGCATGGAGTACATAAAGGCTTGCAGGCTCTGTAAGGTTACAGAATTTAAATTAATTAATCGTCACGCAAGACTTATAAATTAAGTTTTACCGAATTAAGCTTCATGTCCTTGTGCTTGGCGTTCATGTTCTTTATGTCGGTCACGATGTGCGTCTGCAGGAAGGTGCGCAGATTCTTGTCCGGACATCGCAGCAGTTGAAAGAAGAGCTCCAGAATGTCCAGGGCCGGCACCAAGTTCTTGTTCCTCAACAGGATCAGAGCCTTGACAAAGCAATTCCTCATGGCCGGATCCAGCACGGTGGCGTAGTTCTTTAGCAGATCGGACAGGCGCTTGGGAAACTGCTCGCACACCACCGGATAGCACTGGGCCACCTGGGCAATGAACATGACGATGTCGTCCAGGGATTTGTTCTCCTCGCTGGGATTGAGGGCGAAGACCTCCAGCAGGCTGAGGAAGTGCTGATACTGGATGTGAAACTCATCGCTGTACGACTCGGGATCCCGCTTGATCAGGTTCTGCAGCTGCGGCAGGTTCTCCGGCAGCTGGTTGTTGTTGGGCCGCACCATAGTGAGCCGTGGAATTTAAATAAAATCAACTACGATCTATTCCAACCACGTTCGAGGGAAATAAAGTGCACGTGTGGTGTGTGACCAATGGCCGATGTGGTGGAAATACCTCAATAAACTCTTTGATTACAATATGCACACAAGACGTACATTTTTTAAATATACCTGAACGGGCTTGGTTTTCACTTCAGTTAAGGAAACCAGAATGATTTAAAAAGTAAAAACAATTGTTAGATTTTAGAAATCCCGAAGGTGTTCAAAGGTAAGGTAACATTAACCGCGCAGTGTTGCACAAACAGCTGTTGGCGCTGCGCTTTGGGCGTTTTCCAGCACCCACAACGGCAACTACCAACGAAGACTTAATTTTCTCTCTTTCGCCTGACGACAAAATGATGGAACTGCACTCCAATGACGTTGACCTGGAGGACGGCGAGGTAACCAATCGGTACCAATTGAACCAATGGTAATCCACCTTCGGTGCCGATTTCAGCTCTCGAACAGCGACGATGATGGCGTTTATACGCCGCTGCAGCGTCCCGCAGGTGCCGAAAAAGTAACCAGCCCCCTCACCACCTGCCACCAGATCCAGACTGCGCTGGAGGACGAGTCCCAAACCAACAGTGACTCTTCCTCGGCCGAGTCCTCCGAGGACGGATGCATTAAGAAGATACGCACGGACTCCACCGAAGGCGGCAGCCACAAGAAGCGGAAAAAGCGCATCCAGCGGACGGTAATGCGGCGAGTGCCGCCCAATGACGCCGAGATGCAGCCCAATCGGACCCGCTTCAAGAAGTACAACGTGTGGACGGCAGCGCTGCAGGAGGATGCCCTTAGCGAGAACATGCGTGGCTGCGACGTCACAAGGAGTGGCAGGGATCGGAATGTAGAGAACTACGATTTTTCTCTTCGGTTCCGGCTCAACGGGGAGAACACTCTGAAGCGCCGGCTCTCCAACTCATCCGACGACGGTGGGGAGTCATCGCAACCGGCTCACAAGCGAGGGCGCCCCTCCAGTCGCCCCACGCACGAGTATCCACAACGCGGGGCGGTAAAGAGCCGCCTGGGTCACAGGTCACGGCGCGGCACATCGTCGGCCAGCGGGTCCTCGGACTCTGGCGAGGCGAGGCACATCTTGGATCTAAAAGATGTGGCCGGACGTGACCCCTCGGATGTGGCCACTGAGATGGCCAGCAAACTTTACGAGGAAAAAGATGAATTGCTGGGTGAGTTGCATTTGAGTTAAATGCGGCTCTAGTTTGGTATAATCTTATTAATTTTCTTGCCAGTTCGGGTGGTGGAAGTGCTTGGCATTGATTTGCCCCTGGAATTGTATAAAGAGACTCAGCGCATCGAAGCCGATGGCGGCATGATGATCAAAGTGAGTTGCGCGGCACATGAGAAGCTCTTTTTCTATATTCGGTTATCTATAATTTCACAGAATGGCAAGCGGAGACGTACACCGGGCGGTGTATTTTTGTTCCTGCTAAAGCACCACAACAGTATCTCGCAGGAGCAGCAAAAGTCAATTTTCAACGAAGACCGCCAAAGCCTGAACAAGTCGCGAAAGCAGATTGAAACACTGATGCGGGACCGGAAGGTGGAGGAGCTAAAGAAGTGCCTGAGCAAGCAGAGCACCGAACTGCCTGCGCTAAGCCATCGAAAGGAACACTATTTGCAGGGCGACAAGCTGAGTGCCGAGAGCCAGCCCGGCAACTGTAAGATTGTGAGCGTTGGAAATTCTTCTGTTACTAATGGCTCGTCCCCCTCAATAGTGTCGAATCCACCGCCATCGCCTGTCGGAGCTGGGCAAGAGCAGGACAGCCCCGAGTACAAGACGCACGAGATCAACATTAACCTCGTGGACAACTCGGATTTACCATCTACATCGAAGGCTGCGGCAGCGGCTCAAGGAGCCGCGGAACTAAAGGAACTTGTTAGCTACGACGACGACTTTCTGGATGTGAATTGCGGGGAGATGGACTTCTTCTAGGCCAACGCCAAGCGCTGTGCCCCCTTTTATACCACACACACACACACACACGCATAGTTAGACCCATATTTGTACAATTAAATAAATGCCTAGCGAATTAAGAGTCTGATAATGTAACGAACAAATTATAAACAAAAGCAGGCGTTAGGGTGTTCTGGTGTCGACCGCTTGGCAGCTCTGGTCATCGATTGTTTGGCAACCGTCAGTGTTTTTCAGCACTAAACTGGGTACACTGACATTGCAAGCGGAGACGCCGCGCTAAATATTTTTTGTTGTGCTCGTAAACGGTCCAAAAAACGCAAAAGTTTATTGTTTTTAAGTGCTCTTGAGTCCGCAAATGCTTTGTTGACTGCGCAACGCCGCAAGGATTGAAAACAACAGTAATGCGAAAGACCCGCTCGCAGACGGCTCGCACGCAGGCGGAAAATGCCGCTACTTCTACGGGGCCCGGACAGCAATCAGCCGCGTTGGTGCCGACAGCAGTGAACACCTTTGATGCGGGCAAATACAAGGTGCGTTTTCCCTTCTCCCTTTAATTCATCAGTTAGGCATATAAAAAAATTTTCCTTAAATATGGGTTGATTGATAAGCAGAGTGACCGCAGGAAAAACAGTGTGACCTGTGGCCGCGGGGCGAGGGCAACCGTGAGAAAAATAGAAGCCCGCGATCGTTTTGCAACACTGCAATCCGCCATATTTCTTCAGACCGTGCGGACAAAACAAAATTTGTGGACAAAAAAAAAGGCATTTGTGCGTTCGCTTGTTCTACGGGTCTGTCGAAAAAAAACCCTGTCTTCTCGCGCAAACTAGTCGTCCTTCTTCACTTTGCCTGTTAGCCGGTGTAATTAGCCATTAGAAGCGGATTAGTACCCCGAAAGGAAGCACTTTCCTTAAACGCCATGTTTGCCCAGCTAGGTAATGATTTGGTGGCATGCGACGGATTCGCTCCCGTTTGGTGGTGCCTGACAGAAGCATAATTTGCGAAGACAAAAATTTTCGCAGGCTGTCAGAGATCATAGCGATTGTAAGGTGGAAGCTCGATCCTGCAGGACGGACGTTTAGAACGCCGGACGCCCTTTCGAAGAGTGTACAATGTACATACACACGCGTCGCGTACAAATGTGCGAAAACGCGTACTTGCACGGTGTTTTCGCACACATTTGAGTAAGCGCGCTCGTACTTGTGTGCATGTGTTGTGTGTGTGTGTGTGTGTGTCAGTGGGCGCTTGGTGTGAAGTCCCGCTATTCCGAAACTGACAACCAACCGATTTTCAATTGTTTCTCCGCCATCTTTTTGCAGGAATGTGAGCAAATGGTGCAGATGCTACGTGTGGTAGAGCTGCAAAAAATCTTGTCGTTTCTGAACATCTCCTTCGCTGGACGAAAAACCGATCTGCAGAGCCGAATTCTGGCCTTTCTGCGAACCAACTTGGATCTGCTCGCCCCGAAGGTTCAGGAAGTCTACGCCCAGTCCGTGCAAGAGCAATCCGCCACCCTGCAGTACATAGACCCAACCAGGATGTACTCGCACATCCAGCTGCCGCCCGCCGTGCAGCAGAACCAGATGGGGCTGGTGGGCGGCGGGCCCGGCGGCCAGGTGCCGGGCGGCCAAATGCCCGTCGTCGGCGGGGCGCCCTTCCTACCCACACACAGCATTAACAACACGCTGCCCATCCATCCGGACGTGCGGCTGAAAAAGCTCGCCTTCTACGACGTCCTCGGCACACTGATCAAGCCATCCACGCTGGTACCCCGCAACACGCAAAGGGTTCAGGAGGTCCCCTTCTACTTCACCCTTACGCCACAGCAAGCTACGGAAATAGCTTCGAATCGGGACATTCGCAACAGCTCAAAAGTCGAGCACGCCATCCAGGTGCAACTGCGCTTCTGCTTGGTCGAGACGTCGTGCGATCAGGAAGACTGCTTCCCGCCTAACGTAAATGTGAAGGTCAACAATAAGCTGTGCCAGCTGCCTGTGAGTATTTAAGCTAAACATAGAGCTACCCAGTGTAACATTAATCTCCTGTTTCCTGTTTCCCCAGAACGTCATTCCTACAAACCGACCAAATGTGGAGCCAAAGCGCCCGCCTCGGCCCGTCAACGTCACCTCCAACGTGAAGCTGTCGCCGACCGTCACGAACACCATCATGGTGCAGTGGTGCCCGGACTACACGCGCAGCTACTGTCTAGCCGTTTACCTGGTGAAGAAGCTCACCTCAGCACAGCTCCTGCAGCGCATGAAGACAAAGGGTGTCAAGCCAGTGGACTACACCCGGGCCTTGAGTAGGTTTCCTTATCCCGAATTGTGCAAGATGGAATGCTAATTAATGATCCTTCTGCCATACCCACAGTCAAGGAGAAGCTGACGGAAGATGCAGACTGCGAGATAGCCACAACCATGCTTAAGGTGTCCCTCAACTGCCCGTTGGGCAAGATGAAGATGCTGCTGCCGTGCCGGGCCTCCACCTGCTCGCACCTGCAGTGCTTCGACGCAAGTTTATACCTGCAAATGAACGAGCGCAAGCCCACCTGGAACTGTCCCGTCTGCGACAAGCCGGCCATTTACGACAACTTGGTCATAGATGGGTAAGGACGTTGCTCGCTTAGCCACTTGACAGTGCTGATACCATTTCCTTCCATTTCCAGCTATTTCCAGGAGGTGCTGAACTCCACACTGCTCAAGAGCGATGACACAGAGATCCAGCTGCACCAGGATGGATCCTGGAGCACACCAGGGTTAAGGAGCGAGGCGCAGATCCTAGACACTCCATCGAAGCCTGTACAGAAAGTTGAGGTCATATCGGACGATATAGGTGAGAGTCAATTCGACCATTTGTGTATTTGGACATTAATTAGATAACGCTTTCGTTTCAGAACTCATCACAGACGATGCCAAGCCAGTGAAGAGGCACTTGTCCCCGGCACCGGACGAACAGCCAACGTCCACGTCAAACAGTGAAACTGTGAGTCCTTTGCTTAGAAGTGCTTGCCTACATTTACTTATAACACTTGATAATCGATGCAACAGGTTGATCTGACGTTGAGCGATTCCGACGACGACATGCCGCTGGCCAAGCGTCGTCCACCTGCAAAGCAAGCCGTCGCCAGTTCCACGTCGAACGGCAGCGCTGGCGGCCAACGTGCCTATACGCCGGCACAGCAGCCCCAGCAATCTGGTACGTTGGATCCATTTTTGTAATAAGTAAACCAATCGTAAAACTGTATAGCCAAGAATCCTTTATATATATATTAATTTATATATATATATGTTCATTACAAAGTGCTGATTGTAGACCTTAGGTTAACGTAGATTAAGGAACCATGCACACATCCCACGCACTCACACAGACTCACACGCGCACACTCCCCACACTCATGAAGCAGTGAACTGAATTCCCCCTTCCAGGTCATCGTTACAAGGGTTTTAATGCTACAAAATACTTTTATTTCAAATCGAAATGGTTCTATTTTCATGTAATTTTATATTTAAGTGATTCTCACATTGAAAGCAAGGTTCTACTAGATAAGATTCCCTTGACACTGGATTAGGAAAGGCTGTAAGGCAAAGGGACTTGCTACAAATCCGTTTTAATTATCATTTCCCCATTGCACATTCTGTGTTTTCGAATCTTCTTAGCTGCTATTCGGTTTTTATTGCAATTACCCAGTAAAACATAAGTTTTATTGATGCTTTCTCCAGCCACGACTTTTCTAGACTAAGTAGACAAAGAGTTCGCTTGCAGGGCCTTGATTTTATTATTGTCTCCGCTTTCTTTGCTTGCATTGTAGATGTGAATGTTTTCAAGGCACCAAAGAATCCGCAATCTCTTTACATACCTCTTGATAGGCAGTATTTGGACAAATGGCTTCGATCACGGTAGGTTTTGTGACATCTGAAGATCAGGAAAGGGCAGGTGCCCGCAGCCTCATGCTATAATACCCGTACATTCTTGCAGAAAGCCCAAGGCAGACAGCTGCAGACGCCCCAAGGTGGGATGAGCAGCAGCAGCGGCTGGCACTTTGGTTGACTCCAACCAGCCAGAATTTTTGTCACACGTTGTGTTCCTCTGATGTTCCTTTTTGTTTTATGATTGTCAACGATTATTATTCTCCAGTCTATGCCATGCCATGTACCCATGTATTTATGTGAAAATGCTAATAAATCAAAGTAGCTCATTAGTGAAGGCATATTTATTTCTCTTTTGGATTGCTGTTGATGTGTTAATGATGATTATTATTGAACTAACTGAAGTAACTTGTGCATTTCTTTGTCTTTTCTCTTTCTCCCTCTTCTCTTCTTCCCCTGCTCTCTTTGTGTGTCCTGTTTAACTCAATGCTGCTGCCCTGCCGCGGATGAAACTCCTGCCAGAGTCCCCAGACCTGCAGCAGGCCCGACACCAGTCGCCGTCAGAGATGCAGCAAGCCTTAGACCAGCAGCTGCAACTGCAGCAGCAGCAGTAGCTTGAACAGCCGGGAACGGCAGCAGCCGTTCATGCCTCCCTCCTGGAATCTCTGGCTGCTGCGGTGGCGGATCAAAAGCATTTCCAACTGTTGGATCTGGCTGCGGTTGCGGCTGCTGCAGCTGCCACGGCCTCCGCGTCCTCCTCCGGCCAGAGCCAGAATGCCGGTCCCTAGGCAGGACCACCGCATCCCACATCCTACCACGCATCCATCGCACATCTCACAGCCCGCACTTTGCTCTCATTGCCATCAAGTCTTTGATTTCGTTAACCTAACCCCCTGCTTCCGTTATCGTTCGCTCCTCTTCTCACCTCAGAGGCTATTGCTAGCTGCTGGCGTTCCATCACACTCGCTTCACACGCTTTCAATCGCGATCGATCGCAAACAACCAACTGATGCTACGTAACTCTTGTGTGTTGTTCCAGGACGCAGGCAGAACAGACAGGCTTTATAGGAGTGGTGGGTCCAGGTCCAGGTCCCGGTCCCTCCCAGTGACCACTGTCGTGTCCAGTGTCCCCGCGGCAGGCACAGATTGGCCAGATCATTGCCACTGCCGCTCCCTCTCAGTTGCCTTGCCCACAACTACTTTGTACATGTCTTGTGCTTGTCACTTTTGTGTCGTCTCGAGTATTTATGTTACGATTTCCCCAGGGGTTTCTCCGGAAAGAACCGAAACCACAAGCAACCCAACACACACACACAACAAACAAACCCACAAAGATGCGAAATAAGTGAAGTAATTTTAGGAAGAACTGTACCAACTAGCACCAGCATTCATTAGCAATTAACAATAGGAAATGCAATTAATTTATTTCTCTTTCGCAATCGCAGCGGGCAGTTGCAAGAAGCCAAGCCGCCCGTTAAATATTACCCGCCCTACGCACTAACATTATTATTAAGCGTACATACCTAGACCGGATGTTAGCCTTAAGTCCTGCCAATGCAAACTGGGTGTGTTTCGTACTCCTAAAGCGGAACGAAGCGATGCGATGCGAGAGAGGAGTGTTCACCCCGCACCGACATTTAATTTAATTAAGTTATTATTATTTAACTGAATACGGAGCCCAGAATATGGAGTAGTAGTTGGATGTTGTTGACATATTCCATTAAAAATCAGCAAGAGCCCGAGTTTTTATTGAGAATGCAAACCAACTGGAAACTGTGGACGGACTAATATATAAATATATAAAAATATAGATATCAAGCAAGGGAAGCTCTGTTATTTAAGCTCAAACCGTGTCACGGATTTATAAATTATGTTTTAAGACCGCTTAGTAGAGAGAACTTGATGATTTTCCTGATTTTGTTTAATGCCAAAACCCATATTCCCCTTGATCGGACGAACAAAACTGAAATCAATGTACAAGGAGGAACGAGATGTGTGTGTACTCTAACTATATATTAATATAATTATTATTATAATTAAACAATTTTCAACCAAGGGCCTGCTGTGTTGTTGTTTTCATTGGGGGTCACTTCCTTCAGTTGTGTTAAGTTTATAAACTTTTGATTTTTGGCATCCTGTTTTTAATTGAGCCCCCCCGAACCCTTTTCTTTACTTGCAGACGAAAAGGAAGGTGTTGTTGCGGCTAAGAACAAAGAGGATTCCGTAATCGATCTTCTTGATTCGCCCTAGCCCAGCCGGCCCTTGCCGACGCCCCCGTCGCCGCAGCTCTCGTTAATAGAGAGAGTCTCCTCCTCCTCCACTGTGGGCGATCCCAAAGAATTAGACTTGTAACTTAGTTTGCAACACAATTCGTTGAGTATCTTGTAGCAACATAAGTCTGTTACACGTTCAAGTAGTATTCGTTAAGCTAGAAAAACCCCAATTAAGCGAATCCATAGACGTAAGCACCTGCACCGAATAAAGTTGCAAAGCTGAAACCGTCGCTGTCTTTTTTGAAATTTCCCGCGCTTCGGCAACTGTCAGTTGGTGGGAAGATTGCCACGAGTTGGCAGCCCCGTGCTCTCGTACTTTTACTTTGGCTGGCCATGGGCGCCTCCATAAAATATTTCTGTGGGAGAACTTCTAGCAACGAAAAGTAACGATTTTTGGAATTTGCTAGTAATACCTTCAAATTTCCATGTCACATTAAAGGTAACTCAATAGTTACCTATTAAGAGGTGTGCATTTTTAAGGTAGAAGTCACTTATATTCAATCTCCCCTTTGCTGCGCCCATGCTAATGGCTGCTGGTTGACCTTGATCGCCATTCTTTTCTTGAATTCTTTCGGAGAATGTCGTCGTCGAAGCCAACGCTGTACTACGCCCTGTTCAGCCCTCCGGCCAGAGCCTGCATCCTCACCGCCAAGCTAATTGGCCTGGATCTGGAGCTCAAGTAAGTGGGAATCAACGTGGCGGCCACTTTATCTGCATTTATGTTTTAACCGCCAGACCCGTTGACTTTGCCAAGAAGGAGCACTTGAGCGAGGAGTTCATCAAGGTACATATGTGGCAAGGATGCTCTTTTGATCCGTATACTAATCTTATATTTTTTACAGCTCAATCCCCAGCACCAGATTCCCGTTTTTGTGGACACCGATGGCGAGGTCTATGTGGACAGCCACGCCATCGTGTGCTTCCTGGTGGCCAAGTACGCCCCGAACGACCAGCTGTATCCAAAGGATTTGAAGAGGAGAGCCCACATCGACCATCGCATGCATTACGAGAACGGCGTCCTCTTCCAGGTTATCAAAGACATTGTGGCGCGGAATATCTACGGCGGCGAGGGTGAGTTTAATGAGCGATCGCTGACCCTCTGCCACAATGCCTACGCCAACCTGGAGCACTTCCTCAAGAACGGCACCTTTGTGGTGGGCAACGAGCTGAGCGTGGCCGATGTCTCCATCCACACGACGCTCGTTACCTTGGACTTGCTCATTCCGGTGGAGCGGGAGAAGTACCCGCAGATCAGAGCCTGGATGGAGCGCATGGAGAAGCTGCTGCCGGAGAACGAGGAGATCAACATGCAGGGTGCCAGGGCACTGAAGACCCGCATCCAGAACTGCATGGCCGAGAATAGGGCCAAGTAAGGGAATGGATCCAGCCTTCTCCAACGTTTTATTACTTTGAATCCCGAAAAATAAAGTCCCATTAATTCGGTAAAAGTTTTTAAAACTCAAATTCGTTTTCTGCACTTTTTATTGGTAATTTGTTAGGCTAATTGGCTTAAATTCTTGCTACTTTATATATATATTAGATGTATTCTCGAGTGTCTTTTTGATTTGGAAGTCCAGTGTACAATAATTGTAGTAGATTAGTGAGAGTTC
>VNJS01008352.1:0-28077 GCA_008042575.1 Drosophila watanabei
GCATATTGATTACCGAGTACTGAATCCACAGCACAGGCATGCATACATAATCCATTTAATACGATATATATATACATATATCACTTGTATTTTACTATTGTGTATCGATACCACAGCAAGCGAACAGTTTTATGTATGTACAATATCTAAATGTATAACTGTATACTAAATATGCAGAGATATTCGAATAAATATTAGTTTATATTACAATTATTCGTTGGTTTTTAATTTTTAATTTAATGTGAATTCATTTATTACTCTTCTAGGTGATGGAAATGTTGCGTTTTGGAAAAGAATAAGATGATTTTGGTGACTTATGAGCTATTTAATGTGGTCGATGAAAGAATCGATTTATATAGTTTAGAATATAGTCAGAAAGGCCCTAAGAATAATGATGATACAACGCTTTGTTCGCACCAAGTGGACTTAAACTCAGGTTTATAAAGGAAATAAAGGCTAATATATATAAAACTTTGTTCTTGTTCACTGATGGGTCTTTTCTAAAATCGTTTTCAAGCATTTAGCGTGATCCTTGCTCCTTTATATCGTTTCTAAGTTCCTTTACGAACATTTTGCGTAAGTTTCTTTTTATTTTTGCCTTTAGGAAAACATAATGGTAATAAAAACACAATTCCAGTGTTGAAATCGCCACAGAAACCCTCGACGCCCAGCAAAGCTGGGGATTACTTATAAGTTATTTGTTTTCCTTTTTCTTAATTCTGTAAATAAAATGTTCACGCATTTTAATGAATGAGTAATCAGTAAGCACAAATCCAATGTGACCCCAAGTGCATTGAAGCATTTAATGCCAGGGAACTCCCCGTAAGAAAAGCACCCGCCGAGCTCGCGTGTGTGATATTTGTATTTTTACGATTTTATATGAAATTTATTTTATTTGAAACATTTTTTTTTTCGTTTTTCTTAATGCATTTTTCTGGCGAACTTAGGCCTTCCAGTTGGACCAGGTGCGGATCTCGTTCCAGATGTTGGTGCCGGGGCACTCGGTGGAGCCGACCTGGCGATGGCCGTACAGGATGTAGCCGGAAACGATCTGGCCGCGGGACACGGCGTCGGCGAGCAGACCCTTGGCAGCGGTGATCTGGCCGGCGGTGATCTTGTCGGAGTTGTAGTTACCCAGGAAGGAGATGCCAATGGACTTGGAGTTCCAGTTGGTGGCATGGGCTCCCAGCACGTTCCAGCCACGGCCCTCGTACACGTTGCCATCGCCGCCGATGAGGAAGTTGTAGCCGATATCGGCCCAGCCCAGAGAGTCCATGTGGTAGGCCTGGATGTTCTTCAGCTGGGTGATGCAGGCGGCCTTGGTGGAGCAGTAGTTGCCGGCGGTGTGGTGGATCACGGCATAGCTCAGCTTGCTGGCCAGGGTGGACTTGCTCTTGGCGGCACGACCGCCCCACTCCGACTTGGAGATGATGGTCACGCCGAGGACGGCCTGGGCGCAGAAGAGTACGGCCAGAAGGACGAGAACTTTGTTTGCCATGGTTGCGGATCGATTGTGTGCCCAGTAGCGGGATCGGAGCCTTATATAGTCGCAAACTCGGCTTATCGCCGCCTGACAGCCGACGGACGATCCAGGCGTGTGCTTCCATCTGATACGGCGGGGACTATCTGGTGGCCAGATCCCGATACGGCGATGACGACGGGGCCCAATCACACTTCTAATCAGGCCAAGTGGCATTAATTAATTTGTCTAAAATACCCGCCCCTTATTACCCCCAAGCTGTTTATATATTTTGTACCAAAGAAGACCTATCAAAACATTGTCAATATATCTGTCGGAGAGGAATTTCCAGTTCTTTTGAGTAGCTTTGACTGTATTATCATCTGAAAGCCACTTTTAAGACTTCGCTGACGGGCTTTTATGGCAAATAAAACAATAATAATTCCTTGTACTTCATGACTAAAAGTTGCAATACTTTATCTTTAATGAATTTTAAAATTAGTACCTATTGTAAGGAAATTTAAATCTAAGCTTTAATTATAGTAAACAATATTATGCCGAGCTACTATATATGTTTAGTTTGAGTTCTGTTGTTGACTTTTGACTTTTATAAACCAAAAATTAACGAGTAATTCATTTTTTTTTATAACTTTTAATATTAATATAAAATTGCATAAGGGTATTCGAGGAATTTCTTTAGGTAATGGTTTTTCAACTTAAAATATTATGGCGCAAAAATGTCTTTTTGGAGACTTCTAACCAGAAGCTTTCGAGCTATAAAATAAAACGGATAAACTTGTCATAAATCCCAAATTGTATATATAAACAGAAAAATATCCTTTGCTATAAAACGTTCTGAGCTTTAAAGCTTGCTAGAAACTTATAGTACTTCTTGAACATTTAATTATAGGAATATTCCTTACATTGTGAACCTGCAGTATTTAAAAAGTTCAATATTCTTTTTCTAGACAAATTTTTCAATAAACAAATAATACTTATTCTTAAATAATAATAAAATTGTTAACATCGCCACACTGTGGCTCTTATGCCATGGAGCATCATCGTACGACTCGTGCGTTGTTTCGCTTATAAATCTTGTTCAGCCATTTTTAATTTTTTTGCTATCAGGCATTGATAGTGATGGCTTTTCGCTAAATAATTTATTAGCATTTTCAAAATATTAAGTGTAATAAGTGGCTGATACGAATCATTGAGGCACACACCAAAAATACTACTAAAATATTGGCAATCAGAGGCGTAGAATGTTGAGGTAAAATTTTGATTAGATTAGTGATCACTGCTATATATTTTCGAATAGGATCCACAAGATAACTGACCCATGTTTGGACCTTCTTTTCTATGCGATGACGTAGTACTTGGAAGATTGAGGTAGCTGAATGATATGGCTGAATTTAACAGATTTACATATAGGTTTTGTAAATAGTAAACTAAGAGAATGTTATATGAAAATATCCTTTTTTAATTTGGTTTAGTCCTCATTATAATAATTGCTTTTTAATACCGAAATTTACTTGTTTCTTTATCTAATAAAATTCCTGAAAAGGCATTCTCTAAAAGTATGCTATATGAAAATGTACTTTGGGACAAGAATCTTAAGACGCACAAAAATTATGCTAATGGTTCTGCGGAGGACTGACTACAATGCTTAAGGACTCTGATATTTCATTCATAGTTCGCACTTTGGTTCATTGATTAATTTTTAACTTTAACTAGATTATTTTTCCTAATCTTAGTGCGAATGTACGCCTTATCTGTCAAGACTGCAGGTGGCTCTTGTAAATTTCCGTTTGAACTAATCCGAGTTCATCAAACCTTCACTTAGTTGGTGGTCAAAAAAAGAGAAGATTTCTCAGCTTGTAATAATCCAAAAGTTGGCAGGACCCGCAACTGGCCAGGAAGCAAAGGAGAAGTGGGTGGGTCAAACCACTTTGTCAAGCCATTTTGCCAAGCCATCCGAGTGCCTTCCGAGTGGCTTCTCCTTCTGGTCGGGCCAAGGGGGAGCAGATGAGGAGATGAGTCTCAAAACTGAAAGCTTGAGCAAGTTATTAAGCGCGGAAACAAAAACAACTGCGACCCATTCAGAGCTGGCTTTGTTAACGAGGATGTCGTTAATGAGACTGCGGTTCAAGTAGCAAATAGTTCGCCCTGCTAAGCGGCCACCAATTGTAAAGTTTCCTTCGGCTTTTGGTCCTTTTCGGTGCAAGTTTTAAATTGTTCTTACTGCAATTTTTTTTAGGATCGTCTTGTCCCTCAAAAGAAATAACTAAAATGTGTCAGGCTTGGCACGAATGTCCGGACGACATAATGATATTCTGCAAGTTTGCAGGCACACATCCTGCTCCAGCTCTTGTTCCAGCTCCTGTTCCATCTCCCTTGGATTCGAAAAGTTTTTGAGAAAATTGAACGAATGAATACTTTGACAGCTCGAACGTGAGGGTTCGGTTGCAAAACGAAGATGGATAATGGGACCAGGACCTTGGCTTTCGGTTACACAGCCCAATCCCCATTACCTAGCCAGCAGCAGGCATTCCCACCCCTTCAATCTCCGCCAGATCGTCCAGGAAGTTACAAAGTTTGAGCTATTTTTTCAGTACGAATTTAATGATTTAATAATAAAGGTGTCTAACCGGACCAGTGGGACCAGCCGCGGATCTCGTTCCAGATGTGGGTGCCGGGGCACTCGGTGGCGCTGACCTGGCGATGGCCGTACAGGATGTAGCCGGAGCTGAGCTGGCCACGGTTGACGGCATCCTGGAGCAGCTGCTTGGCAGCGGAGATCATGTTCGGCTCCAGAGTGTCCCAGTTGTAGTTGCCCAGGAAGGAGATGCCGATGCTGTAGGGGTTCCACTCGGCGGCGTGGGCGCCCATGTTGTTCCAGCCACGTCCCTCGTACACGCTGCCATCTCCGCCGATCAGGAAGTTGTAGCCGATGTCGGGCCAGCCCAGGGAGTCCATGTGGTAGTTCTGGACGCTGCGCAGGACGGCGTTGCACTGGGCGCGGGTCTCGCAGTAGGAGCCGGCGGTGTGGTGGATGATGGCGTAGCTCAGGTAGTTGCCCAGGCCGACGGTCCACTTGGCGCCGCGACCGCCCCACTCCGCCTTGGACACAACATAGACGCCCTGGGCCATGTACTGGCTGCAGACCAGGATGGCGAGAAGGAGAGCCACTTTGGAAACCATGCTGTAACAGTTGACGATCGCTTGATGGCGATGGAGGTGCTGCGGGGCGCTTATATAGGGGACGGCGATCAAAAGGCGTAGCTTATCTTGGCGACTGCCTTTGATTTACAGCGCTACTTGGCGGCACTTACTCTGATTCGCTTCGGGGGAAGCACCTCAGAGAGAGCTTCGTCACAATCTGGTGATTTTGATTTATTCGCACAGCCATACCAGCAGGTCCTTATCGGTTGGAATCGGTGATTTGGGCATAGTTTTCCGGTTACAACAATTGTTTTTCTTTTTACGGAATTAAGTCAGGTCAAAAAGGGTTAAGAACTCATTATTTACGTGGTTTTAAAAACATAAAACATATTTATATATTCCTGATCAGCATCGGCAGCCGAGTTAATTTAGGTCCAGATCTATTTTTTTAGTTTTAATGATTGCCACAATTTTTAGAAAATTTGAAAGGTGATGAAAGAAATATATTAAAAAGAACTAGGTAAATAATAAATAATATTTAATATATGATTACGTATGTAAATAGACATACTTTGCGAATTTGAGACCAATCGGATAATAAACACAGGAGTTATAAGACAATAATGGTTTTCCCTACTATATCCTTCTCGCTCGCTCAGATGGTTAGCTAAGTCACGAACCGTGGTTTAAAACTGGGGCGATCCTTTCTTCTTTCTTTAAATTTCTATACTTTTTTTAATAATGTTTAAATAAACGTTTCTATTCCAAGTAGGTTTTCTTGCTGCTGTCAGATACTTGACAGGATCTTCAGAATATATAGGATATAGGATATTGACTATAGTCAATAGATAAATACTTCCCTTGAGTGCAGTTAACATATATTTTGTCATCATGTTTGTTGGTACGTAGTTCCTACTACACTTTCACTGAATTTCAGACTGAAACCCAAAGACTTTCCACCCTACAGAACTAAAGGAGGAGTTTACCCAATTTATGGCGAACGTGAGTGGAATGGATCATTGTAATAATTTATTATGAATTTTTCTTACCTCCAGATGAGCTGCTTGTCCATGATGAAACTCCAATATCCAGGTCGCTGCCTAATGTCTCGCAAACTTCCGCACTGCGATAAATATACGAATATCATCAACTACTTTGAGTTGATGTACTGCGTTTTCAAGGTTCGCAACCAAAGGAATGAGATGGCTGTCCTGTGTCTTTATTGTTTGTTCTACATAGTAATGTTCTGTGTCGTTTTTGTGAGCATCAACAATTAGTGAGTTGACCGATAAAAATATACCTATATATAATCTATATGAACTTCTACAGCTACTTGCCAGCACTGAAAATCGCGGCCATAAGGCTTAAGATGAACGAGTACTTGGCCGGTGTAATTCTGGTGGGCTTGGCCAACTCCACCTCCGATTTCCTGCTCAATTTATCGCCGGTGCGGAGTGGATCCGCCACCATGAACATAGCCATGTGCAGTGCCCTGGCGTCCATATGTGTAAGCGGCGGAGCGATCTGCTTTATAATGCCTTTCAGGATGAACGGTTCCAGTGTTTTTCGCGACTTCCTTTTCGTAATACTCCTTTTGGAGCTGATCCGTTACTTTATGGAAACAACTTTTCCGACGTACTGGGTCAAGGCCGTTGGTGAGTTGACAAACTGAAAGAAATTGGTAGCTAAACCTCCGTGTATCCTTGATCTAGTGATATTTGGTATATACCCACTATACCTGGCTGTAAATATAATTGATTTCGTCCTTATGCGTTACAATATAAAGAGTAAGTGATTACAGTGTTGCAAGCAGACAATGCTTAATGTTTTCTATTTCCTGCTGAACTCCGACGCGAAATCAACGTCCTGAGATACGAGCCGAGTACGCCGCAGCTTGAGAAGAAACTGTATGACAAGGTCCTCACATTAACCGATCTCGAGGTGGACGACGACGTCCAACTGCTGCGCATGAAGACTCGCTATGGTATTTTTCGCGCCGGCGTCTATGTCACACCAAAGCCGTTGGCTGAGCCGAAGAAGGTGGACGTGGAGAGCAACAGAACGGCCTTGCACAGCAAAAACAATCCGAAGAATCGCTTTCTGTTCACCGAGTTCCTCGAGGACCTCAATCCCATCGATCCGGAGCAGTGGTCGTTGAGTGGCAAATCCGGGCGGTTTAAAATGATCCTCATTGTGCCAGTCTCGTTCATACTTCGACTGACGATCCCCAAGGTGAACTACGAGCAGATCAAGCACGGCTGGAGCAAGTTACTTAACTGCCTGCAGATCATTATAAACCCTTTTTTGGTCCTTCTGCTACTGGAAAGTATGTTGTTCTAAAACAGGGGAAGTAATGCTATCATATTTGGATAACTGCCTCGTTTCAGCTGTGTTTAACACATCTCGTAGCAACAATTGGATAGTTAGCTTTCAATTTAATATGGCCTTATGGTCCTTGGTGGTAACAGTGCCGCTGGCGGCAATTGTCTTTATCCACTCGCGCACGGACATTCCGCCCAGCTACCATATCGTGAGATGATCAGACATCGATTCCTATTATAATCCCCAATCCACTTCCCCTTCTAGCTTTTTGCCCTTCCCACCATTATCTCCGTGATCACTATCGTCTGGCTTTGTGCCTGGGAAATGGAGGTGATCGTCTCAATCTTCGGCATCGTGTTCAACATATCCTCCGACTACATGACCGTCACCTTCAACGCCTTTTCTAATGCATTGCCGGACATGGTCGCCTACGTCCATCTCTCTAAGAACGGATACGGGAAAATGGCCTTCGGTGGCATCATTGGCGGCGTAGTGTTCAGTAAGACCCTGAATTTCCAACCTTTACCTTTACCCTCAAGACATCTATTTGAATACGCAGATCTGGTAAGCAACATTGGAGCACAGTTCGCAAAAGATCAGGCAGAGTATTCGCACATGTTCGGTGTCTATGGAGAGACGCTCTACATATTCCTGATGCTGACCATCTGCTCCACGATATGGTGGTGCTTTATCTTAGACTTTAACGCCCGTCGATCCGGCGGCATCTTTTTGTGGTGTTTGTACGGCTTGTTCCTCATGTACGCAACTCTCATGGAGGCGGACCTGATCCGCGACTTTACCGATGATGTGGAAATCGAATTGGCCAGCTAAATGAGCAGCCAGGATCCTTAGTTCACATCCCCCTTTTGGATCAATAAAACCTTACACTCTGCTATACTTTTTATTTCTGTTCGTGTGTTTTTATTGAAGAAGAAGAAGGGATCTAACCGGACCAGTGGGACCAGCCGCGGATCTCGTTCCAGATGTGGGTGCCGGGGCACTCGGTGGCGCTGACCTGGCGATGGCCGTACAGGATGTAGCCGGAGCTGAGCTGACCACGGTTCACCGCGTCCTGGAGCAGCTGCTGGGCAGCGGAGATCATGTTGGGCTCCAGAGTGTCCCAGTTGTAGTTGCCCAGGAAGCTGATGCCGATGCTGTAGGGGTTCCACTCGGCGGCGTGGGCGCCCATGTTGTTCCAGCCACGTCCCTCGTACACGCTGCCATCTCCGCCGATGAGGAAGTTGTAGCCGATGTCGGGCCAGCCCAGGGAGTCCATGTGGTAGTTCTGGACGCTGCGCAGGACGGCGTTGCACTGGGCGCGGGTCTCGCAGTAGGAGCCGGCGGTGTGGTGGATGATGGCGTAGCTCAGGTAGTTGCCCAGGCCAACGGTCCACTTGGCACCGCGACCGCCCCACTCCGCCTTGGAGACGACGTAGACGCCCTGGGCCATGTACTGGCTGCAGACCAGGACGGCGAGGAGGAGAGCCACTTTGAAAACCATGATTACCAGCTGTAACAGTTGATGATCGCTTGATGACGATTGAGGTGCTGCCCGGCGTTTATATAGGGGACAGAGATCAAAAATAATACTCCGGCTTATCGGGCCTTCGAGGCTGATTTACAGCCCTGCTTAGATTCTTATTAGGGGAAGACCCTCCGAGCGGACTCCCTCACAATCGGCTGATGTTGATTTATTTCGCAATTGATTAAGGTGGCTAATTATCAATGGGAGTTCTTGCCGACACAATGGCTGGCTATTGACGCCTTGGCCATTCTTGAGGGTTCGATGACGCGGAAAAGAGGAAAATGTTTGGGTAATTAAGCTATAGTTTCTTACATTCTTTTTATTAAGGTGGCCTTCCAACATCCGTCAATATTTAAGGAGATTCTTTGAAATACATAGATCTCTATCATGAGGCTGCGCACTAGAAGATCCAATTTCACCGATTTGGACTATGACTTTGAGAACTTCTTGGCAAATGTGAGTTCCTGATAAAAGTTAAGCTACGTTTATTCCTTTGTCCTTCCTTCTAACAGGTGAGTTGTGTGGCCGTGATGCAACTGCCCTACTCCATGCGCTGCATGATGGCCAAAAGAGCCAAAGACTGCAAGAGTATTATTAACTTCTTCAACTACTTCCGCATGATGTACTGCTCCATTGACATTGACAACAAAGCCACGGAGATCCTGTTGATGTGCCTCTTCATGCTCATCTGCGTGGTGTTCCTGTGGGCAATGGCCTACAACATCACTACCTTGTAAGATCCTGGCAAACTTTAACTGATAGGTATTAACCTTCCAAGTTTACAGCTTCTCGCCCGTGCTGAAGATAGTCTGCCTGAAGCTGCACATGAACGAGTATCTGGCGGGTGTCACCTTCCTGGCCTTCGGCAACTCCTGTCCGGACATTATTGCCAACCTGATGCCCGTGCGAGCCAATGCCCCGATCTTCACTATAGCGGTGGGCAATGCCCTGGCCATAATACTCCTCAGCGGGGGCACTGTGTGCTTCCTGAGGCCCTTCAAAATCAATGGATCCTGCACGGTGCGAGACCTGTTGTTCCTGCTGCTCGGCGTGGAAGTCCTGCGATATGTGATGGCCAAGGGTGGGCCGGGCACTGTGACCTTTGGGGAGAGCATCGGTGAGATCAACCCAGTTTCTTTTCTGGAAGTTATAATTTCTTAATATCCTTGATATTCTTCAGGTCTGATGATCGTGTACGTTGTCTATGTGACCGTCAATGTCATCGATCTTGTCCTATTGCGTTACACCATAAAGAGTAAGTTGAATGAAAATCAAAGAGCAACTTAATCACTCTCCCCCCCAGAGCTTCGAAGGGAACTCGAGGAAATGCGTCGACTACGTCAACTACCACAAAAGGAGTACAGGGCCAAGATGGAAAAACTGGCTTCGTTGGAGGTGGACGACGAGCTTCCCATCCATGACACCACCAAATACCGTCACTCTAGGATGTCGGGTCATCTGTTTACTGAAGCCACTAAAGCTGGTTACTTTGCCACGCCAAAAAAGAAGGCTTCCCCCGAGCCCGTTGACGTCGAGAAGACTCGTACGTTTCTGTACAATGCGGAGAATCCCAAGAATCTGTTGCTCTTGCGGGAGTTCTTGGAGTCCCTGAACCCCATCGATGGGGAGGCGTGGGAGCTGGGTGGTTGCTGTCAGCGCTTCTTCCTGATCATCCGGAGTCCGCTGGTGTTCGTACTGCTGGTCCTCATTCCCGTGGTGGACTTTGAGAAGGATAAGCATGGCTGGAGCAAGCTGCTCAACTGCTTGCAGATTGTGTGGAATCCGTTTGTGGTCATCACTTTGGTGCATTGTAGGTACAGGGAAGTCCTTTGGCGGAGCATTTAATGTCCTAGCTATCACCTTCAGCCGCGGTGTCCAGCAAGTACCACAGTTGGTACATAACCCTTAATGTCAGCATATCCAGGTGGTCGCCATGCCTGACCCTGCCGCTGGCCATTGCAATTTTCTACCATTCGCGGACGGATGTGCCGCCCTTCTATCACCTGGTAAGGAGCTTCGGGGTCCTTGATGGATATCTCACGGTATTCCTGTTAGCTGTTCGCCTTGCTCACCTTTTTCAGTTCGCTCACAACCATCTGGATAGCCACCACCGAGCTGGAGGTGCTCTCCGAGATCGTGGGCATTGTCTTTCGTCTGTCGGAGAACTTTATGGCCGTGACCATTGGAGCGATATCGAATGCCGCGCCGGACATGATAGCCAACTCGCAGCTGACTTTGCAGGGCTACGGACGGATGGCCTTTGCCGCAATCATAGGGGGTCCTGTTTTTGGTAGGAATGTGGTTTCAATATTGGTTTGACTATCCCTAGTAGTTATCCTTTTTTTCAGCCATTGTGGTCAGCATGAGTGTGGCGTTTATATTCAACAAGAGAGTGCGCGAGGTGGACGCCGCCTCGTGGGTGTTCGGCGAGCACGGTGAAATCTGTTACTATTTCCTGGTTATAACTATTGCCACCACGCTGTGGTGGTCCATCACCTTCGATTTCAATGCCCGTCGATCCGCCGGTATTTTCCTGTGGTGCGTTTTCCTGCTCTTCATGCTCTTCGTTGTGTTAGTGGAGTTTGATGTCATTCACGATTTGTCACCAGACCGTACACTTCAACCAGTTTGAATGAGTTTTACAACCCTAAAATATTTAATTTTCACCAAGACATTAAACATGTTTAATTGGAAATTTATAACCATAAAGAATTTAGTGCATTTTCAAGTTGAATTCCCCAAGTTCGGTCTGCAGTTTCAACCATAATAATCGGAGGTAGAGACTCACGCTACTGCCAACGCTGAGACTAATTAAGTTAATGAAGTATCATAATTAAAACATTGCCAAGGGAAATGCCCTTCAAAGGCGTCGGCGAACGAGCAAAGGAACTGACAGTCGTCCATTGAAAAGCTGCGGAGTAGACACTCCTGGCAAACTGTCCTGACCCGACGCTCGAGCATAAAAAAGGAGCTTATTGCATAATGAAGGGAAACCTCGACCGATGTGCAGCGGCGGGGAAAGCATCTCGTTAATTAGGGGCTAAAGTCGCTGGAGATTGGTGTCCTGAAAGAGCCGCTGATTTGTGGCACACTAAGGCCAAAGGATAAGATATTAATAATCACCAGTAGCTAGCTATGTCATGAAATGCTTTCAACTTATATTAAATAACTCTTACTATTTTTTCTCTGCCAAATGTAAATTTCACTTGATTCCGGCTATTATGCCAACTGCAGCTGAAACATAACCATTAGATTTAAGTACAATTGCATAAACAAGGACTGTGTGCAAGGGAAGAAGAAAAACTAGAGAGGACGAAGCGGAAGCCAAGTGGCAGCTCCAACTTCAAAGGCAAATGCCACGCAGCATTCCGGCAGCAATAAAAGCACTCAGCCAGCTCCCTTAGACTTCCGTCCATGTGTCCATCTTCCATCTTCCATCCGCCATCCGCCATCTGCCATCCGCCTCGCCTCCATCTGTGCACTTAATGTGACATGTTTTTGCAGCAGCTTTGGTTTCTCTCCTTTCGCCACTCGAGATTTGCCTTTGCAAGCAGGAGAGTCATGCGATTTGATGCATTTTGCTTGTTACCAAATTGTTTAGCATTTTCCCTCACGTTTTTACATTGCCGAATTGAAGGCAAAAACGAGGAAAGGAATTCATTGCAAAATTCTAGGTTCTGCTCCCCCTGATTCGGTGTGAAAGTCATCAAATATTTAAAGCTCAAGTGCGGAATGGCATTCAGCATTGGCAGTGAATGATGTGAAATTGATTTTTAGCTGTTTCGATATATCCAAGACATGACATAATATAGGCAGGTCAGCAGGCTTAGTTTATTGTTTTTATTTCTATAGATTATAGTCATAGGACAAGCCCCTGTTTACTGAATGAATTTATTTACACCGCTGTTCTTGGCCTTATCGGAGGGTACTTTTTCCATTGGCCCCCATAAATCGTGCGGGTAATCTATGATTTTAAATTTGGAAAATTCATTCTAGATGTCTTCCTGGGACTATATATATTTTCCTCCCTTTATGGCGCTGACATCAAAAGTTTTCACAAACTATTTATAACAAGTTTTATAAGCGCTGCGGTTGAAGGGGCCAAAGGAAGCCGAAACCTCATCATTTTTCTTAATAAACATAAAAATATACCACGAAAATGCCAAACATATTTCACATTGCAGCTCACTTGCTAGTTGCAAGTTGCAAGATGCCTCTCCAGTTGCAGTTGCAGTGTGCAGTTTGCAGTTTTGCAGCTAGCTATTTCCGCTGTAAAACTTTGTCAGTTGGCTAAATGGAAAATATATTTCAGGCACTGGACCAGGACCATGTACTTACACAGAGTACAACTAGGAGCAGCTACATATTAAATAGCTGCAGTGGCTGATTTATGTCTGGAGAGCGTCTGGAAGCTAATGCTGCTGGCCGTAAATTGCCGCTTAGCATTATAACTCAATTAGCCGCTGGACGGGTTGCGTATACGCCGCGTTGGCCCGACCGGAAGTCGGACAGTGCGAGAGCCAACAGTTTACATTTACAGCTGTACTGGTGAATTATGCAAGCCCTAATTAATGCCGGGGATGCACAGGGGAGCTGCTCCTGTTTGCTGCCCATTGTAGTAGTTGTAGGTCACCTTCCGCCCGGGCCAGCATATCCTTTTGGGCCCGACAACGGCCCGGCAACGTGTCCTTGTTGTGGGCTAATGAATCGGCTGCCAGGAGTCTTGGCTTTGTGTCTGCGGTATGCTTGCAATTAGCGCTGTCTCACATTTGACTTAACCGCTTCATCAGTGCAGAAGTGTGAAGAGCAATTGCTTTATGGCAACAGAGCGTATACGTAATGGTATCATACGTGTATTGCAGGTAAATTTAGGAATACCGCCTAAGAAACAGTATTAAAGACATTCCTAAAACCTCCACATAAATTCATTGGGAACTTTATTAATTTATATATTTTTTGCAATTTTTTTTTCGGTTGTCCGTATAGTTTTGTACTTAAACTTGTGTTGATATCATATTCCAATTCACTTTTAAATATCACCGAACCCTGCACGAAGCTGCGTGTCCAGGGAATAGGAATGAACCACTTCCAAGTTAACTAATATGGCGAATGCCACATAAATCAGGTAAACTAAGATCGAAAATAATCCCACGCAACGTCGGGCGAAGAATCCTAAAGTTGTGGCCCACAAAATGCTGCTCACAAGTGCCACAATAAGGAAAACGTAGGCCATTTGACCGTACGTTCCCCATTGGCTACGCGTGTCCTGCGTACCGCCGTTGACCAGTTCCCTAATTTTCAATAAGGTGCTGGCGGAGAAGAGAATAGCTGGGAATTTGAAGATATTGGATTTTTATTTTATTTTTAAATATTTAAGAATTAAGACAATACTCACATAACATGGGTCCCCCAATGGCGGAGGCATAGGCCATTTTGGGGTAACCATCCCTGGCCATTGCGGTGTTCGCAAAAAGGGCACCCAGGTTGGCCGTGCAGGCCTGCACCGTGGCCCCCATGAAATCGGTATCCACATGAATAATGTGTCCTATTACCTCGATGGCCGTGTCTATTTCCGTGGCACAAAGTAATATCATAGTCATAGATCCGGTCAGACTAAAAGCTGTAAAGGCCTGTGAATTGTAAGTTCTTGTCAATCAATATAAATTAAAATTATATTAAGAAGCTAGACCCTTCTAGCTTGCTCTCAACTTTGTTTTACCTATATGGGCTTTATGCATCTTATGTTTACTAGGTCCTTGGTCTTACTCACCCAATGGTATCGCGGTGGTAGATCGGTGCGACTTGTACAGAAAACAAACACCGCCAGCGGTAAGGTAACTATTAAGGAGTACATTCCATATACATAAGTGTGATGTAATTGAGTGTACCAGAGAGTGACTCGGTCACGAGAACGAAATAGTCCTGCAAGAGACAAAAACAATAGAAAATGTTAAGAACTAACACCGATCCACAGGGACTTGTACCAGCGATTACAGCAATGGATACCGCCGGATTCAACATGATCTGAATGCAGTTCAAGAGCTTATTCCAGCCATGCTTCTTCAGTTCGCAGTCGACCACCGGTATGAAAATGTGGCACAGGAGGACGGCAGGAGCCTGGACGAGCAGGTTGGTCCGCTTAATCATTTCGGCTTTACGCCACTGCCGGCACTTGATGGGCCTCAGTCCCAGGAAGAACTGCCTGAAGAGTCCCCGATTCGGATCCGCCGTAATGTCAAAGTAGGCATATTTAGTCCTTCGCCTGTTGACTCCCTTTCGCGGTCTACCAATCATTCGCATGGTGGCAAACTGTATCCTGGTATTTGTCGTTGCCAGGCTCCGCCTCTCATAGATATCCACTCTCGAGTCTTCGGAATATATCCTCCTCAGCTCCTCCAGGTTCATTAGCTTTATGTCTACATCAGGAGTAACGGGTCCGTCCATTAGAGCAGCGATCTGGCCATCGATTGCTGCAAGAAGATGAAGATATGTTATTGAGAGTTTTATTTCCGCACGTTCCACTTACAACGCAGTGTCATCCGCAGTAGGACAACATCAAGGACGTTTATTACAATGTACGATATGTACACCATGCTCATGACTAAAGTTAAAGGAAGAAAATAATTTGAAAAGGTTTAAGTTAAGGCAGGCTTCGGTTTTTACTTACTGAAACTCTCCATAATGTCTATTGCACCATCGTTCGATATGTACAAATCCAGGAGGGACGCTCCCAAAATGAGGTATAACATGTCGCGACCAGACTCATATCCGTCCATCTTGTAGGGTGTCAGGTAACTGATGAGGCCACCGGAGATCAGGACCACAAAAAGGGCCGAGGACATGATGTTGCCGACAACGGGAATGTCCTTCTTGATGTTGGCCAGGTTGCTAAATAAATCGCCGGAAGTGGTCCCGAATGCCAGCAAGGTCACACCCGCCAGATGCTCGTTCATATGGAGGTACTTCGCCACGGCTTTCAAGGCTGGCGTGTAGCTGCAGGTGCGAATATTACCATTTTTATTCTCTAATTTGTAGATTGACTCACAATGAGTAGCACACATAGCTCAGCAGAAACACAATCTCAATGCAGAACACCACGATCATTGTGAGGAAGAGCCCCTCCTGGAACTTGTTTACCACCTTGAGGTCACAGGCCAGGATACTCATGTAGGGCACCACGTTGGAGCTCGTGATGCAGCTCTCCGCCTTCTCCACGAACTCGCACCTCTCCTCGAAGGGCACTGCGTTGGCCGCATAGCAGCTGACTTTCTTCCAAAGGTAATCGAACTCGTCATCAAGTAAGTTGCGCGCATACTTAATGACGGACATACTTTTTGTGGAAAGTGAAAAGTGGAACTAAATTTTTAAAATAAATCTCATTTAGTGTTTTAAAAGTCAAAGTTTAGTGTATTAATGTCATGACACTTTTTGCAATAATGAATCGAGAAACTAGACGAAAGTTAAGCACATGAATTCCATAACTTACTTTTACCAAATTTAGTATCTAGTCAACCGGTGACTCTAGAGTCATGAAATGTTTAAGTAAACCGATCAGTTTTTCTGAAAACGTTGGCCGTATTTGACACTACTTATTCGGTTTAAAAAAAAATCATAGTATATATAGTTTTGTTCCATTTATAATATGTAAGAGAGGAGGGAGTCGATCAGACGATTTGTTTATTAATTCGCTTGCCGGCGAATCGGAAGAATGATCAGCCCGCTGCCCTGCTCAAAGTCTATAAACAAGATAGCTTCCCGCGACCAGATGGCCTACTCTCCGATCGGCAACCAGGCGAGCGCTTCATCCAGTACCGAAGGGACCAATAACCACCGCATCCTCGCCCTCTTCGCCAGCCTGGGCAACAGCTTCCGGCGTCTATTTGTCCACCTGGCGAGCAAGATATTAAGGGGCTTCTTTCCCGGCCGAGCAAGTGCACTCTATAAGGAGGTGCCCCCTTCGCCGACCTCCCTTCAGCGGCTGGAGGCTGTGGGAAGGAAGACCCTGGTACTGGACTTGGATGAGACTCTGGTCCACTCCTGTTACACGGATCCGGAGACGCTGGACGAAATTGGCTGCAGTCAGATACCTGCCAGGGCGGTGGCCGACTACAAAATCAACGTGACCATCGATGACACCGCCACCATACCCTTTCGGGTCTTCAAACGGCCCCACGTGGACAAGTTTCTAATGCTGGTGTCCAAGTGGTATGATCTGGTCATCTATACGGCCAGTCTGGAGGTCTATGCCTCCAAGGTGGTGGATCTCCTGGATGGGGGCCGGGAGCTGCTGACACGCCGTCTCTACCGTCAGCACTGCCACTCCACCACGGCGCTGTTCACCAAGGATCTGACCCTGGTCAGCGAGGACCTGAGGGGCGTGTTCATCATTGACAACTCACCGAATGCGTATGTCTACTTCCCGCACAATGCACTGCCCATTAAGTCCTTCATCTACGATCCTGACGACAAGGAGCTGCTGAAGCTGCTGCCCTTTCTGGATGCTCTCCGCTTCACCAAGGATGTCCGGTCGGTTCTTGGCCGGCGTGTCATGTCCTCGTAGTGTAAAATCCAAACCAGAAGCCAAATTGAGACTTTGTTTTAAGTTGTGCGAATTTTATTTGTTTTGTTAATAAATTATAAATGAAAAAAGCCCTTGCTAATTATGAGGCATTTAATCAAGCCAGGACATTTTAAGGCGCAGCAGCATATGGGACTCACCTCAGCACAGGTGCATTTCATTGCTCATACGCCATGTGGGCCTTGCGTGTTTTTTACCCTGCTCCCGTTTTTGCCTCGTGTGCGAGGAGAAGTTTTCGTGAAAGCCAGCTGCATACAAATGCAGGAACGTAATGATGTTGCGGCTTTTTGACTTTGCACGGCCACAGTGAGAGCCACCTGATGCCAAGCAAAGTTGCAAAGTTTAAATTGAATTCTTAATTATGGCACACACGGGTGTGCCACACACGCCGACTGCTTAGAAAATAATACTGTGTCCCTGTGATAATTTTGTTTGTTTCTATTTTTCCATCCGAGAGAGATTCATGCCGTCGCAGTGTCTGATTTATGTGTGTGTGCTGGGTCCAACAAATTTTGATTTGTAGCTCCATAAAAGCGGGGACAAAATTCCATGAAACAGTAGCTGCCACCAGGCGGGGTTATTGAAATCCAGCAGATAACTTGGTGCAGCAGCAGCGGCAGCAGTGACAGGCAGTGCAGTTTCGGCGGCAACGGTGCGTATGAGCAATCAGTCAACCAGTCAGTGAGTCAGTTAGCTGCCGATATCTCAATTTTTTATGCTTCGTCTAGTGTAAATTTAGCGTAGATTCCACTGAGGCTTTAAAGGCTCTGCAATTTCCTTTAATTCCGAGTCCCCTTTGGGCTCAATTACCTTTTTCCTCTTCCCAGGAGTTCTCCTCTCTAGTTAATTTGCTTATTAGCCGGAAAATGTGGCTTTTGGAGAAAAAGTGACTCTCTAATTGGGTTTTTGCATTGCAAATGAATCTTTGCGGCTTTCCAGCTTCTGTCAAAATAAACAAACCGAAGACAGCGAGCTGTAAACTATATGCAGTCCATCGTAATTGACTGTGAGTCAGTGGAATTAGTTGATTGCTCGTTGTGGTTTTTTGAACTTAGCCCCGGGCCAATTAACAATGCAAATTGGCCAGACGAGAGCAAAAGCTGGTAAGTGAATTCATTTCAAGCCAAGCCCGAGCCAAGCCCTCGGCAGAGACCTCTATTTGCCATCGGAATCGTCGGCGGCCTAAGCTGCACACATAAATCTTGCATTGAACGGTTCGACGGCTGATGGGTGGCTTGGGGGGCGGCACTTTCACCTGCTCCGCCATAAATTTCCATTTTCCATTTCCCAATGCCGCCACTCAATTTGGCTTAAACGTTCTTACGGCCAGGGGAAGCCAACAGCGTGAGACTTTACCAACTTCTGACTTGTCTTGGCAATAAAATTGGTTTGGTTAACAGAAAAAGCTTAGAAAAATGGGATTTAATTGTTAAACTATTTTTTATATATTTTGTAGTATACTTTTAGACTTAGACAAAGCTTTTTGTTATATTAGTTATTTTATATAGTTTATTTTGTTTTCTTGAACTCTTAAATGAATTTTTCCTGAGTTAGAACATTTTAAGTTTATTAAAATCAATCAAAAATACTCAAAAAAACAATTATAATATATTTTTCTTCTCTGTTGTTGTCAAAATACATTAAAAATCAAACATTCTCACTTGGTGGAAAGCCACACTCCACCATTTTCTCATTGATCCAGCTCCTTAGGTAAGCCACATTCGCATAGGCCGCCGGCACATCCTTCTCGGCGCACTCAATGCCCCAGGACACAATCCCGGCCAGCTGATACCGATCCGCTTGTCCCGGCATCGTGCAGAACAATGGCGAACCGCCGTCGCCCTTGCACGTGTCCCTGCCCTTCACGCCGCCGGCACAGATGAAGCTGTCATGGAGCCTGTATCGGCGTCCCAGGACCGTGAGACGCAGCAGACGCTGGCAGGACTCGTGGTCAACCACGGGCAGCTCTATGCGTTTTAGCAGGTGCTCCGTGTTGCGGGACGTGCTGTTCCTGTGGCCCCATCCCGTGGCCAGGCAGTGCGCCTGCTCCAGTTGCTCCGCCAGCTGCGGCGACTCCGGCGGCGGCAGGCACACCGGCTGGATGTGCGGGGCCAGCTGGAAGGGACGCTCCAGGACCAGCAGGGCGATGTCGTTGTAGAAGGTCAGATTGTTGAAGTTCTCGTGGCGGACCATGTGGTTGATACGCCGCATCTGGTAGGGCAGCCGCTCGGTCTGGGTGTTCAGGTCCCAGTCGCCGGCACGCGCCAGCAGCGAGTCCTCGGTGAAGTTGGCCACGTTGTGGGCACTGGTCAGCACCAGCTGCGGGTGGATCAAAGTGCCGCCGCAAATGTAGTTGCCCTCCATGTCCATCAAAGCTATCATCCAGGGGAACTCGCCGAACACGGACTCGTTGTCGTTGTACCCATCCAGAGCGTAGAACAGTCCTCGCGGATTGCTATAACCGCAGCCCTTGGACTGAAAGTCCTCGAAGCTGCGTAGCTGGGGATTCTTCTGTTCCTCGATCTCAAAAATATGAAGTTCTTACTTTGATTGAATTTTTTTTAGAGGTTTCCTCTCACCTGGTCATCTAGCGGACAGCACTGTTCCACGGAGCGGCAGCCAAAGTTGCTGTCCTCATTTATGCGCGCCTTGATGATGTACCTGCCGTCCTCGTTGACCACTCCCGTCCTGCAGAGATGCCGCGGCACACACTCCTTGAGCAGGCCGCAGGTTTTGTAGCCCTCATCCGTCTTGGCTGTCAGCGTCGTGGTCGTGACCGTCGTGGTCGTTATCGTGGTGGTCTCTAGCTTGGACAGCCAGGGATTTCCCCGGCGCTGACTGCGATACTCGTTCTCTTTCTGTTCGGCATAGTAGCTCTCCAGCTGCTCTTTATCGCAGCACACGAGGCTGGGGCCGCAGCTCAGGTCAAGGACCCGCGCGTCCAACTTATACAGGCCGGCGTCATCGCTCAAAAGGCAGATCTCCTTGTCCACGCAGCTCTGGGTGCTCTTGCAGGTGGCGAACGAGGAGACCGGCGGCGGAAGCGAGATCAGCGAGAGACTGGCCACCAGCAGCAGCAGCTTCACATTGATGGCGACGATAGCTGGGCATGGGAAAGATCAGGCTCGCTCACTCGCAGGGCCAAACAATAAGCAACACTCACCCATTGTGAGATATCGGAATATCAAAATATATTTAATCCCAATCGGATCGATGCGCAATTTATTCGGAGAGACGTGCCAGAGCCGCGGGACGTTTGAGACTGACTCTGACTTGGGAAATCGTATGCTTTTAAGGGGCTCTTTTCTCTCTGCTCTCTGCCAGAGATTACTCAGATTACTTCTTATTAATTGTCATGATAATTATTCTCTTACTCTCCTGATCCGAGTCGTATCTCTCTGCCTTCGGAATCTCCCAAGCCGGTTCTATAAATGCTTATGAGTTCTACTCGAGTCAATCAGTTGACTTGGCGAAACCCAAACTTAAGTATTACTTTTGGGTTCGGCGCGTTTATTCCAGATATTATAGGTACGATATATATAGATACAACTCGTAAGATATGCCTCTACATAAGTGCATTATAATGCATCCATTTTTATATAATATAGATCGAATTAGTCGCTCTGTCATCCGCTGTTTGTTGCAATTCATTTTCAATGAGAAACTCCGGATTTGCATTCAATTAAATGCAAAAGCAGATTTCATTACAGTTTCGTTTGTAAAAATTATGAGTAATTCGAATAAGTTAAAGTTAACTAGTTTTATTATTTCTTAATTAATGAGTTAAGCTTTTGTGATTCTGTTGATACTGCTTGTCCCTGTGTTCCCTGTTGCATTTTCAACCTACAACCTTTGTGTACTTTCCCTGTAAAAACAACATATAAATAATCCTGTTTAATCCTTAAATTACTAAAATTACCTACAATTAGGATTTTTACTCCACTAGTTCTCCTCCTGCAATGGCAAGTAGAAGAACTAACCGATGCAGCTGGCTGATCCCAGCTGTGCTCCTGCTTCTCCTGACCCTGGCATTTGCCAAGCCGAATTCCCCGTCAATCCTGAATGATTCAGAAACCAATGAGAGCTGCGGCATCAATATGGAGTGCGTGCCACGAATACTGTGCCAGGACGGCATCATCAATGACGACGGGTTCGGTATCATCACTCCCTTAAGCGCACAGACCAAGTGCTCCAACCCTCTGCACCGCTGCTGTCGAGTGAAACAGAAGGTAAGTGGATAGAATATATACTAATTTTTGATTTAAATACTAAGCGTTAATCGTTAATCCTTGTTTTCCAGGAGGAGGACACCCAAACATAATCTCAAGAATCGTCTTGCGCCAGTGGAAAAATTGCAACTTTTTATGGACAAGTTTTTAAAGGCTTTAGGTTCTTAAAATAGATTTAATCAAATTAAATGTTTTATATTTAACATGGAAAATAAGGTGCTGGAACAATAAAAATGGTTTTCAATTATTTCAAATCAAAAAGCTATTTCCTCAGTGTGCAACAATCAATATTGTTTAATATTATTTATAATCATTGCCAATGTCTAACAACTTCCTCTCAGTTCTCACCTGTAGAAAAATACCAGATGCATTCTGTCACTCAAATTCCATGCACAATAATAAACATCACTCAGCCATGGCGGAAAATTAGAATATTATTATCACAATATTGGAAAAATAAACCGCTTTACAGACTCTCTCTCCAGCCGGTTTAATAAATGGCTTAGAGTTCCACTCGAGATGCTCAGTTGACTTGACGAAACCGAAGCTAGAACATCGTCTACGGATCGGCGGAACAATCTATATAAGTAGGTGCTACTCGTACCCCTACGCATCCGTATATATTATACATGCATTATGGAAATTTAAAGTGCAGCCTATAATACTCGTTCCTATAATTCCGATCGTTCAATTCGCGCTTTCAACAAATCACTTTCATTGAATATATCATTATGTTTGTATGTTAGAGCCTCAGAGATGACGCCGCCAACTGTGCTTCTCCTGTTCATCCTCCTGGCGAGCGGGGTCAACGCCCAGGATGCCCCATCGCCCATGTGCCACCAGAACGAGCTCTGCACGTCAGTTCAGCGGTGCCAGGAGTCGGATGACTCCGGCCTTTCAGGCATTCAACCTCGAGTGGCAGTGCGCTTCTGCGGCATTAGCCGAATGTGTTGCGAGAAGGAGCAGCTCGAGAGCTGGGATAAATTTCAGGCAGAGTCAAAATCGAGCTCGATCCGGAACAAGGTGAGTCGGATCCCGGAACCTGAGCCCAACGAGAGCTGCGGCTTGAACATGGAATGCGTGCCACGGAGGCTGTGCCGCGACAACATCATCAATGACGCCGGAGTCAGCCTCATCAATCCCAGGATCGGCACCATCCCATGCTCCAAGTCCCTGTACCGCTGCTGTGAGGTTAGCCAGGAGGTGAGTCGAAAAATGAGTAATTTTGGGAGAAATTCCTAATTCCTAATTATCCTTTACTAGGTGGACGACAACGAGAGTCCTTATGTGCAAAAGCAGAAGGACTTCAAGTACAAGAGCTGCGGCTGGAGCAACCCGAAGGGTCTGATTCCCGACGATGACAAGTTCAACTACTCGGAGGACGTGTCCGTCTTCGGCGAATTCCCCTGGATGGTGGGCATCTTCACCGGGCGGCAGAAGTTCCTCTGTGGCGGAACTCTCATCCATCCCCAACTGGTGGTCACCAGTTCGCACAACGTGGTCAACGAGACAGTGGACACGCTGGTAGCCCGTCTCGGGGAGTGGGATTTGAACAGCGTGAACGAGCCGTACATCCACCAGAGCCGGCGGATCAAGGAGATCATCACGCATCCGGAATTCCATCCAGAAAAATTGTTCAACGACATTGCCCTTCTGGTGCTGGAAGAGCCCGTCCAGCTGGCACCGCACATCCAGCCACTGTGCCTGCCGCCGCCTCAGACGGAGGAGGTCACCAAGCAGCTGCTATCCGCCACCTGTTTCGCCACAGGATGGGGTGCCAAGGATGCCAAAAGTGACAAGCTGGAGCACGTACTCAAGCGGATCAACCTTCCAGTACTGGAGCACGACGAGTGTCAGGCCAAGCTGCGCCTCACGCGTGTGGAGACCCGCTTCCGTCTGCGTCCTAGCTTCATCTGTGCTGGCGGCGATCCTGGCAAGGACACGTGCAAGGGAGATGGCGGTTCCCCGCTTTTCTGCACGATGCCCGGTGAACAGGACCGCTATCAGTTGGTGGGCATTGTATCCTGGGGCGTGGAGTGCGCCGAGGAGGACGTTCCAGGCGTGTACGCCAATGTGCCCTACCTGCGCGGCTGGCTTGATGAGAAGATCAAGGGACTCGGCATAACGTTGTAGCTTCCTCAAGGAATGCTATTTAAAACCGATTTTTTACTAAAGAAAATACGATTTTTACTGAAGATAAAATTACTTTTGTTGATATTTTACTGCAACATTTAACTATAATTTATAATTTGTGCTATTTTTATTATTGCTCCAAAGAGCAGCCGCCAAGGATGCTGAATGTAGATGCGGGGTTAGAGGAGAGCCTCTCCATTCCCTAAGGGATTTCCACCTTAAACCAGGGATTTTCCTAGCACACCTGTCTGGTGTTATCGCCCACCTCTTAGCTCATCTTATCCTCTCATTTTTAATTGCTCTCGTATAGGAGATCACCGAGAGACTGGCCACCAACATAAGCTGGGAAAAACCGCACTCATTCACTCGAATTCCAATGGAGAACATATTTTAAGTGAGATGTCAGAGTTAGAAGCTCTTTCCTCTCTGCTCTCTAAAGATTATTGAAACATAGAATTGCCACATTTGTTCTCTTAATCAACAAATAGCAGTGGTGTCTCTTTCCTCTCGCTTTTGGCGGCTTTTTGGAATCTCCCTAGCCGGTTCTATAAATGCTTTTGAGTTCAACTCGAGCCGCTCAGTCGACTTGGCGAAATCCAAGCTTTAACATCGTCTTGGGATCGACGGCTTGTATCTCCGTAATCTATATATATGTAGGTGCTACGCGTATATACCCCTTCATATGCGGATACAAAAGTGATTTTTACTGTAAAACTCGTATATATATTAACGATCGGAACAGTCAGCTGTTGATAGCTCAGTTTCAACGAAAGTCTTCGGTTTCTATTCATAAAAATAAGTGACATTGTTATATTTCATGGCTTAAATAACAAGTTAATCACAAGTAGTAATTCTGATAACTCATTTGTGTGGTGTGTGTAGTTTTATACAAAACAAAATACAATGATTTATATAATATATGTATATATGCCTGAGTCAAAGCCCAAACTGAATAGTAGCTACAAAGATGAAAGAGAACAATGGATAGAAATAATAATACGAGTTCCCTCAAACATAAAGTATTCAAACTTAAGCCTGATCAAAGCAATACAGAATTTAAATTGTCATTAATGTTAATAATATATTTTTTTTGTTTTTACCTCAAATAGAGTCATACTTTTAATAAATATAAATAATTCCAACAGGCGATATTTAAATGTTATAAAGACTTGAAGTTAAACTTAAAACTTCACACCAGCTTTATGTTTTTGTGAGTGATCTGAACTACAAATAAATATTTACATATATGTTTATAAGAAAATAAAATGCAATTATTGCTGATAACCTTTCATGGTGCATTGCTTGAGATTAGAATGCCGCTTATCTCTAACTCTGTTCCATCTGCTCTTTGCTCCGCTAGTTCCCCATCAACCATGGCAAGTGGAGCAAACGGCTTTCGCGGCTCACCAGCAGTGCTCCTCCTGCTGGTGCTCCTGGCGAGCGGCGCCACGGCCCAGGCCCAGGACGTTCCTTCGTCGATGTGCCAACAAACCGAGCTCTGTACCACAGTCAAGCGCTGCCAGGAGTCGGATGACTCCGGCCGGAATGGCATTAGTCCTCGAATAGCCCGCTTCTGCGGCGTGGGGATGATGTGCTGCGAGAAGGAGCAGCTCGAGAGCTGGGACAACATGCCACGTGCCACCGGTTCGATTCAAAACAAGGTAAGCCGAACCCCGGAACCCGAACCGAACGAGAGCTGTGGCATCAACATGGAGTGCGTGCCACGCAAGCTGTGCCGCGACAACATCATCAACGACTCGGGCATCTCGCTCATCAATCCCAGGCTGGGCACCACCCCATGCTCCAAGTCCCTGTACCGCTGCTGTGAGGTTAGCCAGAAGGTGAGTCAAAGAACATGGAGTAACTTCGGATGAAGAATAGATATGGAAAACCCTTTTACTCTCGTAGGTGGACGACAACGAGAGTCCCTATGTGCAGAAGCAGAAGGACTTCAAGTACAAGAGCTGCGGCTGGAGCAACCCGAAGGGTCTGATTCCCGACGACGACAAGTTCAACTACTCGGAGGACGTGTCCGTCTTCGGGGAATTCCCCTGGATGGTGGGCATCTTCACCGGGCGGCAGAAGTTCCTCTGTGGCGGAACTCTCATCCATCCCCAGCTGGTGGTCACCAGTTCCCATAACGTGGTCAACGAGACAGTGGAGACTCTGGTAGCCCGTCTCGGGGAGTGGGATTTGAATAGCGTCAATGAACCGTACATCCATCAGAGCCGGCGGATCAAGGAGATCATCATGCATCCCGAGTTTGACCCGCAAGTGTTCTTCAACGACATCGCCCTGCTGCTGCTTGATGAGCCCGTCCAGCTGGCACCGCACATCCAGCCACTCTGCCTGCCGCCACCTCAGACGCCGCAGCTGATCAACCAGCTGCTATCTGCCACCTGCTTTGCCACGGGATGGGGCTCCAAGGACGCCAAAAGTGACAAGCTGGAGCAGGTGCTCAAGCGGATCAATCTGCCGCTGGTGGAGCACAGCGAGTGCCAGGCAAAGCTGCGCCTTACGCGCCTAGAGAGCCGTTTCCGACTCCGTCCTAGCTTCATCTGTGCCGGCGGCGATCCTGGCAAGGACACGTGCAAGGGAGATGGCGGCTCCCCGCTCTTCTGCACAATGCCCGGCGAGCAGGACCGCTACCAGCTGGTGGGCATTGTGTCCTGGGGCGTGGAGTGCGCCGAGGACGACATTCCGGCCGTGTACGCCAATGTGCCCTACCTGCGCGGCTGGCTCGATGAGAAGATCAAGGGACTGGGCATAACGTTGTAATTTCTCGGGAGCTGTAATAAAGAAAAAACCTTTTTTATAGAGAATAATTTAATTAATTTTGTTATACAATTAATATGTATATCCTTTCTCCTTATTTTCTGGAAAGTCTTATCATTAAGCAGCATTATCTGCTATCGTATATCCAGCGGGTAGCAGCCATTTATCCGTGCCACTTTCAAGTAAAGCGCCGGGATAATTCTCCATCCAGGCACTTAACTCGAACACATACCTCCAGCAGTCACTGGATTTATTGCAATCCCTGGGAACAAAGGAGCACCGAGGCAGGAAATACGAGTAGCGGAAAAAGCGGGCAAAGCGTCTTCGTGCCGGCAGCTTATAAATAGTCAAGTCCTCGCTGGAACTATGCAGACAACCTCCATTTGACACTCCCTTTCAGGACTTCTCGACCATCGCAGTTCCACTTGTCAGGGCACAGAAAACAATACACAAAAGGTATTTAGATATAAATATAATGTCTGCTTAATAGTTTGATTTCCTTAATTAAGTATATTAATTATAGAAAGGATTTTTTATTAAATCTTAAAAATGTATAGGTTCAAAAAACTCTGCTCGAATCTCTCTCTGTGTATCTGTATATAGCACCAAATTAACCAGGACAACAGCAGCAATATAGAGAGAGGCTAGGCATGCCCGAAAATTGAGAAATTACACGCTGGGCCGGCCAAATGGCTCAGCGAATTGATTTTGCTTCTGCTCCTTGAGGCTCCGCGAGTCCTTGCACTAAAAACTCATTTCTCAAGTAAACTGCTGAAGCAGTTTTTGTTTTGTTTTTACGGCACTGTAATTTATAGCCTCTTTTTACGGCTTTCAGCGTTACATATTGATTTTGTTAGTCCAATTTTAGAGCTTCGAATGGCTAAAGAAATTAATTTGGCTTAAAATATAAGCAGAGAAATTAAAAGGAAACTGTGGAATACAAATTATTTTCCCAGAGAAATAAGATAAGGAATGTAATTTAGCTTATAAATCTAGTTATGATAATCAAATTCTTTATTGGTTGCCATATATATTTCCTTTGTTTGGCTTTCAGTTAAAGTATCATTTTATCAATAAGAACCTAAGAGGTTCTGCTTATCAGTTAGTATCAGTCGACTACTGATTTCAGGTAGATCTTAGCTACTCAAGTAGAATGTTTTACAAATAACAGCCCAATAACACCACTTCATTTATAAAAATAAGAAATGAAATCCATTCACATTTAAACTATTAAACTTTGACCTACTTATAAAAAACCCCTTATTCTTCTCCTCTTTTTCTCTTTATAAAAACTTTATTTCTTATTTTCCTTCAACCAAATTTAGTAAGAAATTCCAGTGTGGTCGCGAATCCAGTCCAGGTAACCGGTGACACGGGTAAAACCAGCGGGCCTGCCGGCTGTGCATCCCTCTCCGCTGCCGAAGGAGACAATACCCACGATGCGGTTGCCCACGTGGAGAACCAGGGGGCCGCCAGAGTCGCCGCTGCAGGAGGAGCGTCCGCCATCAGTGTTGATGCAGATGGTGTTGTCCGTGACATAGTTGCCTCCATAGTAGTTGCGGCAGTCGTTGTTCTCCATAATCTGGACATCCACGCAGTTCAGGTAGTTGGACATGCCGCTGTTGTTGTCGGTGAGACCCCAGCCGGAGGCGACGGCCCACCAGCCGGAAAAGCTGTTGTAGCGATCGTTGTAGCTGGGCAGCTCCACCTTGTTGACCAGACTCCAGAAGTCCACGTGCGGGATGCGGATGAGGGCAATGTCGTTGTTCAGGAAGTCGTTCCAGTCGGGATGCTGGATCATGTCGCTGCGGCTCACCCAGTGCGTGTACTGGGCCTCGTGGCGGAAGCTGGCGCCGAAGTAGATCAGCACATGGTTGGCGGTGTTCGTGCAATG